>JAZAYU010000201.1:0-346231 GCA_038501625.1 Corbicula japonica
CCCCATAAGACGAATTAACGCTCTCGTGAACTCTATGACCAGAAGAATAGGGGCCGTGACCAGAGCAAACGGAGGACACACAAGATATTGATGACTCGGTTCATTTTCAATTTCAAAATCCTATAGGTCCATTCAATTTAATCGTCCGCACATCTAAACCAATTGTCACATGCAAAATACAGACTTTGGAAATTGTGAAGCATTGATTTATCCGTCAGTATACAAAACTTCATTTGAAATTAAGTTCAATATCATACTTAATTCCTGGTTTAAAGTTCACCCTGCGTTTCTTTATCCTTTCAGTATGTCTGTAATATCAGTACTATCAGTATGTGTTTCTGAAAGGCAAAAGATATCATAAGTATTTACAAAGCTAACAAATTCAGGATAATTAAGACGGTGTTTTAAGCCACTGACATTTAAAGCACATAACTTTAGAATGTTTCTTTCCAGATCTGGTAAGGGATTGCTCTCCCCAGTGCCCTAATGAGCGGCGGAGTCCGGTGGGTTGTGTTGTATTCCAGGTTGGCGAGAATCGTCGACTTGGGTCCAAGGACGTCTAAAAGAGCTTGATGTCGACTGAGAAGATCTAACGGGATAGCGAGCCGAGGCAGCTCTCTCACGGCTAGGGGCATGAGCACGTGGCGGACGGGGCGAGTTTGACTGGCGTCGGGACCTATGTGGGTGGGTATTACCAGTGTGACCTGATGACGCGTCCTGGCTCCGCACCTGTTTACTTTGCTCAAGTGACGCTTGAATTGGTGTTTGGCTATTAGTTTTAATGATAGGCGCATCATTTTCCCGTGAAATACGTGATTCAGTCTGCGGGGGACGCACATTTGTAAACACCACTTTGTTTGACACTACCCGGTCACCTTGCATTATGGTGTTCCAGTGGGGAAAAACGTCTGCAACTGTTCTGCCATCTTGAATTAATTTAGCCGGGTAAACAATATTGACCTTGCTGTCCGGGTAATCAGATCTTAATTGCTTGTAGTGGGGCCATAGCATTTTTCTAGCAGCTACAATTTCCTTCGGGAAGTCCCTATTTATGTTGTACGATGTCCCTTTTAGATTGTTCGCTTTCGAAATAACATATTCTGTGTCACGGGAGTCTAGAAAGTTGACGATGATTGGTCTAGTCGAGTCTCGTCTATATCGACCTAGTCTGTGCACTCTCGGCATAGGGAGACTTTCCTCAATACCCAAATGATCCTTTAAGAAATCGGCAATTTTATTGTGACAGTCCTCATTTTTTCCTTCAGGTATCCCGCCGAAGATTAGATTATTCCTCCTACTTCGGGCCTCCAGATCAAGCGATTTGTATTCAAGAAGAGACAGGCGAAAATTGTGTTCGGACATTTGTGTCTCAAGGCTATGAACTTTATGATGGAGAGATAAACATTGGTCCACCTTACGACCTATATTACTCATCTCAGCGAACATTACCGACAACTTATCATCTGCTGAGAGTTTCTCAAAGTATTTAAAAACATACTTGAATTTTATAATAACTGATCTCATTTAAAGTCAGTTTATTGTGATTCATATCCATGTCAAAAAGTCTTTATCAAATTATGTATTTGTTGTATTGTTAACTTATTTATATTTGTTATTTAAACCATGTTGATATGCATTTTATACTGAAATAAATCAATCAATCAATCGATGCAGATGCATTCTTTATTCCTTATGGTTTGAGAAATACTATAATTTTCGTCTGTACATTTAACAAAATAATTTAATCAATACATAGTATGAAAATTCTATTATTTACCACAAAGTCCATGTCCTTTGGGTCTGCTGGACGCAGTGCAACCCGCTTCCTATTTGCGCGACGCGCAACGTAGTCGTCATTGACAATACCCACGACGTTAGACGTCCCCAGCTCTTGTCTAACATCGGAGACGATGGCACGTGCTGACTTGAAAACATCACTTGTAGCAACTTCCTTCACCTGCAAAGCACAATAGTGGTACACATATTTATTCCATCGATCAGTTGATATTGATTTTTGCATTTTTTTTATCTCCTATATATTTATATTATCGAGAATATATTATTTTGGTAGAATTTAAGATAATTACCTTCTTCGTCACCTTTGCTGTGATTCCTCGGGAGGGATCCGGAGCATGAATGTGTTCAGTGGCACCAAGTCGAAATTCGCCCCCCTTCTGTGTGACGGTGGCCAGACATCGCAATCTTTTGTTCTTTACCGAACACGACCAGCGGGTACATTTCCCTCGTCTGTCCTAAAATGAAAATTTAGGTTTATATAAACACGTTGTTTATATATACTAAGAAATGTGGTAAGTTACGGGTCTTATTTCGATATTATACATACATGTGAGGTTCTATAAAATGACGGGGTATATATGGTATGTACTATCGGACCTTTTAAGTACTACAAGCTGTATTATGGTAAGGTGGTTTATGATTTTTAAAAAATGCGGGTTTTTTTATAGACTGAAAATAAATTTCGATAATAAACCGTGTTACGGGAATAAAATTTGTAGTACTTTAAATGTATATATATATATATGTTTGACGCTAAATAATATTATGATTGCAAACCTTGACGTTGTACGAATAGCCCATACTGTCTACCAGCAGGTCCGCACCCTTCTGAGATCCCTTCTCGATGACCTCATACGTCAACGGAACGTCTGGTGTTGTCTCCTCTGGCAGTGGGTCGTCCTCCAAAGATCTCTCGTGCAGCACTACAGGTTGTTGGAACGAAACGTCCACGCGGAAAGAGTCCCCGGCTGTTACCTCTGGGTGGACCTCGGAGTCAACGCTTTCTTCTACGCTGTCGTCTTCGTGTAGTTCTGCCGCAACTTCCATAGTATCATCAGAAACATTGCTGGTTGTACACGGCTCGCAGACGAAGGTTAATTCACGCTTACCAGCGACTGCTAACCTGTACTGACGCGTAGAGATACCTGTATAATGTATAAAATATATATAACACATAGTTAATTTATTAATATTTCGTGACTCACGGACTAATCTTTGTGACATCAAAACGCTCGCAGAGTGGTTCATTAATTCTTCCATCCATTCACTGATCTGTGTCGTGGCGCATATACCCTATCCCGAAATAAGATTATTTTTTATCTTTTGAAGCAAAAAAGTTAAGGGGTACCGCCATCAAAAAACATCAATTTCTATCCAATTAAAGTAGCTCTTAATCACTAAATGGCTTAAAGGCGTGAATGCGTGTTTATTTGCGAAAATAATGGGCTTAGGGTTTTGACACATTTATTAATCGAAATTTTATTGTATCATGAATGATTAAACTTAAAATTTTATTAAATTGAATTTTATCAAATTTCTGTACGTCGTATACTGAAAAGTGTACGTTAAATAATGAAATCCAAACATCAAAACAGATTTAATAAATCTATCAAAATTTGTTAAAGAAGGTTTATGTATAAGAAATGCACTCTCAGTTGAAAATAATTAGGTAGTTCATCCTCCGAATTCTTTCGATATAATATTTATTGTTGTTATTATAGCTTTAAGTAGATTATATGAATTCTAATTTACATAAAAACTCGTTGCTAGTTTTGGCGTAATTTACGCTGAAATATTAATCTAATAAGATGTTCAACATTTTGGTAGTAAAAAGGAATATACATCCCGTTTTGGTGTAATTAACGCTAAAATATGTGAAAGAGCGTTTGGATGCCTATTTTTCCCTATTGACTTTGGACAGCGTTTAATGTATAACACCAAGTTTGGACATTGTGTCTGTCGATAATACTTTTGCCGATTTCTAGTAAAGTAAGTAATTTGATATTCATATATTCCATCAACTAAATAAAATGTTTCACAAAAGGGACTACTATGTAAATGACTTTCCAGTGTTGCACGTGCGGTGTTGCCACTGATTGCAACTGTCGCACATCACGGCCTCGTCTTCATCTCCAACTTGCCTCTGGCACAAAATACACGGGTCACTCATTATGTCACAACACCACAATACACAGTCACAACACTTATTATTTTTGCACTAACAGACAATGGATTAAGATTTATAAAAGCCACATGTCAAACGTATTTTAATAATGAAAACTATACCCAGAATTATTAAAATGTAACACTTAATACAACATACAACATTCCAGACGTTAAAGATTCGATATGACTACGATTTATTTTCTCCGAATTATATATTCTACCAAAAAATTATTATTCACACTTACCTATCCTTCTTTTATTTAAATAAAGCTTTGATCGGTATTTAATTACCTTTGAACATAGCCGATCGATAATTATGATTGGAGTATTAACAATAATTACTTAGGATGGTTGCAACAACGACAGGTCTTTGATATATATATTTATTAACATTTATTATTCTCACAAATCCACCCTTCTTTCATTTAAATTAAGCTTTGATTGGTATTTAATTACCTTTGAACATAGCCGATCTATGATTATGATTGGAGAATTAACAATAATTACGGAGGATGATTGCAACAATGACAGGTCTTTGTTATATATTTATTAAAGGGTTTATTATATTATTTACAGTTAAAAAACACTTAACAAACTACAAAGAAACTGTGTAATAAACATTTAACATTTTGGAAACAGTGCATATTATTATACATGTATCACACAAAATAGGATGTTCATTTCGTTTAATATCTTTGTCAATTAAGTATTGTCCGTGTCCTTGTACAGTGAAGCAGGTCCTCGTACAGTTGATTGCAACTCTCGAACATCTTGGCCTCGTCTTCAAACATCTTCATCTTGGCCTCGTCTTCAACAAAACTATAATGTAAACTATAATGTATTAAAATTTTAAATATGGGGGCGTTTTGATTGCAACTCTCGAACATCTTTGCCTCGTCTTCAAACATCTTCATCTTGGCCTCGTCTTCATCTCCAACTATAATGTATTAAAATTTTAAATATGGGGGCGTTTTGACTTAATATGGGGGCGTTTTGACTAAATATGGGGGCGTTTTGACCAAATTGGGGGTATTATGACTTGGGGGTGTTTTGACTTGGGGGCGTTTTGACCTGCTTCCAATGCAACCTATAGTTTTGCACACGGCAAGTTTTCAAACAAGTTTAGCTTTCCAAAAAAAAGCTAGTCGGTCATTAGCATGACATTTTAACAAAAAGATGGTTCTGAATTGTAAACTTTGGACGAAACTTAAAAGCGTTTAAAGCGTTTAAATGTAATTAGATTTGATGCAGTGCTCTGGCTTGTTTTATAAAATTGCTTTATAGTCATAATATTTTAATTGTTGCATATCTTTTATTTCTTTCTAGTCAATAAATATTGTTTCAAATCAAAGTGCCAATAGCAACTATTTCATAGTTAAAGTTTGTTTGTTTTTTTCCATGATTTTTTCTAGTCAATTAAACGTTTCAAGGTTAACTTATTATTTATTTTTCCTGGCACAATATGACTTCGGTCTTGGATATTTGCATCCGCCCGAAAGCCAGTGGTAGATTAAAACTTGATAAAACAGAAGCCGGACACAAAAACTTTTGCTCTGCCATCCGAAAGTTCCATCACACTCGTCCAATAGGAAACTTCACAAAATCTATAGATGATGTAACATTATGAAAATCACTCTAAACCGCAACCATCAGTACTTTCGGTGCTTTGATTTAACTATGAATTTTAGAACACATTTAATTAGTACATTTTCCCTTCCAAACGACTTGTATAAATTATGTACCGAATTTTAACAAATGAAATCAGGCTTCAAGAAAATAAAAAAAAAATCTCGTGTCTAAATGAACCTTCTACTACGGTCAAACCTGCGATGAAGACCACATATAAAGTAAGACGAAATGGTGAATAAAGATCACAAACTATATAAATATAAAATAATATTTACTATTGAAATATAATTTTTTAAACTCATATTTTAAATAAAGTGTACATAGATAATTAGGACTGAACATTTCCTTTGATGCAATCCATTATTTGCTGAAGTAGTCTGGTAATTGATTATTTTGAGACTGGATAATATAATAATAATAATAATAATCTTTTTATTTAAAGAAGGTAACTCATTAAGACAAAATCTATGACAACTATTACAAACAAATACAATATTTGCAATTACAAAAAGTTAGTCAAATGAAGAAATTGCTTATTTTCCATGAGGCCTTCTAAAATGGATAAACGAAAAACATATATTACAACATATAAAACGTTAATACTTAAAGACAGACACAATTAATCATATACTCTATAGGCAAATCTCGGTTTCAAATATGCTTCATATGGAATTTACTTCATTAGTTTATAAGATTACACACTGCCTTTACCCTTTCTTCCTTTTATGACAGTCGCGATCATTGTAGATCAAGATCAGCCACTACCACTGTGCAATCTGATCAACATCTGAAATCTTTGATTCTTGATCAGAATTAACATAATACATAAGCAAACTGTGTAGATCCTGATTAGACGGCACGTTTGTGCCAGCTGATCTGGATCTTTTCGCACATGTACATCTGTTCTAGATGAAGTGTAGATGAGCGTGATTGGCTATGATTAAATATTCGATAATTTTGAATGTTCTTATTTTCTATTGTTAATAGCCCTTATTCTATTTTTGCAGAAATGTTAAGAAAAACAAACTGTGTGGGATAGCAACCGATGCGGTAATCAGGTTTCTTATTAAGGATTGGTTTAGCTATGATTGTGACAGAGAAAGAAGGGGAGAGAAAATAAAAGCGAAGAACAAATTGAAGAGAAAACAAAATCCAAGTAGATAGCAATAAAAAAGAAGAGAAGTGAAGAAAATGAGGAATAAGCATCTTGATAAAAACAAAGACTTTACAAAGTATCTTTAAAAATAACATGACATTTATTGTCTACATGAACTATAGAATATTTTGAACATGATTTTTTTCAGCAGATCCTTTGTAAGAAACATCGAGATATGATAAATTATGAATATATTTTCTACTGTTTTGGGTTTGATTTAATATCAATGTCACACAAGCAGCTAAAATATCACTGTAACTTTCTGGCTTTTCTTGTGGAAGATGAGCCTTGAGATGTCCTTATGAAGAACTATCAACAATCAAGCTTAGAACTTCGGGTGTTGGGACCTTAACCAACAGAAGACCACATTGATCAATGTGTTTCTAACCACATCCTCTTTCGGATTTATAATGCCACAGAAGAATCACATTTCTGATGGGTTTTGAACCATGACTACTGAATCGGAAGTCCGTCTCTCAAAGTTTGTTGCAAGCACAGTGTAGAGCAAACATTATTCCAATGGAAATTTAGAAATTTCCAATGTTAGCCCAATGTTGGACAAACTGAACAAAGCCGACATTGCGACGTTGGGCCGATGAGCAAAATTATATTGGGCCAACTTCAAATATCAACATTAGGCCGACGTAACTGACGACATTGGCCTAACATTGGGCCAACGTCAACATGCTATCTAGGCTGAAGACAATGCTAGATCTACGCCGCTCGGGTTGATTTTATCATGAGCATTGAAGTTTGCTGACGATAACACGAGCCCAGGCTTGGAAAGTTTTTCAAAATGTTAAGTAAAATTTAAAGCGGATTTCAAAAGATCAACGTAACCTGACCAATTACCTATTTATCTATAAGACCAAAACTTCAGTATTTGTTCACCGTCCCGTAGGCCTATTATCCGTCTGGAACGGAAAAACAGCTTTTAGAGACATGTCAGATGATTACGTCATAGCTGTCAACAGAACGCTGATTAAATAGAAAATTAACATTAGACTATAATTAAATCGCTCCTGACTGCATATTTTAAGAGGCGAACATCATAAATTTATTCATTTCATGATAATGACATGGTTTGCAGTATCCAGGGAGCATGAACAAAGCATACACGAACGATACACGGAGAAATTTTCGGTTTTCGCGACATATCAATTGTGGGGTAGAATCTAGTTTAGCGGACCCCAGATATTCAAAGCACAAAAGCCCAGCGGCGTTTGAGCGAGAAAAACTGGGGTGTGGGGGCGGTAGCCCCCATTTAAACTCATTTTAATTGAAATTTGTTTGACTTACGACTAGGATACCAATGAATTTTCTCACAAGCAATGCTCTTTAGTGTTAGGGTCCGCTAAACTAGATGTGTTCCCAATTGTGTCACGTAGCGGATAACTGTACCACAAGAAAATTTAACTTAGGAAGTCAGTGTTAACGAAAAGAAGAGAGCAGAACTGTGATACAGCAAACCCTTATCCCCCATATAGTTCAGCGGACCCTAACACTAAAGAGCATTGCTTGTGAGAAAATTCATTGGTATCCAACACCCCTGTTTTTCTCGCTCAAAAGTAGGGAGGTTCAACATTTAACTTTTTTTTGAAATCTCTAAAAAATTCAACTTTGTTTTAAAAGGTAATATGAATAGAAGTAAAATGCTGTTTGAATTATTAACATCCGTCAAGAAACAAAAAAGTTGTAGATTGTTAAACTTTTCGATATTGGTTTTTTTTTCAGACCAGTTTTGTGCACTTGTTTATCAGTCCACTTGAATTGTATCTATATAGAAAGAAGATATCTAATTATGTGCAAAATATGAAGAATGTACTCGATGTTGTTGATTTTGTATTGCTTGAAAGTTGGGCCTATACAGTGACAGTTTGCAATTGAAATGAAAACATTTTTATTAAATATGATTTTATTGGATACTTTTGATGATTGATTGCCTAGTATGTATGGTAGATCTTTTTGCCGAACAATATGTTAATGTAAAAAATTATCCGTTTTGTTAAAACTGTTTGCCAACAAAATTTTATAATCAAACTTTCAGATGGTTATTTTTTTTTTAAATTCGAAGTGTCCGTACTTTCCCGTCATTTTTCTGGATGTCCGTAGTTTTCCTTTGAGTGTCCGTACTATCCCTACTATGTCCGTACTTTCCCGGATTGAGTGTTACTGCGTTTTCTTCTTGTTTTTACTTCTCGGACCCACATACAATGAAAGATGCACGGTAAAGTCCGTTAGAATTTAATATCGAATAAGGTAACACCAACCCGAGTTGGGCGCGCGCATGTTTTTGTCGTACAGGATGTATTAAAGCGACGGCATGTAAAAATCGTCCGTACTTACCCGGATTGCCCCTAAGTTGAATAACCAATTTTTTCCAATAATTCACTCCCCATTGAGTTTAATGTAAAAATGTGCAGTTCATGGGGTTCTTTAATTCAAATGAGCTAAATTGAGCTTACCTAAATATAATAAACCAATACATTTTCAGAAAGAGGACAGTTAGGCCAATCTAATAATGGACTTCCAGCGATTTCCGCTGTCTTATTTGGAAGTTATTTCATGTTGAATTTTACCTTATTTTCTTGACATTCTAACCGGTCATGAACTAAAGTTGTCTGCATTATTTTATATAGAAAACAAAGATCAGGATTAGGTTAACCAATTACAAAAAGAATTTTGAAGAAATGTCTAGAAACAACTGAGATATTGTCGATTAAGTACATACCCCGTTATGCAGAAAAATTTCAAAATGGCAGCAAATAAAAAAAAAAAACTTTTTGGAGGATCATAGAAAATTACTTTTTTCTCGCTCTAAAACACAAGACATATTTTTTTTTATAAACTCTGTTTAAAATATAACATATTACTTTATAGATAAAAGCCCAAATCAAACTATAAATTTTAGTTTTTCATAGAAAAAAATATTGATAAAGTATCATGTAAATTGCATTATGCCAGAAGGTAAGTTCAAAAAAGCCTTAACCATGAACCTCCCTATCAAAAGTGTTTAGAATATCTGGGGATCCAATAAAAATATATAATGCTCTTTTTAAAGGAAATATAACGATTCTCGCATCATGATCCGCCCCATATTAATAATTAAGGACTCGCCCCACACAATAACTTCGCTCCATGATCATGATTATTAATCAGTAAACGAAGAAAGTCCAGTAACCAACATTAAGAAACAATTTGAATACATTAGTGATATGATTCCAGAATTTTTTATACCATTATTGCTCGTGTAAACAATTAAAATATGCTATCAATAATTGCCACATCAAAAGTACAAAAGTGAAATAAGCACCGGTAATAGAGTTCTTTCAAATTGTTTCCTCCCCTTAGCGCTCTCTAAAATTGAAGAGCATTATTAGTCGATAACAGCACGCGAGGGGGCATTGTTTACTATTGTTAATATGACTAAGAGATTATAAAATTAAGAACATGTTGATTAATCATTTCAGATTTTTAAATAAGTGAGTTCAGTCAACTTGTACAGCCTTTCATCCTGAACCTCTGAATAGGCAGCTTTAACATTTAAATCAGTTCTATTACAGTTGTATTAAATGTGTTCCTGTATTTTAGATGTATGTTCTGGCCAGTGATGGTGGAATCCCGTCTCTAACCAACGCAACTCTAGTTTACCTGAATATCACAAGGAACCAGTTCTCTCCATCATTCACGCAGACTCAGTACTCGGATCTTATCCCAGAAAGACAGGCTTTTGGACAGGAATTCGTATGTGTGCCGGCATTTGACCAAGATACTGCTGTAAGTTTCGTGACAGTAGTATACTTACAATATATATTGTCACTTAGTGCAAAAACAGTATAACTCCTGTTTTTAAGTAAAGTATTATACTTTATTTGCACCAAGTTGATGATATGCTTAAAAAGTTCATTAGGTTGCTGCATGTTTTATTAAATTGCTGCAGATGTTATATTAATGCATCATTACTAAATATAGTTTTCAAAAAAAATGTAATGAAATAACGAATGGATTATCGAAACCTCAAATGAAATACTTTGGATGCACATGTATATATTAACAGGTTCTTAAGTCCACTCCAAATTGCTGCACAGATATTAACAAGTTCACAGTAAATGACCATCAAATGAGTAACTGTTTTCCTTTAATTAAATGTTTTATTCAAATTTCAAGAAAAACGAATAGAGATAAATTTGATTTGTTTTGACATCCTGGTGATAGCAATGATTCATCATACAAAAGCTGTTAATAATAGGTAATTTAATTTCTTTCAGGTGCCATACAATGCTGTTGAATATTCCTTGACGAGAACTGTGCCAGCTTGAGAGTACTTCCATGTGGCACCATCTACAGGGGTTATCTCCCTTGTCAATCCAGTCTATCAGGACACTGTTAAAACATCCTACACTGTCACGTGTGATCTCCCTAATTAATCTAGTCTATCAGGACACAGTTAACACATCCTACAGGGTAAGCATCATTTTAATCTTTCTTTGATGGCAGCTTTTTCAGTGTTTTCTACTATGTCTGTTACCACTTACTCAATATAATTATATGCATTAATGGCATGGGCAAACAATGTAAATCTAGATCGGCCATCCATGCTGCCTGATCAGGATCTGCACTGTTTGCTTTTAGATTCATTCGGGAATTTTAGACCAAGAAGAAACCAGTGCAGATCAAGATCAGACTACATGCATTAGCCAGCTGATCTGGATCTAAACTGGTGCCACATGCATATAAATTTATGAAAAGTGTCTTGGGGCTGTTATTTGAATTGTAGATGTGAAGTTTTACTGTTTAAGAAGAGTCCACTTGTAAACCATACAGGTTAACAAAAATTGTTAATACATTTGCAGCTGAACATTAAAGTACGTGACCTCGGGACTCCATCACGAGCATGTACCAACATGGAAACAGTGACTTTAAGCAAGTTTAGGAGCCTTTTCCCACCAGTCTTCCTCAACACTTTATACCACACAACAATCAACAAGAATGTTTGCAGTGATGCTTCTATTTATAGACTCACTGTCTCCCATGCTGATACACAGGTATGTTTTGAACTTTTTCTCCATTATAGGTGTATTTAATATAGAAAATAGTAGTAACATTGTCTGCATTGAACTCCAAACCTTTCACTTGCTGGGCTATCAGTCTGAGCTGCCAAGCCCAAACACTGACTTTGAAAAATAAGAAGAAAAAAAAATTAGATAAATATTGTTCTTGGATACACGTTTTACGTACAGCTTTGTGTGCTTCAGATTTTTGCTAATATTTCATGCCTTGTGAAAATTTAGTGAATTCTGAATCATAATGCAATGCAGGCTGTTTGTAGAATCCATATCAATTCCCCTTGTATGTTTCCCTGTGTTGGTTCTATAGCTTGAGACCTCTGTGCCAAAGATCATAAAACTTAATCTGGAGACCCATCTCAAATCTCTAGCATCTGGTTGGCTGAAATATTGACTGGTTGCAATTTTAAGCCAATCAGAGGTTTAAGATTTGGATATGAGACTGGTCTCCCAATCAGATGCTTGAGATTTTAGACTGGTCTCCAATCTTAGATCAGGGTACAAGGTCTTTGAACTAAATCCAGGTTTACAAATCTACTTGACATTGCTATTGTCACCTGAAAATACATACATGAACAAAGTCAAGTGAATATACCTTTCATGTTTATTTAAAGGGAGATGTGCAGGGTCGAGCAGGTGTACTCAGTAAAATCGTAAACAGGTCGATCTATGTAACACTTAATTGTGCTTTTCACTAAACTCTACATTTCAAACCCTCCAGGAGGAAGTTTTCGGTTAATTTTATCATTTTACCGGACCTGAAAACAATCAGCTGAAGAAATCCCTATACAAACATACATTCTATATTTAGCGATCATTCTATATATATTTAGCTCATCGCTGAGCTTACTATTCGTGGTTGCCCAGGCATTTTGAAACAAATGGCGACGTCGATAGTCGGCAAGGTACACTGAATGCGTATTTTGGTTGAAGTGATCACATGACAGTCCCAAAAACCGGCTTTACGCGGGAAATACAAAAATAGCTAACCTATATGCGTGTTGCATAGGATAGGAAACACCACTTATATATTTTTTTATAAAATATTGGTTTGAAATATTTTGGGTGAAAATCAATATTTGAGCTTCAAATAATGATATTCAACTGATTAATAACCCTTTTCACAAATCTGTTCCATTCATCAATCCTGCACATCTCCCTTTAAAATAACTTGTAGATATGTTGTACTTGCTAGAAATCCATGTGTGATGTTTTGATACTATAGCTTAAAATTTGCAGATTTTTTTTTAGCAAGCATTGCAGGAATGTGGGGTTGGAAACTGTGAGCCGCTGAACCTGAGATTTTTTCCTTTGTAAGAAACATATTTGTATCATTTGCAGAGCCCATTCAGCCTTGTATTTGTGTCAACTATTGATGACGACTTTGCCCCAACATTCTTCTATTTGGAGAGTGTGACAACCAATATATACAATATTCGTGTGCAGAAAGCTGGTGACTTGGCCAATGACACTCGTGCTCAATACCAGGTAACACTATGTACTTGTTTATAACAGTTATTGATGGGTTTAGAGGCCACTAAATTATGAAAGCTGGGCTGTGATTTGCTAATTTTGCCTAGGGATGTCCGATGATATGGAGTTAAAGTTTTAATATACAAGCTTTTTCTGATTGGTAGATATGATAAACTCTTAAAATTTCACTTTAAAATGCAGGAATATGTTTGAATTTTAAAAGCCTGTTTTGTCTGAAAAATTTGGGTAGTATCAATTTAAAGGTAGGCCTTTTCTTGTAGTTTTACTTTCAGATAACTCATCAGTCTGTGGTGACTTGATTCAGTGGCTGCTAGCAAAAAAGAGTTGGTGAACACCTGGTTTGGCTACTGCCACATAATGCATCTTGGATTGCTCTTTGCAGATATAATTGACAAAAGTGAACAGTTTAGATCCAGATCACATGGAATTAATGTATTGGCTGATCTGGAGCTCCACTGTGCACATCTGGATAAAAAACACACCGGTGTCCATAGAGTAAAGCGTTCGAAATTCTTGATTATACAGACTTTAATTTGGCAGAATACAGATATATAAGACATATCCTGAGGGATGGATTGTTGTTTGGGTTAGCATATTAGATTCTTATCAGCCTAATTCATTATTTTCAGTTGAGGCTGTATGCTGTTGACAGTGGAAACCTAGCTGGTCTAAGCTATGCAAGCCTTACTACCACACAGGTCCTCTACATTAATGTGAACAGTCATATCTTCCCGCCAGATTTTACAAATATCAACAACATTCAGACAAGTATGATGGAGACGCCTTCCCAGGGACCTTTATTGTGCAGCAGAATGAGACTGATGCTGATGTAACTGTAAGTGAGTGTACTAACTCTTATCTTAATAGATGCTGTTTTTATAACATGGGTAAACAGCCTAGAACCAGATTGGACATCACATCCATCCTGTCTGATCAGGATCTACTGTTAGCTTTATGTTAGCTTTAGATTCATTTGGTTTTTGGTTATTCCTGATCAAATGTTAACAGTGATGATGCAGATCAGATGGCACAGATGAACCGTTTTTAAATTGTGTCAGTAAATTTTTTTTAAACCATTATAAAACTACCAGATTGACCATATTTGATATAACAGGGGTAGCATGACTTGTGTGTTTTCAGCAACCAGAGAATGCTGTGAGATTTGAAACTGTTGGCGACGAAGATGCTCCAGTCTACTTCTATATTATCCCTGTGACTGCAAGAATTTCACTCCTTGCTTCTGTACAAAACACTGCCACCAGTTTCTACACAGTAAGTTGATGTTAGAAGTATATATCTGTAGTTATTCTTAAAATAATTGGGATGTTACTGTTGGAATATTTACTTGATGAAGCTGTCTGGATTGTGTTGTCATATTTACTTTGAATCATTTGAACAGAAAAGGAAATTGTGATTAATTGAAGTTTTAAACAGGGATTCAACAGGCACATCAGATTGCCTCCTAAAATATGCCTTCAGTATGATAGATAAATGTACAGATTAAGCTCTTTTGCCCATGGGAAGCATGGAAAGTATGTATACATATAATATATTCAGTATAAATTGAATTGGCTTTACCTTTCCCTTGAACTGAATAGTCATTTGCTTTGTTTCTATACATTTATACTGCATATACTTAGTTTGTCTTTTGTTTGCAAATTGAGTTGTTAATTGAATTATGTAATTGCAGTTAAAGTCCAAGCGTACAATGGAGGATTCCCAACACTGACAGATACATTAGATGATGTCTCGGTGAACAGAATCGTGGAAACCCTGGCCTTCTTCTCCCAGCAAACAATTTCGGAGAATGCTCTTGTTGCCTCCTCTGTGATCACTGTGCAGCCATAGCCAGCAGCTGGAATCACCTACACATTCCATGGTTTTGTCGATGGTCCACAGTATTTCAACATGAGCTTGATCACTGGCACCGTCTTTGTTCGCTCAAACCTGAGACTGGACAGAAACAAGCAGACAACATGTTCTTACCTAGTAATGGCTACAAAACAGTTCTCAAACAGTGTTCAGACTGTCTTCGCCACACTCACAATCACTGTGTTGCATAACTTGAACACACTGCAGTTTGACAGACAGATATACGAGGCTACGGTACCAGAGAATCTTGCTTTGGGAGCCAGTATCATCCATCTGATGGCCAGTGATGCTGATGTATTTGTAAGTCTTTCTTGTATTGATTTGCAAATATACTTAGCAGAAATAAAAGTATACACTGCCCTACCAATTATTTTGTAAAATAAGGAAAAGGAAAATTCTTTCTTTCATTAAATCTGCATTTCTGCAATTATTACAAAGAAAACAAATGTTCTTGCAAATCTGCAGTCACAACCTAGTTATCTTTCCCTTTGCTATAATAAGGGTTTTAGGAAGAAGTAAGTGATTCTTAACAATATTCACAATGTTTTGGAATTAAATCAATTTCTCCAGTTCTTAATGTCAATAAAATCACAAAACATTCATTAATAAACCAACGAGTCCTCGATAAACAATGATAGAAATCCCAACCATTTCCAATTACCTCCCTTTAAATTGAATATGTAATGTTTTACCATCCATTAATAATTGTTATTTGATGGACAGTTGAGGAGATTAATTAATAAAACACCATTCAAAGCGTTCCTGATTAAATGAAAATAAGTTAATGAGAATATAAGCATAAAAAGTGGATACTTTTTAATTTTGTTCAGTATAGTTATTGTTATGAATAGGGAAATATGGTTATTATAGTTATGAATAGGGAAATATGGTTAACAGATTAGAATAACTTACAACATTTTCACTTGTTTACAGTTTTAACACAGAAAGCTGTTTCAAGAAATGTTTTACAATTATATTATTGGGGGAGACATGTATGTGAGCCATGGAGGTGAAGGTCACAGAAACCATAATAGGTCTTTATAAACTTGAATTAGAACATTTTTGTACACCAGCTTCTGTAATTTTAGAACTATCAAGCACCTTGAAGTTTATCAGTTGAATAGAGTTTCATAAGTTCAGCAACTTTGGAAAGTAAATAACTACAAAGTTTGAAATGTCTGAAGTTTCCTTGCACATAAAATGGTGGTAATAGTCTTAAGTGTAAGTTGGAATATAATAATTACTCATTTTCTGGAATTATCATCCAAAAGGTCAATTAAGGACTTGCAGTTTATAACAGCATATATTAAATCTGTACTAAAATTTATTTTTAGAAAGATATACATGTATACTGTAAATTTGGTTTGACTTGTTTCAGGATGTGCTGGCATACTCACCCATCTAGCAACAGTTTGGTACTCCAGTCGACAACTTTTAAGTTGGACCATTCTCTGGACTGATTTTGCCTCCGACAAGTACTGACATACACTGGAGTCACCACCTACCAGGTAATGTGTTACAGTAAATGGAAGATTCAAACCATGTGCACTAGATAAAAAAAACTTAATCTGGAGACCAGTCTCAAATCTCAAGCATCTGATTGGCCAAAATGGCAATTGGTTTGCAATATCTTGCCAATGAATGCTTTGATATAAAACTATGAAAATCTGCAAAAGAACTTCTAGGGGACAGTCCACTTTGTACAGTAATGAATTTCAATGTCCAATAATGAGATTTCATAGCGCTGCTTCTGGGGGAAAGCCTGAAGCAGGTGGGAAAACTAGAATTATCAAAGTTTGCCCAGCATTTTGTTATCTCTTGAGTATTTATATGTTTAAGCAATTCTGAACTTCTTCATGAGTATTACTAGTGGAAATGACATTTTATTTACAAGAGTAGAAAAATCAAAAGTATTGGTCTGAAGATCATAAAACTGAAAATCTGGGACACATTCTTCATTATGGCCAATCAGATCCTTGAGATTTGAGACTCAGTTTTATAATATCAGGGCCTGGTTGTGACACATCCATCACAAAATAGGCTTGTGCAACTATTGTAGACCCAGATCACCCTGCACATCTATGAAATCTTAAGATTATAAAACTTAGAAGTGAAACGTGTCTCTTATCTCAAGGATCTGATTGGCTGAACTGGTGACTGGTTGCCATTTCAGTCAATTAGATGCTTGAGATTTGAGACTGGTCTAGACTGTTAACCTGTTAGAGTGGCATTTTTCATACATCTAGAAAACATAGATCCTTTTGATGAGAGTCTACACATATAGCAGTTTAAAAAGCCTTGTTTTCTAATGGTGCATCAAATATTCATTTTCTTGTGTTTAATAATTAAATTAAAATTGTTAACAGAAATAGAGGTGGATAATTGGGTACCTTGTATACAAGAGCTGTTGTCAGTTACTTTACATTTTACTGTAGTAATGCTGATGATATTTGGAGTGCAAACATAACAAATGTAAGTCTGAAAATTGAAATTATCTCTTATCACAAATATTTTAATTTTTTTTCTTATTCCTTCATTAACAATAAGTTCTTTTCACTGTAATTCAAACTGTCACCTGATTGTTTCAGATCCGTGTTTTGGCCCAAGATGGTGGTACCCTGTGCTTGTCATCCATCACTACTGTGTATGTAAGTGTGCAGAGGAACCAGAACACACCATTTTGGCAACAACAGAACTACACTGTGACCGTCAATGTGATCCAAGATCTTGGCACAACGATACTTACAATGTCAGCTTTCGATGTGTCACAACTTGGTGTTCCTTCTGCTACTATTTTATTTTTTTATCAATCATTGTACTGACAAGTACTGACAAGTGCTAATAATTATGGGCTGAGTGCAAAACAGTTGTAACAAAAAAGGAATATGGTAATGAAGTGCTGATAGAGTAATGAATGGGCATTAGGATTGTTAACCTTCGATTATTCATAATTATTACTACATGTATATATATATTTTTTGTTTATATAAATTTGTTTATATAAATGGATTGAAATTATTTGCATATGACACTCGTTTAGAGGACTGTTACAATCAAATGCTCTTAACTGATGCCGCAGAAAGCTAGATCTATGAGTATTAAAAGGCAGCTATAAACCTGTTATTATATTTCTGTGTCTTGTTGTTTAAGGCACCATACAACACCATGGTATACAGTGCAGTCAATAGATTGGGCAACAACCTTGCAGCAGAAATGTAGGTGTCACTGTCAACTCCGGAGAAATGTTCATTCGCAGATCTCTGACTGTCATCACCTGTTCTCGTGGCATGTACTGTTTTACTTTTACATCAGTTTTGTTGATTATGAAATAAAGGGTGTTTTTACCCATCTGTGATTCGGTACCTTTTACATTTGACTGCAACAAATATTTTCTTGAAATGGGCATTTTTTAGTTAGAATTAACTGTTAAATCATTTGTTTTCATAAACCGCAATTGTTTGTGGATTTCCTAGTTGTGACTTTTAAATGGGGACATTACTTTGTGGATATACAAAATTGCATAATAGTATTATGATTAAAAGATGTTTCTTTGAAGAAGTTTAGGTTCGCACAATTCGGGGGAATTGCATTGGGTAGAGCAAAGACAAGTTGCAGTGTCACTTCCAAAAATTGAATGTTGGTTAAGTCCACACAATATAAGTTCCAATTAATATAATATTGGGTATTCCACAAATATCAATAATTTAACATAGTAACTTGTAGATGGTACAATTCCAATCTGCCTAAAAGCAGAAGGATTACAGTTTTTATACTAAAATATTTAATTGACACTTTTTTGAGATTTTTATCTCAAACAATTGATATCCTGGCAGATCAGCAAAATAAAAAACTTCAACTATCAATAAAACAATAGGTGATAAAACCTTAAAATTGTTAGCAGTTGACACTTCTTTGCATTTCAAAGAAAATATAATATAATATAAATATTAAATATAATTTCAAATGCAAAGAAAATATAATAAGTTCAATCAGATAATCAACTTATCAATTTTCACCTGGCTTCAGGAGACATAAGCTTCTAGTTCAGGAAATTGGTTATTTTATCAAGATAAATATTTAATAATTTTTACAAAGAAAATATTCAAAATTTGTGTTCATAATAATAGCATATCATGCCATATTTATGGGGTTTGAATTGGTGCCTCTATCCTACCTTAAAATCCTACTTATATGATAATTTATCCAGAAATAATCCTGATTTCATGGCAGTAAATGCTCATTGTTATATCTACTTTCATAGCTGGAAGTGCGAGATAATGACCCTGTTGCACCTCAGAATGTTGTCAGAAATTCATTGATGACACTGACCATAATCCGTAAATGGTTCAGTCCAACATTCAACAACCAATCTTGTGATGTGGCTTTAAACCAACTTACCAGTAACCAGTTCTTCCTAACCCAAGTTGCTGCTACGGATGGTGACAGCTCCGTAAGTAAACTACTTGGATTGTTTACTGTACTGAGTTTAAGGCTTTGGACATTTTGAAGCATATAGGGTTATTTCCTAAATGTGGTACATGTATGGTTTACTGTAAATGCAACAAATAATTATTTGAATTATTAAGTCTAGTCAAGTAACTGCCTCCTTTCTGTTTCCTGTTTAGTTTTTGTTTTACGAAGAAGTGCATTTGCGGTCTATAAAAATGTTGTTAAAGATACTAAATATGAAGATTGTATGATTCACCCACTAGAACAAAGTTCCACGAGAGAAAACCTGTATTTGAGTATTTTAAATTTGTCCTCTTATAACAAATTATGATGTGTTAAAAATAGTTATAACTAAATTTTACATGCACCAATAGTTAACTTGGTTACATTACTGTTCATGTATTGATGAAAGTTACTTGACTGTTTTGATGAAAATGTGCTTTGCAAAGAAATCATGGAAGGGATTTGAAAAGAATCGATGTTAAATATAAAGATTTGATAAAAGCTTTGAATTCTTTTCCAGTCAACACCTTCCGGTCAGATCCGTTACTATATCACAGGTTCTCTGTTCAGTGTTGATCAGTTAACTGGAAGAATCAACGTTGTTGGAGATCTGTTAAGTGCTGGACGTGAAAGTTTCAATGTAAGTGTTCACAATATTCTGGCATTATGATTACGAACCTGTTTCATGCTTAATTTGGTTCTGTGCAAAGCATTAAAATCTTTAGTTTCTGGGGTTGGATGCAGGATTTCCAGTAAAGGACTGAACCCCCTTTGCATCTTAAATTCAAAATGGCTGATTTACCAGGGTTTATTATTCAGATAAATTATTCAATTTTACTTGTATTTTGCAATGATTATTAAAAAATAAAGCAACCATTGCAGGTTTTTTTTGTTAAACCCTTCACTTCATATATTTGTTTTTTATGCGATGTCTGCGACCAGTGTAGATTTAGATCAGCCAGCGCATCTGTGCTGTCTGATCTGAATTTGCAATGGTCACATCTTTGTCCAAAATAACCTAATAAATCAAAAAGCAAAGGGTTCAGATCCTGATCAGATGGCACAGATCTACACTTTTTGCCCATGTGATAAAGGCGTGTCAATAAGTTAAACATGTAATATTATTTTTATGAATCTGTCTGAAAATCTTACCCTCGAGTATCCAAACCTATCAGAGTAAAACAAGTTAATATGTGGACAGAAATCTTTTAACCTTCCGCCATATATACACATTTTTACACATGTGCAACCAGTGTAGATCTAGATCAGCCATCACATCTGTGTTGTCTAATCAGGATCTGCACTGGTCGCATTTTGGTCAGAAATAATATAAGGAATAATGAAGTGAACAGTGCAGATCCTGATCAAACGGCACTGTTCAATCGAGCAATAAAGGTATGTCTATAGAGGAAAGGGTTTAATCACTCCTGAATGAAGGAAAAAATCTGTGCTAGATATCATTGAGCAGCATGGAAACCTCTAGTATTTTCATTATTCCCTTGCATCCTTGAGTTTTTAGCTCACCAGAGCCAAAGGCTCTGAGTGAGCTATTGTGATCAGAGAGAGACCAGATGTCCGTCATCCAGCGTCCGTTGTCCGTCAACATTTTGTTTGTTAACGCGATAGAGGCCACAATTTTTAACCGATTGTCATCAGACTTGGTCAGAATGTTTCTCTTGATGGTGAGGCGATCCCTTTCGAAACTGGGTCATCTTGGGTCAAAAACTAGGTCACTAGGTCAGATTAAAGCAAAATGTTGTTAAAGCAATAGAGGTCACATTTTTTATCCGATTGTCATCAAATTTGGTATGAATATTGATATTGATGATCTCTACTCAAATTATTAAAATCTTGAATTGCCCAGGGGCCCCGCCCTGGGGTTTTAATTTTTTTTCTTTTAAAATCTGTTTTTAACCTTTGATTTTCTACAGTTATCAACCAGATTTTGGCACAAACGTTATACCATCTTAAAATTCAATCTTTCCTGAACATTTCATTCACAGGTTGTTCAGTGATAAAATTTGAAACAAAAGTTTTAGTAGCAGGATGAAAATTTCAAGTGTCAAAATTCCAATAGTTTTACCTGTCTTCAGCTATATTTAGATTCAATCTTAATATGTTAAGTTCATTCCTCCTGTTGCTGGACATGACCTACTGAACTTTCCTGCTTAGATCTGTGTTATGCAATATAAAGTACTTTGCTCTGGAAGTTTTTATAAGGTAAATTTTGTCATTTTCTATGGATACTGACCAAATAAACATTCTTGATTTATAGCACTTTGAATATCAGACTTTTCTTAATATTTTATTCACTGTTTGTAAGTAAAACAACAACTACAACAAATTTGAAGCACATTCTAAAAATGTTCAGACTATATAAACCCTTTCCTTCATAGACACAACTTTATTACTTGGACGAACAGTGTAGATCCAGATCGGCCAGCACATCTGTGCCGTCTAATCAGGATCTACACTGTTCGCTTTTTGATTCATTAGGTTATTTCTGACCAAAATGGGACCAGTGCAGATCCTGATCAGATGGCACGAATGTGCCGGCTTGAGCCGGATCTGGATCTACACTTGTCGCAGATGCGTAAAAATGGGTAAATACGGAGGAAAGGGTTAAAGAGAGGTCTCAGCTGAATTAATAGGAGGTCTCAGAACTCATGCATTTGATTTTTTTCTAAGACTTGTATCAGTTTTTGGCAGTCAGATGCTTGAGAATTCAGTATGGTCTCTAGTCTCAGTTTATTGTCTTTTGCCCTGATCTTGACCAAACCAGTCTTTAACCCTTACCTCCATATATACACATTTTTATGCAATGCCAACAGTGTAGATCCAGATCAGCTGGCTCATTTGTGTCGTCTGTTCAGGATCTGCACTGGTTTCATTTTAGTCAGAAGTAACTGACCAAAAAAAAAAGTTAACAGTGTAGATTTTGTTCAGATGGTAGGGATATGCTGGCTGATCTGGATCTACACTGTTTGTCCACGCAATAAAGGTATTTTTGTAGGAAAAGGTATATTCTATTAATTTCAACCAAACTACTGCCTCAAAAGAAAACAGAATATTTGCATTTATGTAATAGGTTGAAGACTAGAGGCTTCTTGGAATTAAACACAAGTGTGACAGTATGAAATGCTATAATACACCAGCAAATGAAGTAGAATCGTCATCTCATGAAATGTGAAAACACATCTTTGTGTGACGCTATAAGGCCTGTTATTTAAATTGTTGCAAAGTCAGCTGTGTATGTTATTTTCTACGATATTTTTCTACCTTTCATTTCATGAATCCAAGAATCTGGTGAGCGATAGGGCTATTGGCCCTCTTGTTATAAGTTTTACCACATAATTTCAATAGTTTGAAATCTGCATTTACAGATTCGTGTGCAAGCACGAGATTTTGGTGCACCTGCCAGATATGTTTACAAGTTGTGTTGAGTGACTGTGAGACAGAACTTCCAAGCTCCATTCTTCCTCAACAACTCGTATTCTATGACAATACTGGAGACATTCCCACTGGACGATACAATCGTCTCAATCTCTGCAAGAGATAATGACCCAGTGGTAAGCATATTATCTTAAAATACATCAAAACTGACTCTAGAAAACTAAATATTTGCTAAAAATTGTGTTACAATCTAAAGGATTTCACCACATTTGTGGATTTCATGTTTGTGTATAAGTTTTTAAATGTGCTTTAAAGGTGTTTTGTTGAAAATCAAAGTAGCAAAATATAGTTTTTTTTATTAATATTTAAATATCTTTACAAAAATAAGTATTTGTAATCCTATCACATTGTTTGATACCAACTTTAAATACAATTCAAGTCACACAATGATATTTCTTTTGACTTAAATTAAATACTTATTGCAGGCTCCACACAACACTGTTCAGACCCTGAAGATTTGGAATGCTTCTAGTTCAATGAAGTGACTGGACAATTGTCACTTTGTAGGTCCTGTCATATGACCCTTGCCAAGTCTCCCTGTTATTTGTAAGTGTTCTTAGTATTTTATCATGCAACTTTTGAGGTTAAAGCAATCTGATTAAAATCATCTCTTGAAAACCGCTACTCTATCAGGATCTGACGAGTATCTAAAACATGCTTTTATCACTAACCCTTTGAACCAATCAGATTTTTGCCTACAAAATCGCAAAATTGAAAGTAAAAATAGTATTTTAAACCAAGGAAAGTGTTGACAGCCTGCGTAAGACATATTTTACTGAAGATATATGCGTTTATGTAGTATTGCATTCATTTCTTATTAAATGACATCTTCAGATCATTTTGTGAGCTTTATAAATTATGCTTCCAGTGTTGACAATTTCTAAAAATAGTAATTGCGGGAAAAAACGCTACAACTTATGTTCGGTGTCTGTGGGCCATCATCAGATCTATTATTTTGTTAGATGTGACTTTAGTGAGGTTGAGTTTTAAGTGGTCTTTATTAAAGCCCTTATGGATACAGCTAACAGTTGCCAAGTAGTGGTACTGGACTGTCTGCCACATCATTACTGATTTCATATATGGGATAAATAATTTATATTAATGTAATTAACATTACTGCTTAAACTCTCCAATGTGGTGTCCAGCTTTCAGGAAAGCTAATTTTTACAAGTTCTTCCGTGGGACATAATCTGAGGTTTTGTTTGTTTCAGGGTGGTTTCAGCCGATTACCTACAGTTTGGTAGAAGATGACAATGAACCTGTATTGTTTAGAATTGATCCCACCTTGTGTCAACCAATGATCTTGCTGACTCACAGTGTATATAGAGTAAGAGCGTTTTCTGTTATTTTGCATTTCCCTATAGATATTGTCCTTGTTGATGAATTCTTAATATACTGGACTGGTTTTCACACTGACTAAAGTGTTGATATTAAAGAGGTGAAAGGTATTTTGAGTTGTTAAAATTCTCACAATAATTTAATTTATTAATAACATCCTGGTGACAGCACCCAATGTTTTGGAGGAAACTGTGAAATTACAAGCTTTGTTCCAGGTTCCACCTTTATTAACATTACATCATAAACATTATTACACAAAACTTGGTGGGAAATTGTAACATGATGCAGCCAAATGTTGTAATGTCGTCTATATTAATCTGTTCTGTCCAACAAGCCTATTGTATTATCGACTATCTTGCTTTTAGATACGTGTACAAGCAACTGATAGAGGCTATATCCCATGTGTACAAGACCAGGTACTGATAGTGTATTTTTTATGGTAACGAGTTCCCACCAGTTTGGATGCCAAAGAACTTGTACCAGGTTACGATCCTCAAGACTCATGATGTTGGTCAACCGGTGTGCACTGTAACAGCTACAGACAAGGATAGACAGGTATCATCTCGGCTTGACAATTTTGTTACTTTGCTAATTTATTTTGCTTCTTCTGCCTATATGGACCCAAGTTACCATCTTTCTTAGATTCTTAGATAACCATTTTGTTTTTTAATTGTTATGATAACATTGTTGTGCTTGATTTCTTTTCTGGGGAAGACTATATATTACATGTATTTGGAATGTTCTGTTTAGTAATTTGTACTAAAATCTATTACAAACAGTTGTCAAGTTGAGTCATGCTAGGGAGCTGGTTCTTAATGGGGACATTTTTTATCAATAAATTCTAACCAATTTTTATGTACGCAGTTATGTTGCACTGTCATTCATGGTATCCTTGATAATTGGCAGGCTCCCAAAAATGTTGTGACCTACTCCATATCTGCTACATCGCTGAATCGCAACCTGTTCTATGCTAAACCCACCAACAAACAGATTTACCTGCGTACCAGCATCGTCGGTGTTTCTGCTACTCAATACAATGTAAGTGGAGCCTGTGTTTCTGGTTTCTGGACTGGCAATTTCGAACAATATCAGATCATGTGATGCCAAATTGCCTGTTGACGCTTAGCTTGGTTTGTGGGTAGCTTATATCAACAGGCAGCTTGAGATTGCTACCCAGGTGTCTGTGATAAAGGTCAAGGTCACTTGCTAAATATAGAAATTCAGCTTACACTCAAAAACTTGAGTTAGCTTTTACCTCTGGATGCCAAACTTGGTATATGAGTAGCTCATATCAAAAGGCAGCTTGGGATTACCACAGGTATCTGTGATCAAGGTCAAGGTCACTGTTGCTTAAAATAGAAATTCAGTTTTCCCTCAATAACTTGAGTTTGCTTTGGTATATTTACGCCGAACTTAGTGTTGGTATCTAATATCAAGATGCAGCTTGAGATTGCTACCCAGGCGCCTGTGATAAAGCTCAAGGTCACTGTAGCTAAAAATAGAAATTCAGTTTCTGCTCAATAGCTTGAGTTTTCTTTGGCCTATTGACACCAAACTTGGTTTGTGGGTAGCTTATATCAAGACACTACTTAAGATTGATACCCAGGTGTCTGTGATAAAGGTCTATGTCACTTTTGCTAAAAATAGAAATTAAGGTTTCTCCTTATTACTTGGGTTAGCTGTGATCTATTGACACCAAACTTTCTTTGCGTAGCTGATACCAAGACGCAACTCGGGATTTCTACTCAGAAGTCTGTGATCAAGATCAAGGTCACTGTTGCTAAAAATAGAAGTTCAGTTTCTTCATATCAGATATTTCCTTTACAAAAGTATAAGTATTAAATGAAAACCTGGTTTTCGGCGCGTGGCGACGTTTTTTTCTTGTTCGTGAATTTGCTACTGTATGGCATATCAACAAAAATTGCAATGGTTTGTAAGACATGTTAAAGAAAGTTGGTGATCACTAAATCAGTGATAAATAATACATGTGCAGCTTCAATTAAAGGTATCAAGCCTATAAATGACGGAGTTTGCATCATATTATCAGTTCATTTTCTTGAAGATATTAAATAATGTATTGTTTACAATTCTGTTAATGTTCATTTTTAAAAAGTTTATTCTTCTCTATTCAGGTGGGAGTACAAGATGGTAGAAACCATCGACTGTCAGACATCTTTGTGGAAGTGGTGTATGCCAACTGCAATCTATTCCCACCAGTGTTTACTCTGCAGCAATACGGCTCGACAATCCTCGGCACACAGGAAGTCAGAGTAGCCATTCTGTACATCACTGCAACTATCCATGACACTACTGTAAGTGATGGTTTATGTTGACTTTACTCAGTTAACCCTTTACTCCATGTAATATGGCTGTTATCCCAATCTGTGCCATCTGATCAGGATCTACACTGTTTGTTTTTAGATTCCTGGGTTATTTCTGATCTAAAGAGGTGACCATTATAGATTGTAGTTCCTTATCCAGTTCCATTGTAGCATTACTGGTTTCATTTATCAGTGAGATAATGAGACTTTCCAGATATCTAACATTTCCAGTTAATGTATATCCCCATGTTAGTGAGGCCTTCCTGTGCAGATCTACAACTGGGAGATTTAGTTCAGTTCGGTTTCTAAAGCTTTGAAGGGCAGAAACTTTGATTTTTAAATAGAAATCTCGGCAGGCTGATGCATTAAGCTCTTTCTGATTACATGAAGTTTCCAAATTACAGCTGCCAACATCTGAAAATGATCACAATGTTAAAACTGTTGTGTTTCAGGCTCCACACAATGTTGTTTGCTATGAGATTAGAGGTGATCCAATTGACATTGAGTAATTCATGATTGACAGTGTATTTGGAGCTGTGATGTTGAAGAAATCAGTTTACACTACATACTTTACCAACCTTATTGACTTTGCTGTGAGTAACCTAATTGTAAGAACAGAACTAAGTTTAAGCTTTTTTAATGATTATACTGTAAGTGTACATATTTGTGAAACACCTTGAGTGGTTTGAATGAAAAGTTAAAATCAGCATTCGTTTTATCTTTTAATCTTACTAACATTTGATTGCACAATTACCAAACTTAAAATTTTTCGCAATAAACTTCAACTTGCTTGTGTTTCTTGCAGTATTAAGTGTTTGACTAATATAGACATTGGCTGCAAACTCTGTAGACCCAGGTTCTACAGTGGTCGCAGTTACAAGCATTTGGTTGCAGCAGTGAATCAGTTTTCATTCACTTCTGATTTGGTTACAGTTACAAGCGTTTGGCTCAGTGTATCAGTTTTCATTTACTTAAGATTTGGTTACTTTTACAAGTGTTAAGCTGCAGCAGTGTATCAGATTTCATTTACTTAAGATCGGCACAATCGCCAGTACAAAATACATTAATTTCTCAGTTAATCCTAGTTATCTCATATTAAATATATGTTTGATGATTTTCCAATGTCCTCTTTCAGTTTGACAGTTATGCCTGTGATCTAGGGACACCCAACTCTTTTAACATGCTTTGGTTCGACATATTTATTCAAGTAACAAGAAACAGTTTTGCCCCGCAGTTATCAACAAACCACATAATGTACAGGAAACCCACCAGGCTCAGACCAGTGTATTCCAGACTTCAGCTATTGATAGGGACACCATTGTAAGTGTTTTCTAAATCTTCATTTCTAATGTTTACTTTTTGGTGAAAAAGACTGTATCCTGGTAAACTATCTATCCTGGTATAGACTTTATACTGGCCCCAAGATCATAAAACTTAGATTGGAGACCAGTCTCAAATCTCAAGCAGTGGAGACTGTTTAGTTTCAAATTAATCCCTTTCCTCAATATGTATGCATTTTTATGCATGTGCGACCAGTCTAGATCCAGATCAGCTGGCAAATCCGTGCAGTCTGATGTGCCGGCTGATCTGGATCTACTCTGTTTGCCCATGCCATAAAGGCATGTCTATGGAGGAAAAGGTTAAGCTGAAGATTTGTTTAATTGTTTTAACATAAATATTAAAAATTAAAATGTGTTAATGACTAAAATTAAATATATAATTCGTTTAAAATTGTTCATATGTGGAGATTTATTCCATACTGCTAAACCTCCATTTATGTGCCTTAATGGCGAGGGAGAACAGTGTAGATCCAGATAAGCTGGCACATATATGTTGTTTGATCAGGATCTAAACTGTTTGCGTTTTGATTTGTTAGTTTATTTCTGACAAAAGCAAAACAAACAGTGTAGATCCTGATCAGACAGATCTGATGTGCCAGCTGATCTGGATCTACACTGTTCACAAAAGTGAAAAAATGCTTACATTTGGAATAGTAGGTTTTAATTCATTCATTACAGGATCCATTTAACAGAGTGCGATATGACGTGATTGGTGATGACTCCACACCCTCATGCTTGTTCGTCAATGAAACAACAGGTTTAATTACTTAAAGGGCAAACACAAACCTTCACAGTGATACCACCACATTGTTTGTGGTATGTAGTCTTTCTTCTTATTTGTTTTTTGATTCATTGCATTAATGTGGTGTGATCACATATTTTTGTAACTAAGTCTTGTTGTCAGTATTTAAAGACATCATATATCATTGCAAGTACTCTTTTACAATTATTAACATGTTACAGTATTAGAGATTTATTTTGCTCTTACATGTATCTACTTTATTACTGTGAATTCAGTATATATAAATATTGATGTCAAAATAAAAAAAAAATCTGTTAAAACAATCATAATCTATCTTAGGCAAGAAAACTTCTATCATTTAGATTATTTCATGGAGAAGTTTGACCCTTGGTGAATGTATTTGTAGGTAAAGTTGATGCAGTTTAATGTTCCTATTGCAGGCTTATATTCATGCATATGATGGTGGTTTCCCTAGTAGCTCGGCAACTGTCACCGTCGGAATTAGTGTGCTCGGTAATCTGTTCTCACTAGTTTTCAACCACTGGCAATGTACAGTCAACTATCTACGAGACAGCTCCAGTAGGAACATTCATCTATGACCTTGATACATATGATAACAACTGACAGGTTCGTTACAACATAGGATCTTTCGGGAAAATATCACCTGGATTTCTGTATCAATCCCTGCTAAATTATTGAAAGAAGAAAATGTAAATCTTTAAAAACCACTATGGTTTCATTATTATATTTAATAAAAAGGAACTTGCTTTACTATTTGTTAGATGTAACTTAAGTTTGACTCGTGATCAAAACTCTTCAATTTTAATTTACAGTGTTTGGAACTGGGTGAATGGTTCCAGGCTCGGTTTTTAGAGATAGCAGTTTGAGAACCATTTTGCATCGGACTATTGAGCTCTTCTTGGCTTTTATTTAATCATATTAATGTTGCCAGAATTGATTTTGATTTTACACTTTACTATGTATGCATTTTATGCGTATAGGACCTGTGTAGATCCAGATCAGCTAGCACATTTATGCCTTCTGATCAGGATCTACACTGGATGCATTTTGGTCAGAAATAACCTAGTATAATAAAAAAAGCCAACAGTGCAGATCCTGATCAGATGGCTCAGATGTGCCAGCTGATCTGGATCTACACTGTTCACCCATAAAAGGATGTATATGGAGAAAAGGTTAAATATTATTGAAACACTAGTTTTTACATTGAAAACTGATCGAGGTTTGGAACTGATAGGTTTTGATTTTTGCAGGCACCAGAGAATACTGTTACATACTGCATTCAGAGCAGCTTCAACAATTTCTGTTTCCTGATCACCCCAACCTCTGGTGTGATTACACTTCTGCATTCAGTGCACAAGACAAACCAGAACTTATATCAGGTATGTCCGAGATGTCATGGTCAAATACAAAACTGCTAAATGGTATGCACCATCATTCAGCATTACAAAAAATCGTTTTCAAAGAATTTTGCTTCCACAGCTAGCTGTATCTGTGAGGGTCAGAGTGCACAAAATTTTCAAATTGTTGAGCAGTATTTAACCCTTTACTTCATTTATACACATTTTTACCCGTCTCAACAACCGTGCCTTATGATCAGGATCTGCACTGGTTGCATTTTGGTCAGAAATAACCTAACGAATCCAAAAGCAAACTGTGCAGATCCTGATCAGACGGCACGGATGTGATCATGAAACTTTAACATGAAACTTAATGTTGTCTATAACTTTGAAAAGTACTTGACATGTCCTATTCACTTAATACTCGGGAATATATAATCTTCATGAACAATGCCATCTGTCACAAGAATGATAACTCATTTTTTGAGTTACAACCCTTTCAAATGTAACTTAAACATGAAACTTAATGTTGCCTGTAACATTGAAAGTACATGTCCAATTCACTTGGATTGTATCATCTGCATGCACATTGGAGAAGAATGATAACTCGTGTTTCACCTTTTTTAGCTCACCTGAGCTGTAGGCACAGGGTGAGTTATTAGGATCGATCAATGTCCAGCGTCCGTCCGCACTTAGTTCTTTAACAATCTAGCAGTCACATTTTTGCCTCGATTGTTTTGAAACTTGGTCAGGATGTTTGTCCCAATGATTTCTTGGACGAGTTGAATATGGGTCATCTGGGTTCAGAAACTAGGTTACTGTTACTAAAAATAGAATTTCCTTGTTAACACTCTAGCAGTCACATTTTTGCTCTGATTGTCACGAAACTGGGTAAGGATGTTTGTCCCAATGATTTTTTTGGACAAGTTCGAATATGGGTCATCTGGGTCCAAAAGCTAGGTCACTGTTACTAAAAATAGAATTTTCTTGTTAACACTTTAGCGGTCACATTTTTGCTCCAATTGTCACGAAACATGGTCAGGTTATATGTCCATTAATTACTTGGACGAGTTCGAATATGTGTCATCTGGGGTCAAAAACTAGGTCACAGTTACTAAAAATAGAAAAATCTTGTCTTGGCTGTAAAATTATTATTTCTCATTGGATTTCAAAACAAATCAACTTGGTGCAAATGTTCACCATGACAAGGGGCTGTGTCTAGTACAATACCCTTGTCTGTTGGTCCAAGGTCAAGGTCACTGTTACTAAAAATATAATTTTCTTGTTAACACTCTAGTGGTCGCATTTTTGCTCTGATTGTCACAAAACTTGATCAGGACACATGTCCCAGTCATTACTTGGAACAGTTCGAATATGGGTCATCTAGGGTCAAAAACTAGGTCACTGTTACTAAAAATAGAAAAATCTTGCCTTGGCTGTAAAATTGTTATTTCTCATTGGATTTCAAAATAACTTGGCATAAATGTTAACTATGACAAGACAGTGTGTAGAGTACAATACCCATGCCTGTTGGTCCAAGGTCAAGGTCACTGTTACAAAAAAAAATTTCTTGTTAACACTTTAGTGGTAAGATTTTTGCTCTGATTGTCCGATTGTAAAGAAACTTGGTCAGGACATATGTCCCAGTTATTAATTGGATGAGTTTGAATATGGGTCATCTTGGGTCAAAAACTAGGTCACTGTTACTAAAAATAGAAAAATCTTGTCCAGGCTGTAAATTTGTTATTTCTCATTGGATTTTAAAATAACTTGGCTCAAATGCTAACCATGACAAGGTGTTGTTTCGCGTACAATACCCATGCCTGTTTTTCCAAGGTCAAGGTCACTGTTACTAAAAATAAAATTTTCTTGTCTGGGCTGTAACTTCCTAATGAATGGAGTGATTTCAAAATAACTTTACATAAATGTTCACCATGACAAGGGAGTGTGTTATGTACAATACCCATGTCGGTAGGTCCAAGGTCAAGGTCACTGTTACTAAAAATAGCATTTTCTTTTCCAGGCTGTAAATTTGTTGTTTCTTATAGGATTTTAAAATAACTTGGTGTAAATGTTCACCATATCGAGACGTTGGGTCACGTACAACACAACTTTGTTGTATTCAGGTGAGCGATAAAGGGCCATCATGGCCCTCTTGTTTTTTTATAGACTGTTGTCCCATTCAATGTAAATTCCAATCAAGTCCCCGTTTTGTAAAAATGATCAGGGACATTAGTTGACTTGCTATTGTTCATCTCCTAATTTTCTTAATTGCAAAATGTTTGTCTAGGTGTGCCCCCCGTAACTATGGCAATCTACTGGTAAGAAGAAGATACTTGCAAGCCATGTCAGTATAGTAACAATATTGACATACACGACCTGGAATCCTGCACCTCAGAGACAGGGGAATGTATTCAGTGTATCAACAACTCAACAGGATCGTTCTGTGACTATTGGATGGCAAAGTGCATTATTGGGTTGTTAAGGTTAGTTTTTATTGTCATTGTAGGTTTTCTCCATCAAAATGATTTTACAGGGTGGGTCGGGTTATTTTTTTTAGTCATTATAGGTCTTCTCTATGATGTCATCAAAAATGACAAAAGTTGTTTCATCTGTGTTATGTAATGTCAGTTGCTGTTGCTTTCACACGCCTTTACTTTCATGTCTTTGATCACATGGCTGTCACATCTGTGTTATGTAATGTCAGTTGCTGTTGCTTTCACACGCCTTTACTTTCATGCCTTTGATCACATGGCTGTCACATCTGTGTTATGTAATGTCAGTTGCTGTTGCTTTCACACGCCTTTACTTTCATGTCTTTGATCACATGGCTGTCACATCTGTGCTATCTGATCTGGATCTACACTGTTTTCATCTTGGCTAGTAATAACCTTATGAATCTAAAAGTGGAGTATCGATCTAGATTAGACAGCATAGATGTGCTTGCTAATCAGGTTCAACACTGCTCGCCTAGGTGATAAAAAGTGTATTTGTGAAGTAAAGGGTTAAGTCATTTGACATTTTTACTCAGCTGAACAGTTACAAGAAATGGTATAAACATTAAGAGCATACAACACTTGCCCTTCATAGAAGCCAAGACATGACATACTTGTTTTCACCTTGACTATTTAAATACCAGGATAGCTAACAAGTTCAACTTACATAACCAATCTTTAATGAAGTTTACTCACTTATCAGTTGTGTCAGATACCTTCACTGTACAAGAAGAAACTATTAACTATACACCATGAAATACAGCTGTTATCCATGAGCTAATAGTGTAAATCCAGATGAGCCGTCACATCAATGCCTTATGATTAGGATTAGGATCTACAATGTTCACTTTAAGATTCATTTGCAATGGGTATTTCTGGGTATTGAAGTGAACAGTGTAGATGTAAATGTGATGGCACAGATGATCCAAAGGATCTGGAATTACACTGATCATCCATGAGATAAAACCTTTATATATTGAATAAATGATTAGAATGGTAATTGTTTATATTGACAGAATGTTCCTGTGATCAGTGTGGCTCTCTGTCGTGCAACTCTCAGTAAGGACAGTGTACATGCAAGCCCAATGTGATTGGTATGAACTGTGATGAGTGTGCGGTAAGTTATTATCTAGTGATTTCTTTCTGCTGTTATTCTGAGTTATTTTATAGAATGAAGAAAGTTCAGTTGTGTTGTGTTTGGTTCGTTTACTCCATGGCTGTTATCCCATGGTTGATCTGTGTGCATCAAGATCAGTTGGTACATCCATGCTGTCTGATCTCGATCCACACATCACCTGTAGATTCATTAGCTTAATCCTGAGTGTGTAAGCTCATCTGGATCTACACTAGAATATCCCATATGTTTGTAGTAAAGGGTTAAATAATAATATTCACAATAAAAGTGCTCAATAATACAGTGGATGCACTTATATTAAGCTGTGTGGATCTTCACTAGAATATCCCATGTTTGTAGTAAAAGGTTAACTAATAAGCAACACTGTCATATTCACAATGAAAGTGCTCAATAATACTGTGGATGCACTTATATTTATGGCTATTAGATTTCGGGGTTTTCAGTTATTACAGGGCATTTTCATCGATATAGTAGTTCATGGTACGTGTATTTAATTATCTAATATACATTTTTGTTAAATTTTGTATTTTGGGTGATTTTAAGATTGTGGATTGACATGCCAACAAATTTCTCTAAAATACGTAGCCTATTAATAACACAGTTAATGAATTCACAGTGGGTGAATCTTCTAGTTAAGACTGATCATTTGTGTCCTAGAAATTTTTGTATTGTAAACTGAAAAAGACGTGGTGTTTTTAAATGTACATTTTTCAATTTTATCTCGATGTTATTTTTAGAAATAAATGAATGTTAGTCAAAATGAATCAGACTAGTTTCTGAGTTTACTTGCTGCATGGTGTCTATTTTAGCCTGCCTTGTACGGGTTTGAGTCTCTGGGTTGTAAAGGATGTTGGCCGTCTTGAGTGTGCCGATGCTGCTGTGTACATGCACTTTGATGCTGTCATTGGATCCTGTGTCTGTCAGCCAGGTACCACAGGTCTCAAGTGCGAATCTTGCATGCTGGACTTCTGGAACTACAAAGAGATGGGTGGTCAATGTAAGTGCTACACTTTACTGTTTTCAGATACCTTAGGCTTTATGGCTCATTTTCAATAATTTAGGTATCTGTAGTATATCATGGATAAAGAACCTTAAATCGCCCCATCTACCACCCATGGCATTTAGAAAAGGGGGTAACCTAACAGGGAACTAACAAAGCTTATGGAATAATCAGTTTGCTCGACAAACATGGTACTGTTTGTTAACCAAAGGTGAAACCGAAACCGAAAAATACTTTTTGTTTTGCCCTTTCAAAGAAAAGACGATACATAGGGATTGCTTTGTCCGCCCGTCCGTGTTCACCCAGGCATACTTGTGTGTCAATTCTTGAGTACAAACCTATACTTTCTGACATTTTTCTCTTGTGCGTAGACACAGAATAAAATACCATTTTTGTGTATGAAATTCACTTTCATGACTGTCTATGCTAATACTAGAAATCAACACACAGGAAAAATATCCAACATTATAAGTGTCTGTCAAGTGTCCAAATTTTCAGACATACAGTATTCATTCATGTGTATATGTGTTTGTTCTTGAGTACAACCCTATATTTTCTTGACATTTTCTCTTGTGTGTATGGACACAGAAGTAAAAATTGTACAGCAAAAATGACACACCAGTAAATCCATTTGTTCATCCGTCCATAACAAAAACTTCATGTTGGCTATAACTTTGCCAATTCTCAATTGTTTGCTCGACAAACATGGTACTGTTTGTTAACCAGAGGTTACACACACGCACGTGCACATATGCGTAAACTATCATGTACAAATATCACATGCGCACGCACATGCACACAACACAGGCACACATATGCACACGAAGATGAACAGAAATTTGAAACTGCCCATTTCCATAAAATTTGCGCCTTTGATTTTCTATGGGATATTGCTGTTGTCCATTGATAACAATATAGATCCAGATTAGCCAGCACATGCTTGCCATCCAGTTAGGATCTACACTGTTCCCTTTATGATTCATAAGGTTATTTCTGGCAAGTAAGCAAACAATGCTGATCCTGATCAGATGGCATGGTTGTGCTGACTTTCTTGATCTACACTCCTTTCTAATGCAATAAAAGTCATATAAATGGATTATATGACTGAATTATTTCAAAATGGTCTCTCACATAAAATTAATAAGATGAGTTTCTTATTGGATACATGTTGGCAGTCTACCAACATTTTCTAATATGATAAACATGTGTTTTTGTTGTTGTTTGTAGATGATGAAGATCTGGTTAGATAATCCCAACGAACCAGTCAGTGATACACCGTACTTTGAGCACCTTGATACAGCTATCGAAAAACCAGCTATCGAAATAATCCAAGGTAGCCAATTATATTCACGGAATTTTTCAGCTTCAACTGCAGTGTTATTAACACTGTCTGTTATGATTATTTAGTTAAGCACTTTAAGATAAATTATTTTATAGTCTCTTGTAACTCAAACTGGGTGGTACGGTACTTTTTATTAGTACTGTATTGATGTAAAATATATATTGTATGTACAATGATTAGACTCTAAGAAAAAGATAAAACTGGAATGGTAAAACAGTGTAGATCCTGATCAGCTGGCACATTTACTGTTGGCATCTTTATCATAATTAACCTAATGAATCAACAGTACTTCACTATTTAAGTCCTCAAACAATTCTTTTTTAATTTGATACAATGTTCCCTACTGTTATTATAGCTTTGCATTTAGGTAGATTTATAACACAACTTTAAGAACATTGGCCTTTTCAAGACATTACTCTTTCTTCATATTCATGCCTTTATTGCCTGGGCAAACAGTGTAGATCCAGGTCAGCTGGCACATCTGTGCCATCTGATCAGGATCTACATTTTTAGCTTTTAGATTCATTAGGTTATTTCTGACAAAGATGCAACCTGTGCAGATTTAGATCAGAGAGCATAGAGGTGCCATCTGATCTGGACATACACTGGTCAACATTTGTTAAAATGCATATACATGGAGTAAAAGGTAAAGGGAATCACAGAACACATATTGTGTCATGACGAGAAGCTCAATAGGCATTTATTGAAAATTTTTCAATAAAATTACAAATATTATACTGAAGACTTATTTTTAATGATCAGACTCACATGCATTGATTAAAAGTGATTTTCATGTTTCAGAAACAATCTTCATGTTGTACTGTGCAAGTCTCCAGTAGGGAATGTAGAATCTGGATCACACAGTTGGTCAACTGTTGTACGATAGACCGGTTCACAGTGTCCACGAAAAGCTTTGCTCAGTGTGTCAACGTCATTCTTTAAGACTGTGGTACTTGGAGCTGACTCACTCAAGGTATTTCATGGAAGTAACTCATAAACCCTTTATCCCTAAAGCATGCACTTTCATTGCATGGGGAACAATGTAGATCCAGATCAACTGGCACTTTTGTGCCTGTTTTTTGTCACCTGAAGCATTAATTGGCAAGTTGGCGCTTTGTTTTTCTTGCCATCATATTAATGCTTACTTGCTGATCTATAATTAAAATGCATCTTGGACTGTCAGCTTGTAAGTCGATTCTTCAGTAAATAACAAGAAAAACATTTATGGTTTTGATTCAGTTTTATTTATTTTATTTACCCAGTTCATACATAAAAAGATATTTAACATATAAACAACAAACTTTGGTTTGATTACACTTTCTGAATGATATATAGTTCATGTTGAACTTGAGGACATATTAACTATTCTCAGAATAAGTCTAATAAAATTTGAATATTTGATTATATTTGAATATGTCTGACGCAGGGATTCTAAAATTTCAAAATCCCAATCGGACATTGGCGCCAAAATTGACATTTCACTGACTTCCGGTTCGCACGAAAAGCGACTTCCGGTCCGCACGAACATCGACTTCCGGTTCCCGCGTTCAGCATATTTCACTCTCCCGACCCCCAGTCCATTTCTCTTTTCCGGCATATTTTCTCGTCGGCGATATCCTACAACCTCTTAACAGATTAATGGTTTTCGAGCTGTAGACCGAAAAATTCTTTGATCGATTTATAAGAGGGGCACGCTACGTTGAAGTTTACGGCGATTGGCGTCTTCTTTTTGTAATACACAAGCATTCCATGCATTTAAAACGTGATGTAATGGTTCAAAACAATTATCTTCAGCAGTGTTCATAGCGATTGTGAAGAGGATTATTTAGTTATTAAAAATGTTTTATCTCGGAACTTCGAGAGGCAAGTATTCGTTTTACGTTAATACACGTCGATCACACCATGCTTTGTAACACTATATTATAGTTGTTTGAAATATTATTCTTTTCCTTACCGGATGTAGTAATTTTTGAATCTACGAACTTACAAGAGTCTGCGTATGCAACTTTACTCAGAGTCGGAAATAAATGTTGATTACTTAGATTTTTGTAAATTTGAAATTTATTTGAATCGTTATATGTGTAAGAAAGCAAGCCAGTCACTCGAATTTTTTCACATTTAAGTATATATTCATTTGAGCCATTTCAAATTTGTTGTGAAATGCTAACAGTTCAAGTAAAATTTGCATGATATGTTTTCTTTAAATTTATAAACAGCAATTTTCGGTCGTCGGTCTTTAGAATTACTCACATATCGGACTAACACTGTCAATAAAATGCAAACTGTTTTATCGTTTACGTTTATTAACACAACTATTTGTATTGCTATTTTAAATTCTGACGTCAAACAGCCTTTGACTAGCGCAGTCCTGTCTGACGAATATTCAAATAGTGATTTTTGTATTCAATTCAATCCCTTGAAATGATCAAATGAGTCTTAAAGTGAACAGTGTAGATCCTGATTAGATGAAACTGAGAAGTATCAGTCGTAAAATTAAAACAATTATGAATGAAATTTGAAGTTTAAATGCTACCGTATCTATTCAGAGTTGGACTTTGAAAATTTTGTGTCCTCTGACCAGGTGACATATAGGAATTACTTTGTTGTTGGCGTCGGCGGCGTTCGGATTTCCTTGTCCGGAGCATAACTTTGTAACCATTGGTCAAAATGATTCAAAACTTGGTTTGCATGTTTCTGGTAATGACCCGAAGTGCATTGAACAATAACCATAACTCTAACTTGTTCCATTTTTGAATTATTCCCCTTTGATTGATTTTTTGATTTTTATAGAACATTTCTTGTCCGGAGTGTTACTTTGTCACTTTAGGTTCAAATGACTCCAAACTTGATATGCATGTTTCTGGCAATGACTCAAAGTGCATGCATAAGAACCGTAACTCTACCTTGTTCTGTTTTTTGAATTATTCACCTTTGATTGATTTTTATATAGCATTTCTTGTCTGGAGCATAACTTTGTCACCATAGGTTCAAATGACTCCAAACTTCGTATGCATGTTTCTGGCAATGACTCGAAGTCTATTGCACAAGAACCATAACTCTACCTTTTTCTGGTTTTGAATTATTCCCCTTTGATTGATTGGTATATAGCATTTCTTGTCTGGAGCGTAACTTTGTCACCATAGGTTCAAATGACTCCAAACTGGGTATGCATGTTTCTGGCAATCACTTGAAGTGCAGTGCACAAGAACCGAAACTCTACCTCTCTGTCTTTTAGTTATTCCGCTTTCATTGATTTTTAGTGCATTTTTTGCCAAGGGCATAACTTGTTGTGCATGAATCTTGCAATTAGACAATTAAAAGATTATTATATATGTGAATTTTGTGCAAACACATTGCTAATAACTGTACAACAAAAAACTATTTAACATTTTTTATGTCAACTAACAAAAGTTTTGTCAGGCCGCACATTGACTCGCGGAGTTCTAGTTATTTTTTTATTTACATTCTGATCGACCACTTTTTAATTTTGATTTGTACTACATATTATGTATCTATTTCAAACATTTATATGTATTTCACTAAATTTTTACTTTTCCAGCAAATTATCGCTGAAATCTTTGTGGAAATTCCTTTGAGTGTGACAGAAATGGCAGACAGATTCTATGATGAGCCCACAAGTTGTCTCGAGTTGATCAACCTATACTTGACCATGTTTACTTAAAAGACTAAGTGAGTGCTGCAAAATAAAGTGTTATTATCAATGATATTTTATGTTTGCCTGAATATGGATAAAGGATTCGAAAACACACACACACACACACACAAAATGTAAAATACTATTAGCTTCTAGTGATTTATTGCATTGATATATTGTTCTTAATACAAATTTTGATTTAAATATATATTGACCCAGCCAGTGACCTCAGTAAACACCTGTGTGTACTGCAACACTTCAAAAGACACAGATCTCGTTTTATGTCATGCAACTACTGTTAGAAGTGCTTCTCCTATTAGAAGATGCTGGTTCAACTTCCGAATAAGTGTTCGATGCTGTGAGATCCTTCTCCTTGCAGATGTTGAACTGAAAATTTCGTATTCTAAAGAAATGAATAAAGGCATGTAGCACTGCAGCAATAACAAAAGGTGTGGCTTAAAATAAAGCAACCTGAAGGTGTGATTAACAATGAACAGCGTTCTGTCAATTTAACTTTCCCGCAATTTCACAACAAAAATACCAGTCACCTCTTTCAGTGTTCGATGTTTTGGATGCAAGCCAAAATCTGAAATCGAAATTTGTAGTAAATACTTTATTGAATGATCTTTCTTGCCTTTCAGACATCACAAAACAGCCAAAAGACATGTACACAATGATCTGATCAAGCTCCTGGAAACTATTGATCTTGTCGGCAAAATGAAGAAAGAGTTAGTTGCCCTTGAACCCAAACTCAAGAAAGGTTCTGAAGACACAAACAGTCTTATGAAATGGCTGGTTGTAGACCAGAAAAAAAGCTGATCAGGTAAGTCTCTGTCATTGAATATTTGATTGCTGTCATCACTCGTGTATTGACTGCACATTTTTAATCAAATTGAATGTAATTGTTTCAAATATGTTCAACCAATACAAAGGTATAGTGGCATTTAGGGTCCGATGCATGATTTAGAAAAGGGGGTTAGTTTGGGGCATTCTAAGGGTAAAAACATGGTTATTTTCAACTTGCTATCCAAAATTTTAATATGAAAATTAAATATTTAGCCCAGACAGAGGGTTCTAGCAACCTCACTGAACCACCTCTTGATTTGCAACTGATGCCATTTGTATAATTTGGAAATAGCATATTAACTAAGTAGGGCTTATTTGGGTGTGACCTTCTCTCAGATACTTAAGTAGGGCTAATTTGGGTGTAACCTTCTCTCTGATATGACCAAAATATGAACAATTATTGTATAAAATGTTTTTTGTTGTTTGCCTAACATTCCGCTATCTACCTGATAGATAACATGCATGATGTTTTGTTGTTTTGTGAGCTTGAAAGCCACAATAATAAAACATTGGTTTCGGTTTGACAAAGTTAAAACCATCAATGAACCAGTTCAACATTTTTTCATGAGTACTATTTATGAATTTGCTACAACCCTTAAATGAGTTGTTTTTATAAAGTTCAGTCTTACAACTTTTCACTTGAAACATCATTTATATGTGATATATGGTGCACTGTAGGTGTAAGATTGTCTTTGAATACATCTTATTCAGGCCTTTTCCAATAAATCCACTCCCTTGGACCCCATCAACCCCATAGAAGTTTATACTAGATCAGGGTTCATTAAAAATTGGTCAAGGAGGCTCAAAACAAAATTTGAGGAGGCCTAATTAATGAATTTTCTTGTGGGGGTGGGGTGAGGGGGTTCACAGGGACCGATGATGTTGGTTTTAAAATTTAAAGTGTAAAAATTACCTTTATCCTTCTTGTTGATAAAATCAGCCTGAATGGTTGGTACATGTATGTATTTATAGATCACCTATCTTGCACCATATTTTGTCAAATTAATGTTGGAAAAGAAAACTCTATCTAAACAACTCAGTTAAGGCTTGAAGTCAACTTTTAATTTTCAGTTGTTTTTTTCTAGGCTCATATTTGTTCCTTTACATACATAAAAAGCCATGGAGTAGAGAATTCATTAACAGTGGGCTTGATTATTGTTTATTAAATCTTGCTTTGCTAATTATTCTTATGAATCCTTTCCTCCATATATGTTATAGGCCTATATAGCGTGCAGTTGTTTTCAGACTGGCTCTTGTTTGATATATAGGCTATTTTTTAGCGAACAGTTCAGATCCTGATCAGATGGAATTGATGTGCCGACAGATCTGGATCTATACGCCATACAGGCCTATGTATGGAGGAAAGGTTTTATATGTTATTGTGCTTCTTCCTTCCTTGTATCTGACTCGCGCCCTCCTTCCTTCCAGGCTTCATTATATATTTCTCCTATGGCTTACGAAACAGCAGTGCAGACCCTAATCATGAAGACCTATCAATGCCCTAGCCCTGAAACCAGACTCTGATATAGATGATTTGTTTGATGACAGTGATATAGAAGTCAATGTGTATAATGATCATACAGAAGATGAGAGCGAGAGATGATGTCATTACCAGGTAATGCAGGTTAACCCTTTACTCCGTAGAGTGCGTGGACGAACATTGTAGATCAGCTGGCACATTTGTGCCGTCTTATCAGGATCTGCCATGTTCACTTTTATTTATAAGGTTTTTTTCTGTCTTGAAAGTTAACAGTGCAGATCCTAATCAGACATCAAGGATGTGCTGGCTGATCTGGATCTACACTATGCAAATGCAATGAAATGTGTTTATGTAGAGTAAAGAGTTTATGTGATGGAGAGAACTTGAGCTGTTATTTTACTCCATGGGATATGCTGTTAGCATCAGACTCCAGATCCTGGAGGTCATGGGTTCGAATCCTACCTGGGATAAGATTCTTCTGCGATATTCACAATCCACAGTAAGCCAATAACTGGTTCCCACCCAGGAAGCAGTCATAGTGTGATTCATATAAGTTGTAATAACTTGTTTCGCAATTGATGTAAAATAAATAAGTCTAAGCTTTAGCCACATAGTCCATGCAGGAACAGTATAGTTTCAGATTAGCCAGAACATCAGTGCAATCTGATCAAGATCTACACCTAGTGGCTATTTGATTAAAAATAACCTAATAAATCTTTTCTAAATCAAAAAGTGTAGATCCTGATCAGATGGCTGATCTGGATCACACTGTTTACCACGGCATAACAGCCGTATCCCATGAAATGATGGGTTAAAATGGGGAAGAGGATAGAAACTCCAAGCTGAATCAAGGCTCAGTCTTTGTTTTATTACAGACATTCTGGTTTTAGACTTGTCTTTGTTTTATTACAGACATTCTGGTTTTAGACCAGTAGAGAATTTTAACACATCAAAAACTTTAAGTTTGACGTGTTCATAATCACCCTGATAGTAGGTGTTGCAAAGAATTTCGTATACTAAAATTAACGCTTTACTCCATATAAACTCCAATTTAGATCCAGATCAGTTGGCACATCTGTGCCATCTAATATGAATCAACACTGGTCTCTTCATGGTCAGAAATAACCTAATTGAATTGAAAGCAGGCATTGCAGATCCTGCGTGACAGTGCCAGCTGATCTGGATCTAAACTGTTTGCCCATGGGATAACAGCCATATCCCAAGGAGTTAAGGGTTAAATACAGTCAAACCTGTCTTTAGCAACCACCTAAGGGAGTGACAAAAAGTGGCTGTTGAAGACAGGTGGCTGTTAAAGACAGTAAAAGTTAAAACAAAATGTCAGTTTAGGTCATATTTAAACTGGCTGTTAAAGACAGGTGGTTGCTATTCGCAGGTGGCTGCTAAGGCAGGTTTCACTGTACATGTATGACCCTGAAATATCACTGAAATTCTATCTTAGACTAACAAACGCTTTAACTGTTTGCATGGTTTATTGTAGATTTCTTTGCTTCTTTAAAATATTGAACATCTTTCAATGATTAGGACCAAAGAACATAAATCTGGAGACCAGTCTCAAATCTCAGTTATGCTTGAGGTATGAGACTGCTATTGTTTTATGATCTCATGCACTGGTGTTTTAATACATATTTATGGATAATGTCATAAAATGGAATGTCATTTATATAAACAATGTGTGATATAATAGTTATGGAAGGAAAAATGTTTAGAAGTGTAGAACTTAGACACACTTTACTTCAGTGGACAACATTGTAATTTTACTCCTTGTTTGATGATTGATGTCCAAATGTAATAACTTGCTTAAAATGCTAGCAGTTAGTCATGCACTTCAATAAACAGAACATCCCAAAAAGAACTATGAATGAATTCAACTATATGAAGAAAGGTGATTCTAATGTGCACATTAACCAGGTTCAAATTCAAGTTCACTCTTTACTACCATGTACATTTATTTCTGTAATGGAATAACCTTTCTTTCTTGTGCTCAGGATTCCAGGATGGCAACACATGTTACACTCTATAGATATAGAGAACAATTGTTAGATACAATACAGTGAATGCCTTCCTACATATTCTAACAAACAGGCAAGATGGTAACACCCTGACTTTAATTACATAAGTTTTTAACTTGTAGTTTGCCATCTTTGCACTTCTGTTACTTAGTCCTTTACTCCATATATATGCCTACAGGTACTGATGTATGTGCGAACAGTGTTGATCCAGATCAGCCAGCACATCAATGCCATTGGGTCAGGAACTACACTGGTTGCTTCTTGGTCAGAAATGATCAAATCAATCTAAAAGTGAATGGTGTAGATCGTGAACAGATGGCACTGATGTGCAGGCTGATCTGGATCTTAACTGTTTGCCTATGTTATAAAAGCCATAACTGTAGAGTAAAGGGTTCAACCTAATTTTAACCTCTGTTGTGATTTCTTCCAGGATTCCTGATATGTTTCCTGTATGGATATCTTCACAGCAAGGAAGGTAAGCTGGTTGAGAGTTATCCTGAATACGGCGTCAACGGTACCAGTACCTCGATCAGAAGACCGTTGGATCTGTCAGTGTCTGTGGAGTTCAACAAAGACACCAGGGAACCAGAGATTACTGAGTCTGCCACACTCGTTAAATATGTTATAAAAAGAACAAGAACGCACAAATAAGATACAGAGATTTGATCTCATCTAAACAAACTGATATAAATAGATTTTGCCCCATCAAAGATGGTTATGTGATACAAACTTTGGCAAATTACTAACTTAACAACTTTGTAAATGTTTATATGAAGTTTATTACTGTATTTTTCTTGGACGATACATATTAATAATTTCTTTAAACATATTTTTGGATATGTTTTTGTGTAACTTTTGCAACTTCATGATCATTGAGTTTAACATATCCAGAACTTCCAACTGCAGTCCTAACACAGTACCTAGCTGAGGGTAAGAGAGAGAGAGATAGAGAGAGTTGTATATCCAAGATATTTAACGCTTTCCTCTATAATAATGCCTTTACGTCATTGGCAAACAGTGTAGATCCAGATCAGCCGTAACTGTGGAGATCAGGATCTGCACTGTTTGCTTTTGGATTCATTAGGTTATTTATAACTAAAAATTGAACAGTGCAGATCGTGGTGAGAAGGCTCGAATGTGCCAGCTGATCTGGATCTACACTGGACACACACACACATTCGTAATTGTTTCAGATTCTGATCAAAAATGGAGTGTTTTTTCGATAGATATAAATTTTGTCTGGTAAATTGATTGTCCTGTAACTTCAAAGGATCCCATAAAGGAAAATTAATGTTGATTAGCATAATTGAAAAATTAATGTGAATTAGTATAATTGGCTGATTTCCCTATGAAAGGAAAAGTATTAGCCTTTACTCCATGGGATATAGATGTTATCCCATGGCAAACAGTGTAGATCTTGATCAGCCGGCACATTCATGTCATCTGATCAGGATCTACACTGTAAGCTTTTAGATTAGTTGGGTTGTTCCTGACCCAGAGTTGACAAGTGTATATCTTGATAAGATGGCATGGATATGCCGGCTGATCTGGATCTACACTAGACACATGTGATAAAAGATGTATATTTGGAGTAAAGGGAGGATGCATACAAAGTACAGTGTTTATTTATTATCGTGTCACAACCTTCTTATTCAAGTGCAACTCTCTTGGACCTATGAGATCCCTTTTTTATTTTAATGTCTTGAATTATGTGTGAGGTGCCTAGCCGGCAAGAAATCAGTAAACAGTCTATAACTAGGTGACAGCTCAAGAGCTGGCCATAGCAGAACAAGTCCAGAGAGGGGCTTGAACCTTCAACATTCTGCACCTTAGGCAGACAACTTAACTGTTAGTCCTCAGAGATTGTACAATTAATAATGATAATTAGATAATTGTGCAATTATCACAAACAACCACTCCCTTCATTATTTTTTTGACAGAAGGTTTTTGAATTCCAAGACAGTTTTCATTTATTATCTTAACCCTTTTCTTTATATACAGATAAATGTATAGTAGTTTCACGTAAATGTAAGGCTGATGTTGAACATGCCCTGGAAAAAGACTTGCATCATGTTAGCCAGTGGCTGGTAGATAACAAGCTATCATTACATTTATGCCAACTGAGTCCATCTTATTTGGGTCTAAGCAAAGACTTTAGTCAAATTTATCGCTTAATATTAAATGTAATGACACAGTTCTTAAACAACTTCTTTAGTCAAATATCTTGGGGCAAACATCGATCAAACATTATCTTTTGATGCAATGGCTAGGTCAGTGTTGCAGAAGGCCAATGCACGTTTGAAATTTTTATATCGCAAAAAGGATAACCTTACTCAACATACAAAGAAGCTTCTAGTTGTGTCCTTAATACAATGTCATTTTGATTACTGTTGCTCAATATGGTATCCCAGTCTAACACAGCTTCTTAAAAACAAACATCAAGTCACTCAGAATAAGCTGATTAGGTTTGTCCTTGATCTTGATGCCAGGTCACATATTGTTCCAAATCACTTCCGTACACTCAGCTGGTTTCCAGTGAATAAACTTGTAGATCAGATCATCATATGTCATGTTTTTAAAATTAAAAATGGTGTGGCTCCTGATGACATGGAAGAATATTTCATTCCACAAGACACTGTTCATTCCTACAAAACCAGGATAAGTAACAAGGGTGGATTTGCAGTCCCAAAGGTCCAAGGTTTTGGCTCAAAATCTTTCAGCTTTGTGGGTTGTTCCTTGTGGAATAGTTTGCCAGCGGAATTATCTAACATTAGCAGGTTGCCTTCTTTCAAAAAAAATCTGTTCAGAAGTACCTAATGGACAGTTTGTAATTTTATTTTTTTTTATTTTTAAATCTTCAAAAGTGTTTTCAAATTTACATTTGATTTCTTCGGTATAGGAATGGATTTAACTCATTTTGTTTTTCATCTTATCCTTTAACACTTTTAGTTTATAATGATCTTTTTTTCTTTTTATCTGTTAATAAGGTGTTACACATTTTTTAATTTCTTATCCCTATATTTTAAAATGAGACTTGGTATCTTGGCAGTTGTTTTTGTAATAGGTTTAACTTTGTGACTGTGATATAATATAATAATTTGTCTTTATTGAAATTTAACTAAAGGTAGAACATCTAATGCTTATTAATTTTATCATTTGCTTCTTAGTATATTTATTCCGCTGTTATTTGAAGAATGGGTAACAATACTGTAAATTCTAATCTGTGATAAATCAATTGAATTCTTACTGTGATATATTTAATTGAAAGTAGGTTTTGCATAAATTGAAGGCTCTCTATGTCATGCCACCAACACAGAGGACCACAATGAATAAGAGTCTCTCTTTTTTGTGTTATCCTCGGTGTTGGTGTGCATGTCACGGCTTATTTATTCACATGTGTAATATATATTTGTACCGTACATGTTGTTTTAGATGACCATGTATATGTATTCCATACCGAAATAAATCTGTCTATCTATCTATCTACAGACTTTTATGGCGTAGGCAAACAGTGAAGATCCAGATCAGCCAGCGCATCTGTACTGTCTGATGAGGATCTACACTGTTTGCTATTTGATTTATTAGGTTATTTCTGACCAAAAAGCGACCAGTGCACAGATCCTGATCAGATGGCACAAATGTGCCAGCTGATCTGGATCTACACTGGTCGCACACACATAAAAAGGCATATATATGAAGGAAAGGGTTAAAGAAACATTTATTTTATTAATGTTTTTACATTAATTTTGTAATAAGCCTGTGTTTGTTTTGGTTTTTAATATTAGTTGAATTTCTTGTTAACTTTTACATTATTGTTTTTCATTTCTATTGACCTTTTACTTAAAAAGTTGGGCTTGTATTCCTAGATTGTCAATTAGTGTAGATTCTGGTCAGCCTGCACATCAGTATAAGCTAATCACAATCTACACTTGTTACACATGCAATAGAAGCTCTATATGATATTGTTGTTTTTTAAGATTAACAACCACTAAATGTTATAATATTTTTTGTCATTTTCAATTTAAAAAAGCCAGTTTTTACCATATTTTATTTAACACCTTTATATAACCTTTATAACCTTGGCAAACAGTGTAGGTCCTGATCAGCTCGCACATCTGTGCCATCTGATCACAATCTACACTGTTCGTGTTTTGATTGATTAGGTTATTTCTGACCAAAAAAAGAGAGCAGTGCAGACCCTGAACAGACTGATCTGGATCTACACTGGTTGCACAAGAGATAAAATGTGTATATGTGGACAATGATGGAGTAAAGGGTTAAAATAAATGCTTTTGTTAAAAGCTCCGCTATCTCGTGAAATGGGTTTTATGTTGTTTTGATGTTTTGATTATATTTATAATACATAGGGACCATGACTGACTGGGGTGTTTGTTTATTACTACCAGTGTAGACCCAGTTCATCCTGCACATCAATGCAGTCTGCAGGCTGTCAACCGATTCCTATGTTCCTATATTTCTCCTATATTTTGGATCAGAATCCTATATTCTGAAAAGCCTCCTATATTCCTATATTTCTCCTATATTTTTATGTATATTCCTATATTTTTAAGTCTTTGTTTTTGCCGATTAATGAAGAGAGTAAATATTGCTTTAATACTGCTTTTGCTTTCTTCTTTTTTTTTCAAGAACAAAACTCAACTTTTAGATTGGTGAAAACTTGGCGGGTGGCATTTAATTAAGTTTTAATCTGGTTCTCTAACAACTTTGTAGCAGGTTTCTGTGTATTAAGGCTTACCTAACAAAAACAAATTTTCACTTCTATGCAGAATTCTTGTTGCAGTTGCAAACAAATGCAAAAATTTTTAAAGATCATTAAATTTTATTCACCAACTGCAAGGACTAGAGAGCTTATATTTGGTATGGTGTATGTGGTTGTCTAAAACGTCAAGATTGACCCCTGGGAAAAACATGCTTGACTGTGAACAAGATTTTTTCAACTGACTTTTGTGGTCAGTTTTCCAGTTTGAAAAGAGTGTTATCAAACTCTGTTGGGAAAGAGTGTATACAAAAGAAGGTGTCCTTACAATAACAATAATTTTCAAAAGGCAAAGTCAAATAAAGGGAGGTAATAAAAACAATATTATTTGATAATTTGCAACAACTGTTCGTTAAATAAATTGAGATAACTTTAGAATTTTTTTATTAGGATAATCTGCAAAATATTTGCATAGTTTTCTAAAATTATTGTTTTTTATGGAACTACTTAATGGATAAAAGTTAAATTACTCTTAAACTTCAATGAACCTAATAGGTATAATGTCCATCTATTCCCAAGAAAGCTTTGGCTTTTGGAAATTATTGCTTTTGTATAGAAGTTTAATGGCAGTTTGAATTCAAATTCAGTTATGGTTATAACATTGTATAACTTGTTAAGTTTTTATCATTTCTCTTGAAACTTGTAGCAATATTCTTTGTATTTAGGTTAACTAACTTATTTTACTGCAGTACTGTTCCATGCAGATTATATAAATAAATGGAATCATATTCCGGAACTTCTAAGTTAGTGAAGGCCATATAATTTTGTATTATGTATTGCCTACAGGTTCTCAATAGAGGTTGACCAAAGTAAGGCCTTGGGGTCACTTTTGACTGAACCCTTTTGGACATTGTAACCCAGATTTTTACACATACATGTAAAGCAATATGACTATGAGTGGATGATTCGATGCTGTGTATATATCTATATATCATAGAAGACAAACAAAAACTGAAAAATCCGGCTTTGTTAATGCACTTTCTGCATTTCCCCTTTGTTTGAATGGTCATTCAGATGCTGGTGATGTGCTTGATGGTGCTGATGTTAAAGTTAATGGTTTCCATCATTTTTACAGTGGTCATTTTGGACATAGATAATTGTATTAACAGTAAATGCACATGTGAAAATCATTTGTATAAGTGCAAGTAAATAAAACTATTATTAGTTCCAAACTCCTATATTTTGCCTCAAAATCATCCAAAAACTCCTATATTTGTTGCAAAAATATTCCTATATTTTTCCTATATTTTGGAGATGACCTGGTTGACAGCCTGAGTCTGATCATAGTTAACAGTGTTCATCATTCAGTCACTACAGGATTCTTAATGCATCTAGAAAACACTTAATATTCGTTCCAAACTGTGCAAGTCCCCAATCAGGATCTACACTTACCATAAAGATTCAAATAAAAAAAAAAATTTAGTAGGTTTGGTTGCCCTACCATAGAAATGTATTGTTCTATATTTTATGGTGCAAAATACTACATTCACTTAACCAATGTTCTAAGTACACAGATCATTTTTTTTAATTTCTCAGGAAGGATTTGAGATATACAAAACTTGAAATACAATAAGATACATCATTTTCACTCCTTTTTATGAAAATATCATTAATTTCCCTAAACGTGTTTTAGAAACTACTGACATTTAATCAAGGTAAGGGTAAAACCAAGTCACAAACTTGTCCGTGTCTTTATGTTAACCCTTTCTTCCATAGACACACCTTAATTGCATGGGCAAACAGTGTAGATCCAGATCAGCCATCCCATCTGTGCCATCTGATCAGGATCTGGACTGTTAGCTTTTTGATTCATAAGGTTATTTCTGACCAGAATGCAACCAGTGCAGATCCTTATCAGACGGCATGAATGTGCCAGCTGATCTTGATCTACACTGGTCCCACATGCATAAAAATTTGTATTTACGGAGATTAACAATTTGATGCAATACTGCGGTCGCTAAGATGTTACACAGAAGATTTTCAGAAGTTTTGGCCTGTTTCAGTATATCATCTTTACAAAAGCTAAGGTCAATTTTTTGACTTTTGGTTTTGCCCTCATGTCGATTAAATGTCCATGGTTTAATTTTAATTGAGTTTTCTTAAAAAGAAGTAAAATTTTGCATCTTATTATTTTTCAAATTTGAAGACTGTACTCCTATTCTATGCGGAGAAAGTAAAATTTAATGATTGGTGTATTTAGAACATTGGTTAATTTTATATGTAGGAGCAGGTTCGTAGAAAATAGAATGAACATTGTTTATATATATACATCTGTTTTGTTAAGTTCTTTTTGATTGATTTTATTTAATTATGTTGTACTTCATTATCAAATTTCATTTGCTTATGGGCTGTTTAAAAAGAAATGGCTGGTTTGGGTTTTCCTGTTATAAAAATGTACAACAAACTGATACTACCATTTTCCTACTTTGCAGAGGTGTCTTATCATGCCCTTTAAAGATTTGTGAAGTTTCATCAAAATAGCACCATCTGTTATAAAATATTCTAAAATAATGGTCAAAAAATGTCAGGAGTTTGACAAAAAATTGTGACACTTTTCAAAATCACATTTGTTCAGACCATTATTTTTCAAAAAGCTTGAGTAAAGGCAAAAATAAAATGTGCATTTATTAGGCATCAAATAATGATAAAATTAAGCATATTATACTTAAAGTATTTAAGTCTAGCTGGTAGATTAGAAAATACCTCAAGAAAATCAATACATCTTCGCTTTATAAATTTATAGGACTTCAAAGATTAATAGAACATAAGAAATGTTTTGTGTATCATTAAGTTTTATGTTTCTAGATGCAAAAATTATAATATTATCACCTCTATTGAAATCTTATTTGTCTGCAGCTCCCTTCAGAAAATGTCAGCTAAATTTGTCAGGAGTGTGACATTATGCACATATTGCAATATTCTGTCAACATATCCTTTTCATGAAAACAAGAGCATGTTTTTTCCTAGAAGTCTATGTCATGTTTTGTTAAATTGTATCAAACAGGAATGGCATTAGTGAAACATTTTTGAGTACACTGCACTTATGAGGTTGTCTGGAGTGTGACACCCTTTCTTAACAATATCAATTTTTTATCTTTATGCGATACCACAAGTTCTAAAGCACTTATATTTGATGCTTCAACATGTATTTTAACAGAAATACACATTTAAAAAATTAAGAAACAGTAATACTTGTATTTTAAGCACATAAATTAATATTCTTTGATTTATTTAATATTGGTCAATAAAGCTCCATAATTTTTTTATTCTGCCACATATGAGTATAACTTGATTGATTTTGATCACTGTAAAGGTTGTACAAACATATGAACCAACAAGTTTGGTCTTTTTTTGAACTTAAATTCTTAACATTTTTTTCACTTCACTTGCCATTTTTCAAATGACAATATCTCAGCAACCAGTTGACCGATTTCAAAAATCTTATCAGTTCTGTACTCAGTTTCAATAAGCAAAAAATACAGAATAACAAGTTTGGAATTTTTATTAACTTTAATTTTTCACTATTTTTCACTTTTCCAGCCATTTTTTATGAAACAGCCCATATTTCACATGATGCCTAAATCCTGATGAATTAATAATCAACTAATAAAATATTTTTTAACATAATTAATAAATGAGTACTCAAAGTAAAACTTTAAATATTACTTTAATGTTTCCAATGACAAATTTGTAACATTTGATGCACAAAAGATTGTCTTCAAAACTATCTATTAAACTTTTTTTTAAAAAGTACTATTAACCCATCACTCCATTATGTATTTTAACTCATGTGTAATCATTGTAGATCCAGATTAGCTGGTACATCCATGTCATCTGATCTGGATCTGCACTTGTTGCATCTTAGTCAGAAATAACATTATTAATGAAAATGCAAACAGTGCAGATCCTGATCCTATGGCAATGATGTAGCGGCTGCTCTGGATCTACACTGTTTGTCCATGCAATAAAGATGTATTTATGGAGTAAAGGGTTAAAGGACCAGGAAAAGTCAAATATAAAGGTAATAAATTTCTGTTGCCATCCTTTTTTTCTGTTGGTCTGTGCAATCTGATCGGGATTTACACTGTTCATATTTAGATTCTTTAGGATATGTATTATCAAGAAGTGACCAGTATAGATCCAGATCAGACAGCAAGGATGTTCCAGCTGATCTGGATCTACACTGGTTGCATATGTGTTAAAAATTTATGGAGTAAAGCATTGTTTGGTCCTCAGAAGATGATACCAGATGCATATCTGTGATAGATAAAACAGTTGAATGGGATTCAGTGGCTAAATGTGAGATTGATTTGAAATGATATTCTAATATTACTGACATTTACCTCTGATGTCATATGGGGAATAAATGTTTAAATAATTGATTGGTTACAGCTATTCAGCTGTAGTTTGTCTTGTTTTAAATAGCATTTATTTAGTTGCATTGAAAAATTTTCCACATGGAGGGGGGGGCGATGCGTATGCTATACCTCAAAATTGTAACTCAACCTAGAAAAAACATGTTGTAATTTCAGTGGTTACAGTTAAGAGTAAAAGTAATTTGTATATCATATGGAATTGTTTTAAAGTTATTTAATGTTGATGTTAGTTACATGTGTTTTTTCTGTGTGTGTATCAAATGTACTACATGTATAAACAATTTAGGATTAGTATGTGAAGGTGGTCACATTCATTGGCTGCTACAATTCTTCTTAACCCTTTACTCCATAGACACAGGAATTATTCAATGTGCAACCAGTGTAGATCCAGAAAGTGATCTTAACTTTTGCTAATTGAATTATTGGGTTATTTCTGACCAAGAACAAACACTGAAGATCTGGATCAGACTGTGCAGCTGATCTGGATCTACACTATTCGCACATGCAATAAAACCTTTATATATCCATGTAAAGGGTTATAAAGCATACTGTATCACTTAACACAAAAATATTGTGTTTGCTATTAAAAATATTTGTGTTTGGTATTGAATCAGATTGTTACAGTGATGTAAGATAGTATTTATCCCTTTTCTCCATTTCTACACATTTTATCGCATGTGTGAACAGGGTAGATCCAGATCAGCCATCACATCCATGCTATTTGATCAGGTTCTGCACTGTTTGCTTTTATGTGTCAACTGCAGGGCTTTTCATCAGAAAATTGGGAAGAGGCCCTAGCCTTTCCAATTGGGAAGTTTATGCGCAATAATTGTTTATTTTGTGAAAACAAAATTAATTGAAAGATGGGTTCTTGTTTTTAAAATTGATAAGTAATAGGTATTTTAACTTAAATCTAATTTTTTTAGCTTTGTACTTTTCAGACTTCAATTTTCAAACACACCTAAGAGGAGTTTTAACCATTTTTGGACATGTTACCTAGCATTTTGGGAAGAGTTTTTGCCACAATTGGGAAAAAGTACTATATTTTTGGATTGGGAAGAGGCCTTTCATAGGCCTCTGTTATATAAGCACGAAAAGCCCTGAACTGTGGAAGCAGGTAAACACATTGGCTATAACTTTGAAAGTACTTGTCCTATTCACTTAATACTTGGAATATATCATCTCATGAACAAAGCCTTCTGTGAAAACAAGAATGATAACTCATGTTTCACTATTTTATGAGTTATGCCCTTTTCAAATGCATCTTTAACATGAAACTTAATGTTTCCTTTAGTTTTAAATTACCTTACCTATTTACTAAATACATGGAATATGTAATCTGAATGAACAACGCCATCAATGACAAAAAGAATGATAAAACCTGACTCCTGATTTACTTTTTTTTGAGTTATGCCCCTTTCAACATGTGCTCCGTGGAACACCCAATTCATTGTTTTTCAGAAATAACCTAAGAAATCAAAAATGGAACAGATTAGATCGTGATCAAACAGCACAGATGTGCGGGCTGATCTGGATCTACACTTTTCTTCCATGCCATAAAGTCGTATATCTAGAGGTAAGGTTATTGTTATTGTTTGAAGTTCATGTCTGTGATATTGTTAAGATACATATCTTAATGGTTATTTGTTTGGAAGCGCCAATTTGTTTGTTAACTTCCAAAACAATAAATTTTCAGTTTTTCTTACAAATTTGTTAAAATTATGTGCCAGTGACATCTTTAAAGTTTACATATCCTGTCATAAATATGATATCCTGACATTTAGAATATAGTTAGCATTTTTCTTTGATAACTTATTATGTTTAAACATAAATTGGGGAAGAAATCTGCACTAACACGAAATATGTTGTTAATATTTTTATTCCGACATTTCGATTTAAATAATCTTCATCACGGAATCTTTTTATTTATTTTCTTTTATGTTTAAACATAAAATTTTAGGTGAAACTTTTAAATCAACTCAAGGAATGTTTCACATTTTTATTCTTATCATTTGGATGATTTCTGTGCTTTAATCAAACTCTGACATATAAATCAAAGTGCCTTAGAAAGATTGGTTATATATTGTCTGTTCTGTAAATGCTGCTTGGTATAATAAATGTTATCTTCGTTTAATAAAAGGTATCTTAGAATTTCAGGCCTGCCAAATCTCCGGATTTTATCCGGGATCTCAGGATTTGAAGTTAATTCTCCGGATGTCCGGATTTATAGTCAAAATCTCCGGATTTTCACAAAATTGCAAAAAATATAGATTATTTCAAGCTAATATAAAAGTTGTGCAATGAACGTAATAGTTATTCTACTGCAGTCGCACATTTCCTGTTTATTGCGAGATAACAAGGACGTGGTCAGTGACATCAGTCTCAATGCCTCTGGCACAACTATACAATAACTGCGTGTCATAAACTAAACAAGGGCCTCGATGTTACACCTACCTTTATCTATTTTCATTGCATATTCATTTTAATATTGTTAAAACAGGTCTTAACAGTTAAAAAATGAATGGTAAAAATAGACAGAAGTCATTTTAAAACAAGATCTTCAACCATTTCTAACAAAATCGACAAACTTCATTTATAAAATTCGTTGAACAATATAATTATTAAAAAGAATATGAGAAGAATATCATCATCATCATCATCATCATCATCATCATCAGTTTTGTTTAATCACAGTCATAGTGAACAGCAGAAACAAGACATTAAAACAATAACATCATCATCATCGTCATCATCATTGACATATTCAGACAAAATCTCCAGATTTTTAATGAAGAAGTTTTGGCAGGCCTGGAATTTGTTGTCATTGTGATAACAGGTAGATCTTAAGGGTACAGTCATTTATACAGGTAGATCATTGGGATAAAGTTACCTATAGGTAACAGTTATTAATATATGTGTCATGAATACTCGTGGGGGGGTGGGTGGGGGGTTAAAGCCATCGATCTTAGAGGACACAATGGTGCAATACATTTAAAGCAAAAGGCTCTCAGTGACAAAAGTATTAATTTTCAGAAATGGTGAACATAAAACAACTTTCTTAAGAGTCAATGTCGAAGACAATGTCACAGCTGATAATCTGACTGAGGATTCTACTTTTTGGCCATGGTTATCACAAAACACCTGTCAAAATCTTCACAACATAAACACTATTCACAATGACAGCCACCCAAGCACTGCCAAAAGAATATTTCCTGATCATTCAACCAATAACAGATTCTCAGTTCTTTATGAAGATGTAGAGTGACATTTTATTCATGCAAGGTTTTAGTAAAAATCCAGTATGTTTATAATTACCACCAACAAACTACAGGTATAACCTTTTAATATAATGATTATGCCCTATTTAATAACTTTAAAAATATGCACAATGAACACGCCAGGCATTATGTCTAGTGCGAGATATCCCTGTGACTGCATACTAAGAAACAACATAGACATGTGGAATTTCTGAGCATTGGCTCGGTAGAAAGGATCTCCATTTTTTGACTGCATGAACACATGTCTGACAGTAGCCTTGATATTTCTCGAGTTATGTGAGGTAAATGATTTTAAAAACTCTTGTATAGATGTCTAAAATTATGTATTTGGAAATAAAAACAACAAAATCCCAATTAGCGAAATTGAATATTACAGTTCTAAAACCTTAAGGGTAAAGATTTTCTAATTGCTGTACTTGTCAGATTGAGTTAAGGTGGGATATTGAAATCCTGTGCCCAAGCTCATATAACTAAATCTAGAAACCAGTCTCAAATCTTAAGCACCTGATGGTTGAAATAGCAACTGATTGCCATTTCAGCCATCAGATGTTTGAGATTTGAGACTTCCATTTCAACCTATCAGATGTTTGAGATTTGAGACTTCCATTTCAGCCTATCAGATGTTTGAGATTTGAGAATGGTCAACAGTCTTAGTTTTTTGATCTTGGGCCCTGATGTGTCCAGAAATTCCAGTTTAATAAATATTCTTTAAAGTATTGCAATTATTATTTGTCAACTTCTATTTTGTTTTAACAACCCATTATTTCATGGATACAGCTGTTATATTCAGTGTATATTCTGATCAGCCAGTACATATATGCAGCTTGATCAGGTTCTGTGCTTTTATGACCAATATCATTTTTATGCCCCCCACTCTGAAAGAGTATAAATTTGCCCTTGTCCATCGACAATATAATGCATTTAGCATGTTTTCAGTATAATACATTTGCCATGTAATCTTGTGTCATGTGTAACTAAAAAATATGAGAACCACAATCATGAAACTTTACAGGTGTGTTAACCATCATTTGTAGTTATGCACCTGGGTCTTTGTTTTGGCCACACCTAATTAGACCAGAGTTATCGCCCCTTATGTATTTCAATAAAATGTATTCAGCATGTAATCTTGTTTCATGCATAACTCTACAAGTTTATGAGCCACCGTTTTAAAACTTCAAATGTTTTGTTTTAATTAACATTTAATGTTGTTGTTTTTATAGAATTGTTTTGTAATTGTTATTTTATTAAGAAGGCCATATTGTAAATAAGATTGACATCCTTTTGTTCAAACTTAATATGTATCCTTCTAAAAATAAAGAATTTATTATTATTATTATTATAAATCTTTGTTAACCATAATGTGCAGTTAAGCATCAAGGTTTTTTTCCATGTTCATTTGAACCAGAGTTATGGCCCTTTGATGTATTTCAGACTTATGCAATCACCATTAAATATTGTGTTGCACATAAAACCTAAACTATATAAGCCAAAGTCAGGAAACTTTATAAGTTTGTTTACCATGATGCTTACTGGTAGCAGCATGTAAGTGTGAGGTAACTCTGATTGGATTATCTCTCTTTTTTTAAGAATAACGTTGAAACGTTATACTTATTTTCCTAAGGAAATTTTGAGTGTATAGATAATACCTGTATATTTGGGTTATGGCTTAAAGGGTTAAAAGACTTGGACCTGTTTTCAATGTTAAGTTTTGCACAGTTATTAAAGGTATGGCTGTCTTGTATTGTTGCTTCTACTGTCAATATTACTGTGATTTTCTAGATAATTCATTATTCCTAACCTACACTTAAGTAGGTGGTGGTTGGCCATACATAACAGGACACATTATGGGAACAGCTGCAGGGGGCAGTGTCCACAAACAGTTGTCGGCCCTTTAACTTCTGTAATACTTATCCAATCTTCACCATAATTTGATAACCAGACAGTCTACATGAAAATTTGTCGGAATGATCATGGGCATAATGTCTCCCCCAAGTCACAGCCAGATTGCTCAACTGACTAAGGAACAAAGCCTCTCTCTCTCTCTCTCTCTCTCTCTCTCTCTCTCTCTCTCTCTCTCTCTCTCTCTCTCTCTCTCTCTCAATCGCCATTTCAGCCATTCAGATGCTTGAGATTCGGGACTGGTTTGCATATTCAGTTTTATAATCTTGGGACTTGAAAACCAACGACATCGTCTGCGCCGACTGGAGTAGGGACGTTTATTATGATGTTGTTGAATTTTTTTGAATTGGTTTATTTGAAACTTAGCAACCGTAGATCTATAAGAAGCATTTTAAGGAATAAATATCATATATTTGTGAAATCAAATGTAGTTATTGTGACATGGTTCAGTTCTAAAATCTTGGTGCTTGATGTCTCAAACCAACAGCGCACAGTTGTGAATGCCGCAACTAATGATGGGATCTCTTCGCTTATTATAACGACACCGTCTGCGCCGACTGGAGCAGGGACGTTTATTATGAAGTTGAATTTTCTTGAGGTGGTTTATTTGAAACGTAGCGACCAGAGTAAAGAAGGATTTGAAGGAAGTTACTTTGTTTATTTGTGTAATCAAACGTATTTATTGTGACATGGCCGCCAGGCTGCGAAAACTTAAAAAAATCAAAGTTAGTTCTTGTTGATATTTTGCTTATTCACCCCTGAAATGTACATAACATGCTGGAAAAAAATCGATTTCAAAACGTTTTTAAGATAAACCTAAATTATGATAAATATAAAGTTTAGGCCGCCAGGCTTCGAAGACTTAAAAAAATCAAAGCTAGTTCTTGTTGATATTTCACTTAATCATCCCTGAAATGTATACTGCATGCTGTAAAAATCAAGTTCACGCCGTTTTTAAGATAAACATAAATTATGATAAATATTAAGTTTAGGCTGCTAGACGCCAGGCCGCTAGGCCGCCAGGCTTCGAAAACAAATCGGGGTCCTATAATAGATACATTCTCAATACCCAGTCATGACTGCGACACCTTGTAGTTTCTGTTTCTAGTAATATTGAAAATTTCCGCGATTTGTATTGATTATACTGTTTTATATTACAATGATCAATCTGTTCATTTTGGATTGAGAAATAAAAGCTGTATGGAGAAGAACAGTAATTTAGCCCAAGGGTGTGGGCATACTTGCACAACCTATATTTGTAAGAGTTGAATGAGCGGATTGTGTGTGACTTTAAGGCAAACATATAAATAAAATAAAGATGGCGATTTAAGTTTGGCAAAAATTATGTTCAAAATAACAGTTCGAAGAAAGTTTTGGAATTTGACTTCAGGTTTGGTGGAAGTTTAATCATTCAACGGAGATAAGTGTCATGCTGTGGAATAATGAAAGATCTATGATGAGACAATTTTGTTCATACGATACTGTTGTTTACAGGCATATTCATGCCGAAGTTGACACGATTCTCTTATTAAACTAACTTCGACAACACTCTCCGAATGCACGACCTGGATCTACACTGGTCAGGCATGTGTTGGATTAAAAAAATAAGTAGATTTTATTGAAATAATTCACATCTGGTGACTTTATGACTGTGTTTAGAATTTTTGTCATTAAGGAAAAATTTAACCTTTTAGTGACTAGATTTTTCTTTGTTGATGAATGCTGATGACATTATCGTGTAATTGTAGGGGAGAATCTGAGCACGTGTGTTCTAGTTCATATAGCTCAGTACAAGTATGCTTGGAACCTACAAGCCTAAGTGTACAGTGGAGGGAGAGTACGAGTCCGTGCAGTGCCAAGGCTCACAGTCTTGGTGTGTCGACCGCGAAGGCAATGAGATCACTTTAACAATCATCAACAAGCTCGAAATGCCCAAGTGCCCGCCAAGTATTGTTACCATATTGTTACCCTGCCTGATCTTGAGCGTTTCAAGCAGGCAGTGGCGGTGATCCAGTACTAGTTGTGTAATCTTTGTTTTTATCTCTTTTACTTTTATCCCCAATAAATCTTGCACTCACTAACATTTTAACATTTGTCTTGGCATCCAAGATCACAATTCTTTACTTTATTCTTTCACAACTTTACTAACACTTCCGACGTGCACCAAATCCTGTCAGTAACACTCGAAAGAGGAGTGGACAGTATACAGAGATAGATAAGTAAGTAACGACCATTATATTCGGAGGCGAAACATTCCAGACAGTTAGTTTGTCATTAAGACTCCGGAATTAATGAAAGCGCAGAGCTGTAGTCCAGTGTACATGCCATTAAAGTTCATAATATTAACTAACAATAGAATATTTAGCAAACCAGGCTAACGGTTATTTAATTTCCATTGACAGACAATGTGTAAATCTATTTAAAAACCTGATTTTCCCGTGTCCATTGCGCCTGTAACCCTTTCCGCTATGGATATACCTTTGTTGCGTGGACGAACAGTTTAGATCCAGATCGGCCGGCATATCCGTGTCGTCTGATCTGGATCTAAACTGTTCGCCTTTTGATTCGTTAGGTAATTTCAGACCACAATGCGACCCAGTGCAGATCCTGATCAGACCACACGAATGTGCCGGCTGATCTGGATCTACACAGGTTGTACACGCGTTAAAATGCGTATATATATGGAGGAAAGGGTTAAAGCAGCTGTCACTTCGAAAATGATTCATCGGGCCGGATGTGTCCCAAAAATGTTTTGTTTTAATTGTACAATAAAACCACTCAAAAAGACCGCCCCAGTTTAAGGCCACCCGTTTATGAGACCACTAGTTTAATGTCCCTTTTTGCACTATCTTCCACCTCGGAATTAAGACCACTCCAGTATTAAGACCTCTCTCAAGTCCCAGAGGTGGTCTTACAGAAGACGTTTTACTGGACGTTAATTTTTATACAACATCCCGAATGCAGGGCGGTTTCGTACATTTCCTGCTAACATTAAAAGATAACAGAATTAGGTTCAGGATAGTCTTCAAAGTATCATATAAGGTAAAACTTTTCCATTGACACCTCTGTCAACTTTATTCTGGCTTCAATCACAGTTCGGAAAAGACTGAGGCAAGAGGCGAGCAAAAGTACCATCAGGCTGGTAACCGAACATAAAGGGCCCAAGATTATAAAGCTAAAGCTGATGACCAGTCTCAAGTCTCAAACATTTGATTGACTTTAATTGTGACTGGTCGCCATTTCAGCCAATCAGATGCTTGAGATTTGAGACTGGCCTCTGCACTCAGTTTTATTATCTTGGGCCTAGATCTCTTGCATTTTGGAAATTGTTCAGTGAATATTCATCGGAGGAGAAAAAAACGGATTTAACGTAGATTTTTGTAAATATATTATGCTAATCGTAAACCACTAGACTGAGATTCAACATGCATTTATAAACATCGTTCTAACAGGCGCGTAGCGGTCTTTACGTGAGTACGAGACTGAATCCACATAATTGGACGGAAAGATTGAAACAATCTCAGCAAAAAATGAGAATAAATATTTGACTAGCCAACATGATTATATCAAACGTTCCTTGCAGTTTCTGCAAAACTCAATTTTGTCTTCAAAATTATCCAGGTAACATTCTTTGAGACCGCCACCCCCAGCACAATTATGAATCCACATAAATAAAGGGCTAGCTACTTCTCTTTCTTGTGCTTAATTAACTGACATTCCGCGGCATTAAGTGATCTCTTCAGAAAAATTAAAACTTATTTTGTATATTGACGTCGCCGGTTCTTGCTTTTTAAGGTTAACATTGTGTTGTGCTTCATTCTAGTTTTTATTTCCAGATCGACAGAGAAGACAAACAGATGGATAGTGCGTCGTCCAGATAACAGACATAAGAGGCACAGTCAAACTTTGAAAGATAAGTATTTTTCTTTTTTTTATAAATGAAAGCCATCAGCAAGTGGTGTGCAGATGATGTTCACCACTTGCCAACAGCTTCCACATATCCCCTATATCTTTCATAACATCAATCTAGTCACCTCTTGCTGATGTCTTCCATTGATTTTTTTCTTTTATTTTTCCAAATTATTTGTTTGCATTTTTTTTCTTTTTTGTGTTTTTCAGATTACAGATGAAGATGCAGAAAGAAGAGGCGCAGTCAAACTTTAGAAGGTTATTTTTTCTTTTTGTTGTTGTAGGTTTATTTAGGTAGGTGGATAGATCCTATTTCCGAGTCTAGAAAAGATTAGATTAGAGTAGAGTAGATCCTATTTCCGAGTCCGCTGGTGAGAACCGACTATACGACTGGGTTCGAACTAAACAAACCTATTTAGGTAGGTGGATAGTTCCTATTTTCGAGTCCGCTGGAGAGATAGATAGATAGAGCCGACTTTCGAGTCCGCTGGTGAGATAGATAGATAGAGCCGACTTCCGAGTCTGCTGGTGAGTACCGACTATACGATTGGGTTCGAACTAAACAAACAAGCAAACCTCCGAGTCCGCTGGTGAGATAAATAGATCCTATTTCCGTGTCCGCTGGTGAGATAGTTAGATAGATCCGAATTCCGAGTCCGCTGGTGAGATAGATAGATCCTATTTCCGAGTCCGCTGGTGTGATAGTTAGCTAGATCCGACTTCCGAGTCCGCTGGTGAGATAGATAGATCCTATTTCCGAGTCCGATTGTGAGATAGACAGATCCTATTTCCGAGTCGGCTGGTGAGTACCGACTATACGACTGGGTTCGAACTAAACAAACAAACCTCCGAGTCCGCTGGTGGACTTAAAACAAAGAATCCCGTCACACTGATGTAATGTTGATCTTTCAAACCTGAGCCTCTGGCAACACAATGGGCGCGTTATGGTGCGACTGAGGGTAGTAGGTCTTCGGACCCAATAGCCAGTATGTTAAACCTCGGACTTCGGTCTGAGGAGTGCTACCCTATTGTCTCATTACTTGTGACGTCCGTGGGATTCTAGATTTTTAATGCGGCTTGTAAAGAACATGTACAATGTCATATACACATTTAACAAAGATCAAATGCACAGAAAAAGTAAAACTGATTATGTTGACGTTTTTCGTGTATATGACTTGTCATATGTGCTTTACAAAAGGTCCCAAGCCCTTAAAACGCAGAGGGAAAATCAAACATAGCATCAAGCATTTTCATCCCACTTTGGCTGCAATCAATCAAATTTCACAACAACTGCCAGTTTCGAGTGCATTTGAAAGCACAATCTACGTAACCATGGTGAACATGGACACTTTTCTAGTAGAAAGACATTTGGTTGTCTATTAAGAATATGTATAGCTTAGTTTTTGTGTCGCTTGCGATAGCAGGCAGACACATTAGGATCCTATTGCCCGGCGACGTCGTCGTCGTCGGCGTCTTTCGGTAGTCCCCCAGCTTTAACATGAAACTTAATGTTGTCTATAACTTTGAAAGTACTTGTCCTATTCATTTCATACTTGTAATATAACATCTTCAAGAACAAGAACATCAGTTACAACAAGAATCATAACTCCTGCTTCACTATTCTTTTGGGTTATGCCCCTTTCGAATGCAACTTTGAAAGTACTTGCCAAATTCACTTAATACTTGGAATATATCATCTGCATGCACATAGCTATTGGTGAAGAATGAAAACTCAGGTGTTATAGCATTTTAGTTATTCCCCTTCAAATGCAATTTTGGTGACACATGTGGTGTAGTCTTGCAATCAACTTGAATTAAATCTTTTTATCATATATGACTAAACATAGGCCCACATTTCAACTTTGTGCAAGAAGGCGACACACGTATTTCGTGGAACACCAAATTCTAGTTAATATGTAATATCAAAAGATTCAAAGAGACGATTAAATTAACGATTTCGAAATTACGTCTAAATCCCGTTTTCCGGTTCGGATTGTATTTAGGTCAGGTAGGTTGCCAATAATGGTGAAGAAAACAAATTTGCCCAAATTTACAAATAAAATATATGTATTGATCGTAGTGGGCAAACATGTTTATAAGAGTTAACGTTAAAATAACGAAAATAAGCACGTATTTTATTTGATTTAGCAATAAATTTTACCTCGTTAAAAATATGTAAATATATAATGCTGGTTCTTGAGGGGGGCACTAACATCGCCAATAATAAAACAACTATAGAAAAACCGTTTGCATGAGAACTCTGAAATTTTTGGACAATTAACCAAAACTCATACCTGAAATAAGAAATGCTGGTCTACAATCATAAGTGCCAATTCGTAAAATAATGTTAGGGTTTTCAAGAAATTCGCTTCCGGATCTACTTTCGGTTTCAGGGGCAAATCGTCAGAAATGTTGATTTCCATAAAGTTTCACATAGCAGCTAAAACCTAAAATACGCTTACCCACCTGGCACATTGTACGGCTTCTGTTGATAAGACATGATTTCGAAAAGGTCACACATGCAATAACTATCTGCTGAAAAGTTTGTTGATTTTCATAAACGTTTGAAAATACGATCCATGATATAGCTGCTATGACGTTATATTTAAACGTATCGCGACCCCCGACCGACTGTACGGAAGTTACGGCTTCCGTTGATCAATGAATTTCGAACAGTCCACGTGACAATCAGCATCACATGACCATGAAACACGGTGTTTTTTAAACATACCTCCTATGAATTACGTCGGGAAATATGTCCCGGAACGTAATCAAAAGTACAGTCGGCGCGCTCAATGCTTAACATTAAAAATGACCCACCACACCCACCGACAAAAACAAAACATCAAAAACAAACAATCTTGTTTTTTTAAATTATTATTATTATTGTTATTTTCAGACTCAGTCTTGAACAAGTAATCAATAACATTGGTCGCAATATATCTTGTTTTATATAAAATATCAAATGCATGTTTATTATTTTATAGTTTCAATTTTTTCTTTTAAGTTATAAGCTGAACGTATTTTACAAATTTTCAACATTAACTGATATGTGATTTTAAACTGGTAAATCAAGCTATTGGGATTACTTAGATTAACTATTATGAAGGAAAAAAGGAATGCAGTGTAAAGTTTGAAGATGATTCTATATTTTCTCGTTTTACGCTTAAATACTGGGATACATCGTTACCCAATCCCATTACTTTACCGCACCACGTGCACTATACGAGGGAGTTCCTTGTCAGATTTTCTCTGATCTATATCAGCACACTTGCAAAATATTTCAAATGTCACCCTGCGCTATTTTTAACCTTTGAGTATCCACTGATTGTCGGTCATCCAGATGACCGACATATTATAATGAACCAAACTTGAGCTTTCTACCTGAACACCGGTTTACAGCGATGTAGGCTAATTACTTGTAAATAGTCCAGCGGATGTTCCTACTCGGGCTAGTCAGACAATGGCTGACACTAAATAGTCCCAATGTTTTTGCCTTTTGGGGGCATTAAATGGCTAGTATGGCCTGAAAGGAACATGTTAAGTAAATGAGATGCTTTTACTGACACACTGATAGCAAATTTATGTTTGGAAATGCAGTATATGAAAAAAGGCCCTGGTTTTAGGACGGCATATGTAAAACATTTTTGAAGTTCACACAGAAGTGAAAAAAACAGACCACCGGTTTCAAGGTGTCAAATCTCTGTTAATTGATACATGACCCCTACTTTTCTTGCTGGAAATGGACAGTAGAAACAATTAGCTTTAAAAGCATGTAAGTTAGCCCTTACTAAAATGGTACCAACTATGATTGCCAGCCTTTTGAAACATGTCAAGTTTACTATAGTTTATATAGGGAAGTCTATTTACAGGTTTTACACCTGTAAAGCAAAGTTCACGGACCAGACGGAACGGATAGTTTAGAAAAGTAGACTCTTACTAAGTCGTTATTTATGGATAGACTCTTACTCAGTCTTTATCTATGAAAACCTTGAGGCCTCTTATTGGATGTTAAACGACGTCATATATGTGGTCTGTACCTATTCTTAAATCCTCTCTCCAGCTTCTGATCAGCTAGGCTTATTACTCATAAAGATATTTCCGACGAAGAACAATAAACATATACATGGATTTTGTCTAGTAAATGTATACTGTGTATGATAAACAAAAGATGCACAGCTTATGACTCTATTAGCAACAACAATGTGTAGAGACTGAACAGAGATTAGCTAATTTTGTTGCTTTATTTTCTTAATTACGAACTTCTGCAGCATTTTGTGAAACTCGGGGACAGGGGTATCACGAGGAACGTTTTTCATGTTTAAGCTAGCTCGATATGGATTACATTCGTCATTACTTTGATAAGTTTGCTAAACTGTAATCTTGCATTTTGCCACTCAACTGGTTATTAAAGTTTGATAATGTTTTGAATGTAAAAAATATCATTCGAACATCAGAACACACATTTTTTGCAGGAATCTTTAATCGGGTCATGAAACTGACAATAATAGACAATACAAGTTTTAGCTTTCCAAAGTTTTAATTTGGTTTTGAAGCTACAAAATAATCTTTGGAACATGCGAAAACACATATTTTTGCGGAAGGTTCAAATCGAGTCATGAAACTGTCAATAATAGACAAAACAAAATTATGCTTTCCAAAAAGCTAGTCAGTCATAAGCATAACTCTTTTAACAAACAAAGACGGCGCTAAAGTGCATACTTTAGGCAAATTTGAAATTAATGTGTTTGGTTGTTATTGGAAGTCATAAGACATTCTCAGTAAATACCAACATTCTAACGAAATTGTTCTAGATCAGAAAGAGCAATGTTATACCAGTGAGTCCCGGCCAGACTGTGTGAACATTTTTCTCTCCCACTCTGTGACAGTGAAAAACTTTGTTTTTAAAACATATTCTGAAGCTTTTGGTATTTATTTACAGCTTGATTATCGTTGCTTTCTAACACTTTGTGACACAAAATATAACAAAATATAAAGTTTTCAATTTCGGTTTAACTTCAGGTGAATTATTTTGTTTGCAAACAGGGTTAGTTTTATCACCTGCTTAAATACATCTCCTTCGAACGAAGGAATACCTATAAATAAACTTACATTTTTGTATGACATCCAAATAATATAAAGCGCTTTAATTTCAAGTGGCTTAAACTTTACACTTTTGTGCCGTCTTCTTAAAAGGTTGTGCTAATGACCGACTAGCTTTTTGGAAAGCTAAAACTTGTAATGATACATACTTGAACTTGGCCTTAAATTGAATGAAATTACTTCGTCTTCTTCTTTCTTACACTAAAATTACCAAAATATGTCCTAAATGGATTGTTATAATATTCCGGAAAACTGTCCTCGAGAAATAGTTTTATTAAATAGTTTTATTAAAAAAAAGGTTTGAGCCCGATTCCTGTCGCTGGTGTAGGCCTACTTTTATACCATACGCGGCGGAAGTGTTTCAGCTATCTCCTACACAGAGCCGTACCGTTCCGTGCCTCCACTAACACAAATGCCTGCATACTTGGACAACTCTAACAGATGCGAATCATTCATAGTGAACGTTTTATTCGAATCCAGAATTAAACAAACAGTGATGCACAAGACTTGGGATTATGAATAATGAAATTTCCTTGCTACTATTTACGTATTTCGTGCCTCTTTAGTACAACTGATGAAAACATTTTGTTGCGACTCTTTTATGCATTTTGTGAAAAAAAGGTCATTTTGAGAACTGACGTCAGCTGTTCGAAGTACCAATATTCCTCGTTCTGTAACAATTTTAAGGTTAAATTTCTAGGAATTTTCATTAATAAATTTCATCTTGTTAGTTGATGTGTGTCTGGATTGTCGCAGAATTCATATTTCAACAGTTAGCATGATCTGATGACATGCTTAGTTTATGACTGGGAGTTGAGGGCAACTCCAGGGCAACCTCCCTGATTTATGATGCTAACATCCTTATATGGGGGCTAACATCTATTAACAGTTAGCATAGTAATGGGCTAACATCCTTCCTTATATGGGGGCTAACATCTGTTAGCATGGAGCGCTAACGTTAGCCAGGATGATTTTAGGGTTTTACATCGAAGATCTTATAAAAGGGGAGATCTCATACTTTCTGGGCTTTTCGCCTTTTGAGATCAAGGTTTTTTTTGGACGAGTTGAGATTGGTAGATAGTAATTGTTAAGCTTTCGACTTTTCGAAATACTAAACCCTTTTGCTTTGGGTTGGATTTGTTATATTTGAGTGCTCATTGTATTCGGAGTGTGAGAGAAATATTTTCATTATCAACATAAAATAGAATAGACTAAATACATAATATCTAGAATTCAACATTGGACTTTTTATAAAAACGGTTTCACTGTTGGCAGCATCGAGATAAGGTCTTTAACAGTGGTGTGTTTTTAAAAACTGTTTCAGTACCAATATTGTTCGATGGTACCTTTTCCGAGCGAGAAAGAGCTAACAGAACAGCAGAACAGCAGAATGAAATATGTGGTCGAGCTTGTTGTCTTTTCTAACTGATTCTTGTTACACAGAAAAAGTTTGCGCAGAGTATATATAAAACTGCTTAAAGGAACTGAATTCAACTTCAGTGCCCAAGGTTATATAACTGAGCATGGAAACCAGTCTTAAATCTCAAGCATCTGATTGGCTGAAATGGCGACCAGTCGCCATTTTAGCCAATCAGATGCTTGAGATTTGAGACTGGTTTCCAAACTCAGTTTTATAACCTTCGGCCCAGATTGTTGATACTGCATAAAGATATTTTAACTCCGCTGTTTAGCCATTCTGCTAACTTTACCAAGATCGTTTCCAAGGACACTCCCCATTAATATAAGTATATAAGATCGCCCTATTCACACGATATAGATATGTCTGATCTGGGTCTACAATGACCGCCAGGGTGATACATGTTTTAGTCGCCCCATTATTGTGTATAGTGCACGAGTTACCTGCTACTTTCCAATAAGTGTGACATGAAACAGATAATTAACTGTTGCATACACTATATTTTTTGTGTACACTCATTGTATCTTAATTGCAATCGTTCGGATCTTTTGTCATAACGGATGTTCATTTCACATGTTTCTAATCAAAAGCTCTCTGTATGATTATCCATGATTTATATATACGAAGTAAAGGTCAATTACATCTATGTTTACATGACAAAGATTTTGAAAGGTTGGAGATTGTTCGCAGGTTTGTGAATTAGTAATTTGATTGTTTTTCCCAATGCATATTTCAGCTACTCCATTCTTCCGGCTACTGCTAATACCGGCCGGTATTTTAAGTAGGATAAGCTTTCGATTTGGTTTTATCATCTGGACAACTTTATTCTTACGCGTATTGCTGTGATACGCATAATTCAAATTCTCTGTTCCGGGTCAACATTCCATATCATGTTTATCTCCGCGAGCGCCTCAGCAATATCCTGACGAAAACTTCCAACATTCTCATCCTGCACAATAATACGCTTAAGAATTGTTTTCGTTTGAAAAAGGGCTATATGAAATTATGAGCAAATTATAAGGCATGCAAGTATTCAAGAAGTCTGTTACTTTGGTAAGATGCCCGGAGATGTTTGCTATAAAGTTTGAAAACATAAAATTTTACAAAACCGTCTTAGAACCAGGATAAATCTGGAGAGTTGTCAGACTCTATTAACCTGTGCACCGGTGACAGCCGAATTATCCGACTCGGAGCTGAGTGAAGTGGAGCCGGGTGGAAGTATACAGACTGCCAATGAAAACGCAACACTTTAATTTTTGGAATATTTTTTATGCGTGTTAAAGTTTGATAAATTGTCAAAGATAAAGGTGTTTTAAAAGTCAATTAGATGTCGTTGGGCCAAGCGAGTAATTGACGCCGGTGAACAATGTGTCGGACGGGGATTTCACGACGACACATCCCTCCTTTGATCATGCCCAAAATCTCATGTCGCTCGTTGTCTGAAAGCCTCGGCATTATCACATTTGTATAGAATAAAACTTGAAAACTGAAGATGGGATTTTTGTGTAGCTGTAAGTAAAGGTTAAAAATTGACTTGTTTTGAGGTTATCCCTGCATGTCCACATGCAAAAACGAAAATTTCGCGCGTATGGGGTAACTGTAGAGACAATGTTTAAAACAATCAATGGACCATTAATGTATCGATTAGTTTCTAAAGATTTTAAAACAGATCTACATTTGCCAATAAGTAAAACTTAAAAACAAATTAAAATATTCCAAAAAAAATGAAGTGTTTGCGTTTTCATTGGCACTCAGTATATTTTTTAACTAAGAGTGTATATGAGGAGTCAACTTTCTAACACTTGAGAATTCGTACACAATATTGCAACATTATCTTTCAATTTGAAAACTAAAAATATGGGCGGGCATTCAAGACTAAAATAATACTTCTTTATCACTTTGTAAAAATAATTTTAGTTTTGTTATTAAACTTCAAAAAAACATCATCTGTAGCGTCGGACCTTAGTTTAGTTATATTTTCTCAATCAAGTTGATATGTGATGGAAAGATGGGTAGTACCTTCTGCGCATAAATTATGAAAAATTTAAACTGAATTCAAAATGGTAAATGTCTACATGTACAATGTGTAGTATTTACCTTCAGTTATGACTTGTATGTCTTACTTGATGTTAGTGTCTTTAACTGAAATAAAAATGAAAGTCATTACAATGTCGAAGGTTTCATAGAATGTAGCAAATTACCATGATGATTCTCAGGATCATAAAAATAAAACTGAAGACCTGTCTGAAATCTCAAGCATCTGATTGGCTGAGATAGTGACTGGTCTCCAATCTAAGTTTTATGATCTTTTGCGCAAATTTCACGGAGAACGATTTGGATTTGTAACTTGTTGCAGTCATCTTTGAATTTTATTTGGTTACGCAATCTGGAACTGAACAGAAGTATGTTTTGCATTTTATTACTTTATTAATAAAATCTGTCACAGTAGGTTAGCGAGAGCATGATTTTCCTTGGTTGCATTGGTTTTATGAAAATAAATATTATTTACTAATTTTCTATGAAATATATTAAATTTCAACGGTATATAACGTGACAAATATAAACACGAAGCACAGCGCTACCAGTGCGAAAAATGTAATCACACTTTTTCTCGTCGGAAAACTTATAACAGTCACAAAAAGATTACACTGATTATTATCACTATTATTTTTCTGTATTGTCCAAAAACGTTTTGAAGTTTTGTTAACAATAATTATTCAGCATTAAAGTTGAAAGTCATGTATCAGGAAAAATATTACATGTTTTCAAAATTGAACTTTCTTCCATAGATTCACCAGTCCTGTTCAGATCAGTCGGCACCATCTGATTAGCATCTACACTGTTCGCTTTTAGGTTTATGAGGTAACTGCTTATTAAGATGCGACCAGTGCAGATCCAGATCAGACGGCTTGGATGTGCCAGCTGATCCGGATCTTCACTGGTCGCTCATGCCTCAAAATGCGTATATTGAGTAAACTGCAAAAGGCCTGTAAACAAAAAAAATGTGATGTAATATTTTTCCGCTTTCAAAATACGAATGAAAATATTTAAAACTTAAGCTGTTCTAGTGTTACAAACGAAGTAAATTTTACTCACAACAGGTGGGAAATGATCTGATTAGTCAAACGATTAGACGAAATTCGCTCCTTTTTAGCCATTTATCAGTATAACTTCATAGTACAATTACTATTAATTAAATCTAAGTCTTTGAGGTATTCCACCCTGAACTGAGGATAGACAGCTTTGAGCTATAACGTTACATTCAAGGGTTTGTGAAAAAGAAAAAAATTGCGATTGAGATTGTTTGCTTTGCATATTCAAAAGTATGAAAACTCATACGTTTGTTCATCCACATTATTTTTTTTTTCTTTAATGCCGACAGGAGTTTTTCATGTTTTTGTGTTAATCAAAAAAGGGAAATGGAAAGGTGCATATCCAGCAGTCGAGTCACAGTACAGTCAATGGCAATTTGGCACATTTGTTAAACATGTTAAAGGGAAAGTGTTAAACCCTTTCTTCTATACAGAGATTTATTACTACTCTTATATGGCATTGGCGAACGGTGTAAATCCAGATCAGCCGGCACATCAGGATCCGCACTGTTTGCTTTTTTGTTCAAAAATAACCTTATAAATCAAATTCGAACAGTGCAGATCCTGATCAGACAATCACATGGTACAGATGTGCCAGCTGGATCTACATTGGTCGCCAATGCGATAAAATGTATATATATGGAGAAAAGTGTTAATCAATACACCAACGAGCTTCTTCAATAGTTATGTGTCTAGTTAGTAAGAGTACGTAAGGACATACGAGTTCTATGAAGACAAGTTCATGTCGCTACCCACATTTTAATCGCTGTGACTATATGTACTATATTTTCATTCATAAATGTTATGTCGTTACCTGCGATCCTGTCATATTTGATGCTTTATTATTCCTGTGATATTTATTTTTATGATTTTTTAATCAGGGAGATATTATGTTTATTTTGTCGAAGCAATATGCTGTATTGTTTCTGTGATATTTATTTTTAATATTTTTTTATTAGGGAGATATTTGTTATAAACAAGCTTGTAAATAAAACCAGTTATTACCGACTTACGTTGCTTTGGCCTTTATTCTGAATTTTGCAAGCATGAATTACACTGAAGAATAATTTTAACGCAGCACCGGTTCTCTCTCATTTTAACCCAATCTCCACGCATAGGTTTTTTTTACGCCTCGCACCGTTCGCCGAATGACGCAGGCGTGCCCTCTGGTGGAGATTGATTTTAACCAAAACTGATGTCCGCCGCGTTATGTTATTTGTTTTTTTCGACGTTAGCTGCCTAAGCTCACTTTTGACCTAATTTATTAACCAATGAAGTGTTGTAAATAATACTCGTATTATATTATTATGCAGCGGGAAAATTAAATAAACTATTTCGATTGGAAGCTATTTCCACCGTAGAGGCATCTAGCAGTGTGAAGAGGTATCTAGTGGGATTTTTAAACAATTAGTTAATACACTGTTTGAAACGATTATTGCTGCGACGTTTAGATCTTAATTTCTATTCACTTGTGTTGAAAGATGTTGAAATAAGGCACACTAAAGTACTCGTCATTGGCTAGGATTATTTTGTCAACAACAATACACTCTTTTATATCAACCTATACAAAATGAAAGTGAAAATAAGTGGAAATGGCTTAAAGAAAATTGTAAAGCTGAAAATTTAAGTAATAAAATCTGCGAGCTTGAATTATTGTAATATTTGTGAGTATTTAGTTAATGGAAATTTATCCCAGCTCTTTCAGTAATAGAAATGTTTACCCGTCTCTTAAATCGGGGAGCTGTATATAATATGCTACGCGATATAAACAATGAGTTCGCTATTAAGTCTTGAAGTCTTCATTAAATATATTTTATTCTTTCAGAATTGATACATCATCTAATACATTATGTTTTAAGAATAAACACAACCAATGCCTTTTACAATACGTTTCTTATATAAAACTCATTCTTTATCGCGACTGAGGATTTTACAATGTGCTTACTTAAATCTTAAATCTGGCAACTACGTGTAATATGTTACACGAAAAAACTGCGAGTCCGCTATTAAGTCATTGTGAAGGATTTACAATGATATTATTTAATGTATTACACGCAAATCAAGATGAAGTGAATAATACCAGCTACAAACTACATCATTTCATATACAATCTAATCCGTTTATCTTTTTTAAAGATATTTCTTATTTGTAAATGTAAGCCCTCAGAATTTCGTAAAAATGTGTGGTAATGCGTTATGAATTTTCCAGTGCACCTTTGGCAAAGTTCGTCGTCGTTTTTGGCTTGTTTGGTCTTAAAGAAATCAGTTCAGAACCTTGATCCTTTCTTTGTTTAAAAATAAGTGTAAATCAACTTCTGTCGGTCGGTCTCCAGATTACGACCGAGGCTGCCGAATGCGACCGCATTCAATCTCCACACAGAGTTGTCTTTCCTTGCAGTCTGTTACAAAGCGAGTTAAAGAGCGACAACTCTGGAAAGAGACTGGACCTAGTCTGGTTCCCGTCGTACTAGTGTAAGGGCAGGTAATCCAGACTAGACTGGACCGCGTTATATGCAAACGGTGTGCACATTAAATTCTTAACGTTGTGAAATCGAAAATTTTCGCGATCGTCCTTAATACGTTTAGTCACACGGGTGAGTTCGTCCTCGGTACAAGAGCCCATCTTTGTTTCGAATGATACAATTGCCACTTAAGTGTGAGTAATATAGAAAATTTAATTATAATTATAATTAAGTGAATTACATAAAAAAACGTCAAAACCTGCTGCTCTTAGTTTACAAGGCTACATGTATAATGAAAGAATTATGTTGCGATGTACACATTTTGACAAGACATTTTGACAAGACATGGTAATTGTTGATTAATCTCTTACATCAATCAAAGCGATGAAAGCGTTGAAAGACTTTCGCGCCGGAGAATTACATTACGCAGCAGAATGTCAACTCTGGCTAACATCGTTTAATATGTGCACACGATAGAAACTGCATGTCAACTTAAATACTTGCTCACGGCCAGTATGAAAGAGTAGTCAAACATCTGCTATAAAATCCCCACAAAATACCCCAGAATGCTGGATTTGGCATATAGATTTTCAAATTTTCCCGGATCCCCCATGATAAGTTAGGCCTCTTACAAATTAATTTGGGCCTCATAAACGGACTGATTTTCTAGCTTAGTTTAAAATTAACATTGTTAAAAAATAACTCGCTGAGTTGAACCCCCCTTTCTGAAATCCTGGATCCGCCCTGTCTACTATTGTAAATGAAAATGTTATGTAGTGTATAAGCTGGCTAAACAATACTAAATCCTGTAGAGTTTTCTTCTAGTATCAATGAGACATAAGCTATTAATATTAATTCGTAGGCGGTACTACTTAAACTTTGTAGAGAATGTTCATTCATAAGCACAACCGTTATTTCCTGGTAAGAGATAAAACGAATTCAATAAAGAGAGTAATAAGAGATTGCTAAACTGTTAATTGTCTAAAACAAAACAACATCCGGATAAAAAGAGACGTGTTTCTCACTGACCTGAATACAGTTTAGTCACTGATGACGTGACTGATATCTTTATAATTGGACTTTTAATATCCCTTCATTTTTGTTTGAACAACAACATAATATTGTTTTCTTCATTTCTTTGTCGCACTATCTGTACAAATGTTCGTCATCGTTCGTAATAAATTTATTTTCTTAATATGCACTACTTTCTGACGCCGTACAACTATGGAAATTGTTAGGCGTTACTAAACTACTCATGCATATTCAGCTGTTTGTTCACTTATGTAGCTGGACGTGATTTCACTCAATATTTGTTTGATGGAGTTTTTGGCATGGACGCTACAAAATTACACGGACACGTACTATAGATCAATATTTCTTCGTGGAATTGTGTGCTTGAATGTGCTTAAAACGTCTGCATTTCATTTCGTCCTGCATTCATTATGTAAATGATGGATAGTACATGAAACATGATTCAGCAATGATTGGTCTAAAGTTCACTGGTCCTAAATCTAAACCAACTCAATGTGCATTTGAGCACGGTTTGTTTACGCTCAGTAGCCTTATTTAAGTCAGAAAGCACAAATGAAGACCATAGCCAATAGCTGCCATCCCTACCAATATCACAGAGTTCTTCCGGAAACATGCAACTAAATTTCTGACACAAAAATAATTTACTTTACCCGATTTCCCAAGTTTCGAATTTCAAGCTCCTGCATCACACTGAATAAACATGGCTGTTTTATTTTATTGAATTTGATACCTTATAAGAAATAACAGTAAAAATGAAATTTGAAATGAAATCACGTATCTATTCAAAGTTGGTCGCTTAATTAAGTTAACCGCTACGTGAATAACCACAATGGGATAGTCCAACATTTTTTTGTTTTAGTAATTTAGAACCATTAATAATGCGATGTGGTTAGCGTATCCATATAATAGTTAATCTTGACTTCAAAGCTTAGACATCTGTAAAACCATCTATTTCCTTATACAAGGTATCGGCTGACACCGGTACTAAAGAAGGGCTATTGATAGCAGTATTTCTCATAGTCACTGGTTCTTTGTTTGGCTGAGGTGGTTTCTAGGTTGGGCTTATGTAAATTAATTTTAAAATATTATTCATTTCTATATGTGGAACAACTGTTATTTCAGGTGAAATTTGAAGAAAAACGTAACATCGGATAAAAGATTGATAAACAGAATTCTTTGATCAAGTTTAGAAAACTGAATACTGTGAATATTTGTGACGTATGTGGCCTGGCGGCATAGCGGCTCAAACCAAAACCTAGTTATTTTCTCTTTACTGTTCTTACCTTTTTTAAACGTATGTAAAATGAAGATACATTAATAACGATTAAATGTGATTAAATGTGAAAAGTTTTATTGGACAGCATTTTGCCGTTACAGACATTTTGATATTTATCTTTTTTACCGATGACAGTGCAGTAACGAATGAACAAGACCTTTAAGCGTTAAAGTGAGAATCAGTGTTCGTGCCATATTTGCGGCATATAGATCATCGCAGAAGAATATCACCAAAGGTGGAATTCGAGCGAACGAGCCAAATTCTTAGTGTCAAAACCAGTTTCAATTCATAATACATGTATACTTTATTCCAAAAGAAAGTGGTGCAGTTTGTTTTTGGTTAATTTTTCGTTAACTGCTTTTCCTTAATGCCTAGATATTTCTTATCAATACTGAGATTAGATCATTTAAATTCTATAGTAAAACTATATATGACCTTATCTCAATTTTGATTTCAAATATTTACTAATAGGCATTACGAAAAGCAGTACACTTCATTGACAACATCATTACAAAGTTCAAAAGCTTTATTTAGGCCTTCAAACAAGAGAGGCTGTACCAGCATACCAGTAGCAATTTAGAAAGCTGTGATAAATCACAAATTATCCTCCATATCTGGTAAGAAAAGAGATTATTTAGCAGATGCTGCAAAAAAGTGTCCTGTTATTCAGATTGATTTCAGTATGGTTTTTACAATACCCATTCAGATAGCCATTATATCACAAATTCCCTAAATATTTTTGTGAGAATTGAGAATATTTAATAGCATAAATATAAATAAATTGTAATAATATATTAATCATGTTCATCTGGAAATGAAGACACTTTGGTTGTTACTTAAAGTGAGCTTGAGGCTTTACACACACTTTCAACAATCCAAATGATTTCAATAAACTGATGAATGCAATGATATATTTTTGTAACTTCTAGATGAAGAGTATGGAGAGATTGTAAGAAGGGTGAAAGACAAGCCTACAAAACAGAGGAACTCTGGTGCAACGAATAAACACTCAAATCAAACTGATTATAGAGGTAAAGTTTTCTATTTTCGTGTTTCTGCATTTCATTCCATATAAACACTCATTGTCCACTATGTCATACATTAATGCACACTGTCATACATTAATGCACACTGTCATACATTAATGCACACTGTCATACATTAATGCACACTGTCATACATTAATGCACACTGTCATACATTAATGCACACTGTCATACATTAATGCACACTGTCATATATTAATGCACACTGTCATACATTAATGAACACTGTCATACATTAATGCACACTGTCATACAATAATGCACACTGTCATACATTAATGCAAACTGTCATACAATAATGCACACGGTCATACATTAATGCGCATGTCAAACAATAATGCACACTGTCATGCATTAATGCACACTGTCATACAATAATGCACACTGTCATACATTAATGCACACTGTCTAGATAAATGCACACTGTCTTACATTAATGCACACTGTCATACATTAATGCACACTGTCATACATTAATGCACACTGTCATACATTAATGCACATTGTCATACATTAATGCACACTGACATACATTAATGCACACTGTCATACATTAATGCACACTGTCATACATTAATGCACATTGTCATACATTAATGCACACTGACATACATTAATGCACACTGTCATACATTAATGCACACTGTCATACAATAATGCACTCTGTCATACAATAATGCACACTGTCATACATAAATGCACACTGTCATTCATTAATGCACACTGTCATACATTAATGCACATTGTCATACATTAATGCACACTGTCATACATTAATGCACACTGTCATACATTAATGCACACTGTCATACATTAACACACTCTGTCATACATTAATCCACACTGTCATACATTAATGCACTCTGTCATACATTAATGCACACTGTCATACATTATTGCACTCTGCCATACATTAAAGCACACTGTCATACATTAATGCACACTGTCATACAATAATGCACACTGTCATACATAAATGCACACTGTAATACAATAATGCACACTGTCATACAATAATGCACACTGACATACATTAATGCACACTGTCATACATAAATGCACTCTGTCATACATTAATGCACGCTGTCATACAATAATGCACGCTGTCATACATTAATGCACGCTGTCATACATCAATGCACGCTGTCATACATTAATGCACGCTGTCTTACAATAATGCACGCTGTCATACAATAATGCACGCTGTCATACATCAATGATGCACACTGTCCTACATTAATGTACACTGTCCCAACCAGATAGGAAAAGTAACACCTGAGTTACAGATCTTGAATTGTGGCTTTTTTGGTAATCTTTGGAGTAAGTAGAACAACAAGGTTTTGAGACCATTCTCAAATCTCAAGAATCTGATTGGCCAATCAGATCCTTGAGATTTGAGACTGATCTCCAGATTTTGTTTTATGATCTTGGGCCCTGATTTTTTTGAAACCTTAACCCTTTCCTTCATATATACACCTTTATGTCATTGGCAAACAATATAGAGCCAGATCAGCCAGCACATCTGTAGAATAAAAGTTACTGTCAACTTATCAATCAGCCAGATAAAATTAGACACAACATAGTTATGACAATTGTTTGAAGAAATTTTGATCCCCTTTAAAACTTTTACGAGCAAAGAAATTAAAACCTTTACAGAAGCTTGGAAATTATGTAATTATATGAGATACACATCACATAATGGGGCTTATTGAAATTTCATTAAGGCTTACCACACTCCTCCCAATCAAATTTTATCGCTAAGAAGAAAATTATCAAAATCTCAATAATGGCAAAATGAAACTTTGCACAAAAGAATGTTACTAATGTAACTTTATTTTGCATACAGTAAGACATGTTAAGAAAGTAAAGAAAAAAGCTAGACCTAAAAATTCTTAAAATTCTATTTACTTAAATTCACAAAAAAAACTAAGTGATACAAAACATAATTTTAAATTCCAGTGTGAGTGCAATGATACTGACAAGAAAATGTTGTGTACTTTGTAAAAATACTTTCAACTACTAAAAGAGAAATCAGTGATTGCCATCCGTTTACGCTTCCATGAAGCGACCAGAAAAATGAAGGTCAATCACACTTTAACTAATATCTCGTAAAGTTTAAATATGTTAGTGACGAGGACACAATAAATTGTTGTCAGTATCATATAACTTATGTGGGCATTCAAAATGATGTTTTGTGTTGTGAATTTATGTAAATAGAAGTTGAGGGAATTTTTAGATCTTGCTTTTTTTTTCTTTACTGTTCTAACGTGTCTTACCATCTGCAAAATAATAATAAACTAATAAGATACATTTGTGCAAAGTTTCATTTAACGGGAGGTTACGTACGTTTTGGGGTTTTTGTTGTGTTTTTCTTTTTTTTTGTTCAATTCAAGGGAGATAACTTCTTCAATTATATTTATATTTTTACTGCTTTTGTCTCCCCTAAACTATTAACCCTACTTAAAGACCTATACAATATGTGACAAAACGAGAATTTCTTTATGGAGATGCGAAACTGTGTAACATATAGATCTTCGCTCTACTCAAAAAGATGTCCGAATATTTACGTACTTCGCCGCCGGAAAATAAATGAATGTAAATGTTATTGTCAATGAAAATAAGTCACGAAATACTATAAATCTGTAATAGTTTTTATACTTTCTTATGTCTCAGTACAGTTACTCAGGATCATACATGTAAATTTCATTGAAATTTGACAAACAACTCGGAAAAAGAGAAAAATTCACACACACAAAAAAACGGAAACAGTATCCGAAATTACCTTTTTACAATTAATACATTTTAGGCAGTTTCACATGCACATAGAGGGCAGCCGTGGGAGTCAGTCTTGTAGCCATTGTTACAGATGATCGGGCAGTCAAAGATTCCTGGACACGACGTCACGGGATCTGTTACAGTAGAGGCGTTGCTTCCTGTAGATGTGGGCGTGGTTTTAGTAAACTTTCCTGGCGGATCAGTAGCATTTACTATAACAAAAAATGTCTGATAGTATTATTTAAAATAAAAACGAATATAAATGTGTCTATAGATCATCAAAAACGAGTTACACAGTTAAGTGTAGTTTGAAGGAATTTTTTATTTTTATTTTAAATTTACTGCACTTTTGCAATCATTCGTTTCGACTCGTCTAACTTCACTTAAGCTGTAGCCAATGGCATGAAGGTACTTGAAAATTCCTGATGGCCTTAAACGGTAAGATTAAGTTATGCAAGTCTGTTGAATGGTGCCCGACGTTTCATGAAGATGTCTTAAAGTAATGCAGAAATATGTCTTACTTTAACAAATTGTAAGTGATAAAAGTACACAAACTAATTGCCCAATAATACTACTTTCTAGTCCATGGTGCAGTTTCATGAATATGTCTTGAGAAAAAACAGAAATACATGTATGTCTTACTTTGCTCGCACCTAAATGGTCATAAAACTGTCGTAAGAAGTTTGAATAAGCGTCGTGTTTGACGAAACGGCACCCTGGAATTTAAAAACCTGAAATGCCCAGATTATTGGTATGAACATACCGGGTGTGTCGAGTAATGTCCCATTCGCAATGAGGACATCCAACACCGTCAGTCTTGTAGCCGTTATCGCACAATTTTGTGCAGAAGAAATCATTCAAGCATGACCTTATTGCATTGGCTGTTGAAGGAGCAAGCGTACTCGGCAACTTCGTTGTGATTGGTTGAGAAGTCGATGTGGGCGTGTCTGTGACGATTGGTTTCACAGTTGTGGGTATGGGTTGTCCGTTTAATGTCTGAATATATGCAACCAGCTCTGGAAAGAAATGCGGTTCAACTCGATAATTTTCTTGAGGAAGATCTGGCCGACAATGACTACAGGTTTTTAATTTTTGCGCCAATTAGAATGTCAGCTCAAGGCGTATTATTTGGGCGAAGCTATTTATGCTAATGGACAGGCATTAGGAGGTTCATTGAAACCGGAGTTTAACAATAAACACATACACTCACCGTTTCCACAAAGACATTTTACACATTGATTAATGTCCGTGATCCGTTCGCACCATGGTTGAGGAGCAGGACACGTGGTGGGAGCCGGCGCACATGCGGCTCCTTGTTTTTGTACACCTCCGGTCATCGGAGACATTCCGCCAGTAAGGCCCGGAAACATGGCCGATAATGGGTTAGCTCCTCCGCCCATGGGATTCATGCCTAGTAAATCGAAATGAGCATTATCAAAACATCTGTTTTACCGTTAAATCTGTATATTCACAGATTAGGGTAGAATACTCCTATGTCTCAGATGTGGTTAATATAAAATGTACAACTATGTCCTACCTTTATATGGCTAAACAGTGGTGAATTTCGCAGAAAAATTTGAAATAATCAGGGCCCAAGGTCATAACACTTATGCATGAGACCAGTCTCAAATCTCAAGCATAAGATTGGCTGAAATGGCAACTAGTCGTCATTTCAGCCAATCAGATGCTTGATAGTTATCTTGGGCCCACTACATTTTAGGAACACGTGTGAGTGAATTTACTGCGTAAGCAACTCCGGCTTTAAATACATTCCGTCATATAATAAATGTGTAAAATATTACATCGAATTAACATTGTTAACAGGTCTTCCACCACTATAATAATATTTGTTATTATTTAAAACGCTTTATATTTTCATCCAGGAACATGACTAGGCACCTTTAAAATTTATGTTCGAAATCATGAGACAGTTTTGTCTTGATTAAAAATACAGACCAGAAACAGACCAAGCCTGAAGGTTATAAAACTGAGCATGGAAACCAGTCTCAAATCTCAAGCATCTGATTGGCTGAAATGGCGACCAGTCGCCATTTCAGCCAATCAGATGCTTAAGCTGAGCATGGAAACCAGTCTCAAATCTCAAGCATCTGATTGGCTGAAATGGCGACCAGTCGCCATTTCAGCCAATCAGATGCTTGAGATTTGAGACTGGTTTCCATGCTCAGTTTTATTACCTTGGGCACAGTACTAATCTGCAGACTGGTTTTGAGGTTGGTCTCTTATCTCAGCTATAGAGCCCAGTGCATACAACATAATGAATTGCAACTAGATGTATAAAAATTGCATGTTGTTTTTATCACATAAAACCAAGTGCTCGTGCTTATAAAAGAAAAAAAGCATTTATTCTACATTTTTAGAAAATTTTATTTATAATTAGGCGTACAAACGAAATTTGATTTACCTCCAGTATTACATTGGCAGGTGACACATCTGTTTGCGTCAAGTGTTCGGCTGCACCACGGTGCGCATGATATCGTCTGCGAGCAGTTTGTAGAGTTTCTGGAACTTCCGGTCCCTGTATTCGTCATCATGAAAAATGGGTTTGGAAACTGGAACTGAGCTGAAACAAGATTAAATTTGTATCCTGAGAAATATATCATGTGTACACCTTCTAAAGTGATAAGGATGTGTGACGCTATTCGCGTGACAAACTTCTTCCGCAGAACTAGATCTTCCTCCAGATCAGTCAGATTTCAAGGTTTAGTGTCCTGCACAGCCTTCAATGGCATACGGACTATGGCCAATCTGCGAAACCGCCAAAACGATTTGGCCCACACTTGCAGACCTCACGGTCCTTACTGGCGGACCTCACGGCGCAGTATGGCGGACCTCAAGGCCCCGACAGACATATCTCAAGTTCCAGACTGGCGGACCTAACGACCAGACTGGCGGACCTCACGGCCTAGACTGACGGACCTACCCACCCAGACTGGCGGACCTCGCGACCCAGACTGGCGGACATCACAGCCCAGAAAAGCAGACCTCACTGCCCAGACTGGCGGACCTCAAGGCCCAGACAAGAAGACCTCACGACCCAGACTGGCGAACCTCGAGGATCAGACAAGCAGACTTCACGGCCCAGACTGGCGAACCTCGAGGCCCAGACAATCAGACCTCACGGCCCAGACTGGCGAACGTATCAGCCCAAACTGGCGAACATCGAGGCCCAGACAAGAAGACCTCACGGCCCAGACTGGCGAACCTCAAGGCCCAGACGAGCAGACCTCACGGTCCAGATTGGCGGACGTACCAGCCAAGACTGACGTATCTCGCTGCCCAGACAATCAGACCTCAAGGTCCAGACTGGCGGACGTACCAGCCCAGACTGGACAACCTAGAGGCCCAGACAATCAGACCTTACGGCCCAGACTGGCGAACGTTCCAGTTCAGACTGGCGAACCTCGAGGCCCAGACGAGCAGACCTCACGGTCCAGACTGACGGACGTACCAGCCCCGACTGATGTATCTCGCTGCCCAGACAATCAGACCTCACGGCCAAGACTGGCAAAGTACCAGCCCAGACTGGCGAACCTCGAGGCCAAGATAAGCAGACCCCCTGGTCCAGACAAGCGGACGTAACAGCCAAGCCTGACATATCTCGCTGCCCAGACAAGCAGACCTCACGGCCCAGACTGGCGGATGTACCAGCCCAGACTGACGTATCTCGCTGCCCAGACAATCAGACCTAACGGCCCAAACTGGCGAACGTACCAGCCCAGACTGGCGAACCTCGAGGCCCAGACAAGAAGACCTCACGGCCCAGACTGACGGACGTACCAGCCCCGACTGATGTATCTCGCTGCCCAGACAATCAGACCTCACGGCCAAGACTGGCGAAGTACCAGCCCAGACTGGCGAACCTCGAGGCCAAGATAAGCAGACCCCCTGGTCCAGACAAGCGGACGTAACAGCCAAGCCTGACGTATCTCGCTGCCCAGACAAGCAGACCTCACGGCATAGACTGGCGGATGTACCACCCCAGACTGACGTATCTCGCTGCCCAGACAATCAGACCTCACGGCCCAGACTGGCGAACGTACCAGCCCAGACTGGCGAACCTCGATGCCCAGACAAGAAGACCTTACGGCCCAGACTGGCGGACGTACCGGACCAGACTTGCGAACCTCGCTGCCCAGACAAGCAGACCTCACGACCCAGACTAGCGTACCTCATGGCCTCGACAAGCAGACCTCACGATCCAGACTAGCGGACGTACCAGCCCAGACTAGCGAACCAAGAGGCCCAGACAAGCAGACCTCATGGTCCAGACCAACTCTTTTAAATTATTGCTAAAACTTCAAAAATATATTCAATTATGAATATTTATACAGATTATTATGATATGTTTGTTATATTTGATTAGTCTTATTTCGTTTTAATCTTTACTATTGTCCGTTCGGGGATTTTGAACCCGAGAACCCTGGACCGAAAGCCGAGCGCTCTACCACTTAGCTATCACGGATTCATGTTGTGTGAGTGAAATTTTTTTCTTTATAAGGCCAACTTTTCAACTTATTCCTAAAATTCGGTGTTAATTCGGTTAAAATAATTTCTTTGTTACAACATGGGTCCGTGATAGCTCGGTGTTAGAGCGCCCGGCTTGCTGTCTGGGGTTCTCGGGTTCAATTCCCAAAACTGACACGTATAAAAGTAAACATTAATATAAATTATAACTGTAAAAAATAAAAAATATAAATCATCTAAAATAAACAATATTTTAGTATTAGCAATAAGTTATTAAGTCGGTCATATAAAGAAAATAATTTCACGTACATAACAGGACCCAAATTAGCTCAGTGGTAGAGCGCTCGACTTACGGTCCGGCATTTACGCGTTCAAGACTCAGTACTGAGATGTATAAAATTGAAAATAAAATAAATTATAATTATAAAAATAAAATGTATGTAATAGGAAATATTTCAGTATCGGCAATTAGTTATTAAACTTGGTCGTATAAAGTAGAGTTAAGTTAAATAAGTATTATTCTGATCCTATAACAGCGTTAAACCATTCGTTACTATATTTAATTGATGATAAATATAATATTTACCTGTAATGGATCCAATTAAACAAAAGTGTACCATCAATATAAATAAAGTCGCCATTTCGCCTGTATAGTTTATAATAGAATACGTTCCATTTGTTGGAATCCATCGTTTATTTCTGTAGATAACTTAAGACTGAACTCTGCGACACATGGCCCTCACGGTCTACTTGTCTGTTAGTTTTGAATAGATAAACTTTGTTCAAGTTCAAAACAATACAAACAAAGAGGTCAATATTGAACTGTTTCACCTGTCATCAATTGAAAACAGTTGTTTAAAGCTTGGACAGTCTCAATTCCTCCTGGCCTCACATGTACATTTCACAGTAAGTAACAACAATACAAGTAGCCGCAACAAAAGTTAGAAGTGAAAAAAAATATGTGTCTTGGAATTTCATGCACATAGTTAAATGGGAAACATCATTCGCTTCAGAGGTATTTTGCTAATTTCTCAGTTACTTCTGTGCCCAAGGGTATAAAACTGAGCATGGAAACCAGTCTCAAATCTCAAGCATCTGATTGGCTGAAATGACAACCAGTCGCCATTTCAGCCAATTAGATGCTTGAGATTTGAGACTGGTGTCCAATCTCAGTTTTATAACCTTCAGCCCCGGACCGATTTTGATCAGATAAAGCAGTACGGTTCAGTTCTGTTACCAAGCATTATCTTTGAAAGTTCCACCCCTGTGTCAGTCTGCTGCCGTTTTCTCACAGAACATTTAAAAAAAATTGTCTACATTTTGAATAAGGTACCCGCACTTTCTCAAAGTCATAAGATTCTTGAACGCAAACAATTATTAATGGGGCGGGTCGCGGGAAAGGGTACCTCCGGACAATTGACGTCGATTATTGAAATGACGTCTTAAAATTGAGCAGACGACATTCATTATTATGTATTTCGTGGTAAAAATACAATTTTATTGACAAAATTTGTTAAAAAATCACTTTTGTAAGTTATTTCTATATAGTAAAAAATTCGAATACATTGCATCGGCCAAGTAAAAATTAAAATCAGTGTGCACGACATTCACCACTTTTCAAGGTGTGCACGGTACCCACTGATATTCAAGAAGTACAAAAAACTTTACCAGTTGCCCGATTCTTGACTAAAACAATTGGTATATATGCAAGAATATGAAACGACATTGATCAATCAGCATAATTATCTTTAATCGGTCATATTTTACGACATTTTAGTTGTTACTAATTTCTTCACATTCTGTAACTTTAAAACATTTAAATTGATCTGTGATCCTTTCCTACATGTATTGTTATCTCTGAATCAGGGGATCCAGAATATCATGTTATCAGAACACGGGTGCGTGCTCTGATCATCGTCTGAAATCAAATAATCATGTTTTCATAACATGGGTTTTCGTTCTTAATGTTATGATCATGTTATCAGAACACGGGTCCATGCTGTTGAAAATCTGAAAAGCAGTTGTTTTGTTATCGTTGCACGTTCGTCAATAAAAAAGAAAAAATATCAAAATCTCAATAACGGCAAAATGTCGTCGTTCAATGAAACATTGCACATTACGTCACATGGAAATTTAAAATTATATTTTGTATTGCTTAGTTTTTGTGAATTTATGCAAATAGAATTTTGGGGATTTTTTAGGTATAGCTTTTCTTCTTTAGTTTTCTAACATGTCTTACAATATGCAAAAATAGGTACATTAGTATGATTCATTTGTGAGAAGTTTCATTGAACGGCATATTGCCGTAACAATCAAACAAGCTCAGACGATAACTTATTATTTTGATCATATAAATACTCTTTCAGCACATACATTTGATTAATAACTATTTAGTGGATGTTTCTGGGATTAAAATCAAATTTAAATAAAAACAGAAGCTGCTATAAGGATAAATTCAGCAGAATACAGAAATTCAATCAGACCCGAAATCTAGGTCAACTAAGGCTTCCGATGGCTCTCTCGCACTGTTATGAGTATGTTATGAATTTTGAAATATGTAGAGCAGATTATTGATAAGTATACAATCACGTGTTATAGATATAAATTTAACAATGACAAATTAGCTTACAATTTTAGTATTAGAAATCCAACTTGATAACGATTTTAAAGTTTCATGTCAAACATATTAATTTGTTTTCAATATGCAAAATATCCGTGACGTCATTGTTTATTTTGTAATCTACCAAAATTTTGTAAATGGATTAACTGACCTTCAGAAATTTCACAATGCTGTACAATAATATCAGTTAATAACATTCACTTTACGTGGTTTGGATCTTGTGCCGTAAATGTTATATTCCCGGTGGACTTATATATCATTTAATTAACGGTAAAATATTTGAATGCAACTACATTGCTAACGAGAGAAACATTGCATTCGAGCCGAATTTTGTACATTCAGCATGTATTTGATGATGACGTTTAAGGATGTGTTTGATAAAGAGTTGCAGTAAATAATTTTAATGTATACAAAGACTAATATGAACGTATGAACTGCCTATCCCGAAATATCGACAAATCGGCTGGCGGCGGCAATTGAATGTTATCAAATTATACTTGATTTTTCGCGATCAACTTTTGTAGCTTATACTTAAGAAATACTGTAGAACAAGAGAACTAATCAGTAAACTATTTTGAACAACCCCCTTCCTAATCGCTGTAAGATTATTCTTTTTCCGAAGAAATATTATGTATCGTCACGCCTCAAAAAATGTTGTTAAATAAAATAAATTAACGGCCAACACCATTTTTCGATTATTGGTTTTTGATGGGTGCCAGTGTTTTTGCAAAGAAAATAACAGTTTGTTAAAATATGGAAACTGATTTCAATATGAAGCAATTATTTTATTTAAAATAACATACAAGCATTAGACATATTTACCCACCTTTGTTAAGCACGAGTCCAGCTGCGACAAAGTGAAGGTCGGTATTATTCCCTCTTACAGCCAGCTTAAAATCCACAGTGGTGTCTTCCTCGGTGAATGAACGCTTCCGGCGCGTTGAAGAGGAGCATGACTGAAACACAAAAGGCCCAAAGATTATAAAACTGAGAATGGCAACCAGTCTCAAATCTCAAGGATCTATTTGGCTGAAATGGCGACCAGTCGCCATTTCAGCCAATCAGATGCTTTGAGATTCTTAGCCAATAAGATCCTTGAAATTTGCGACTGGTTTCCATTCTCAGTTTTAAAATCTTCAACACAGTTCACCGCCATTTTTCATACAATCACTGAACAAGACCGTAAGATATAACGCGCCTCTTATCTGCTCAAACCACAAACTTCAACTCTACACTTTATTATTTAGTGTCTGTTAAGTATTGAATATTTATAAGGTTATGACGTCATACATGTATATGGTGGTATTAAAGTAACATCTTGGCGATCAACAAGTTATTAAACGTAAATAAAGAGGAGTTTTAACAATTAAATACTCGGACAGAAAAACAGACATGTACTTTTAGGACATTTTTGTCCCGCGATAACGTATACTATTGGTAAAATTGGTAAAAATAAGCACAAACTCTCAATACATTTTAAGTTGATAGCGCCGGGATCTGACCTTACAATGCTGCCTTATCAAGTGACGAAAATGTCCTTTTTGCTTCCCTTTCAGAGTGATATGACACATTATCGCGTGAAGATAATTTCCTAAAAGCACATTCCTTTTTCCCGTTAAGACTGATAAGATAAGTTATCAAGTGACGTAAATTTCCGAAAAGCACAATGTTTTTTCGGATCTGATTGAAATTCTTCGTTTTCAATTGATGTTATCACGTATCGGAAATTTAACAACATGTTTTCGTGTCTATTTCTCGGTCAGACTGATATACTTCGCTTTTTGGTGACAAGAATCACATAAAGATTTGCATTTTTTCTCAAACATCCATTAGGTCAGAGAAAATAAATTATTAGAAAAAAGGGGCGGGTGGGCACTTTTTAATTTTTATTTTTTATTACCGAAATACCTTAACAAGGTATTTAGAGATGGTCTAAAACCTATTCTGTCTGGAACAGAATATGTTTCGATTTTTTTACCAATAAATTTTTTGGGGGCGGGTGGTTTTGGACAGGGACGGGCGGGGATGAGAATCTAAAATACTTTTTCTATTGCCTTAAACTTAGCTAAACATAATGTTTAACTGAAATACCTACGTTTTGGCATAAATCCAGATTTCCGTAGCAGAAGCCAAAGACCACCCGGAAGTAAAGCGTATTTGATGTAATGTACTTGAAAGCCTTAAACGCGCCCGTGTCAAGAACCCAGTAGTGATTGAACTGATGTGCCAGAGCCGTGTGCGAAAGGTGTGATAGTCTTCATGATCGCGGTCGATGATGTACTGCTTATACTGTAACATCTATAACATAAAACGAACGTGAGGCCGACACTAGTGATATAGAATATCTAAACATAATATGAACAATGTGTCCAACCTTACTGATAAAATGTTTTCTAAAAATAAAATGAACAATGTGCCAAAAACTACCGATAAAATCATATCTTAACATGAAATAAACATGTTCCCAACACTACCGATAATGTCAGATCTATACATAAAATAAACAAGTGCCCAACACTACTGATAATATCAGATCTAAACATAAAATGAACAAGTGTCCAACACTACTGATAATATCAGATCTAAACATAAAATGAACAAGTGCCCAACACTACTGATAATATCAGATCTAAACATAAAATAAACAAGTGTCCAACACTACCGATAATATCATATCTAAACATAAAATGAACAAGTGTCCAACACTCAGTACTGATAATATCAGATCTAAACATAAAATGAACAAGTGCCCAACACTACTAATAATATCAGATCTAAACATAAAATAAACAAGTGTCCAACACTACCGATAATATAATATCTAAACATAAAATGAACAAGTTCCCAACAATACTGATTATATCAGATCTAAACATAAAATGAACAAGTTCCCAACACTACTGATAATATGAGATCTAAACATAAAATGAACAAGTTCCCAAAACTACTGATAATATCAGATCAAAACATAAAATGAACAAGTTCCCAACTCTACTGATAATGTCAGATCTTAACATAAAATAAACAAGTGCCCAACACTAATGATAATTTCAGATCTAAACATAAAATAAACATGTGCCCAACACTTCTGATAAAATCATCATATAAATATATAATAAACATGTGCCCAACACTACTGATAATATCAGATCTAAACCTAAAATGAACAAGTGCCCAACACTACTGATAATATCAGATCTAAACATAAAATAAACAAATGCCCAACACTTCTGATTATATCAGATCTAAACATAAAATAAAGATGTGCCCAACACTACTGATAATGTCAGAAATGTCAGATCTAAACCTTAAATGAACAAGTGCCCAACACTACTGATAATGTCAGATCTAAACATAAAATAAACAAGTGCCCAACACTACTGATAATATCAGATCTGAACATAAAATAAACATGTGCCCAACACTACTGATAATGTCAGATCTAAACCTTAAATGAACAAGTTCGCAACACTACTGATAATGTCAGGTCTGAACCTAAAATGCACAAGTACCCAATACTACTGATAATGTCAGATCTAAACCTAAAATGAACAAGTGCCCAACACTACTGATAATGTCAGATCTAAACCTTAAATGAACAAGTGCCCAACACTAATGATAATGTCAGATCTAAACCTAAAATGAACAAGTGCCCAACACTAATGATAATGTCAGATTTAAACCTCAATTGAACAAGTGCCCAACACTACTGATAATGTCAGATCTAAACCTAAAATGAACAAGTGCCCAATATCCCTGTTTTAAAAAGCATATTGTTCTATATCCTTAATTTTTTATATGGAAATATGCATTTTTCGAAAACGGGGAAATTGTGGTTTTTGGGTGATTGTAGTTGCATCTCGTGATCGCCAATTTATTTGCTGAAATTGACCAAACTTGGCACTAGAGCTCTGATAAAGCTATATAGCTCTACTTACATACTGGCCAGAAGAGGACCCCTAAACAGGTGTCTGTGGTATAAATGTGATTTTAAAATAAGGATAATTTGTATGCATGCATGTTAAATGTAATCTACACGTCATAAAGAAATTTATTTTAAAACTAGAATGTGTCCTCGGACAATGATGCCCCACTGCTACAACATAGTTTTTAATAACAAAGGGGCATAAAAATGGTCGATGGAAAAAACCCTTTCTTTACGACCATCTACACATCATGCTTGATCATCTGTGCAAGTTTGAAAAAAAATCCGCCTTATATTTAAGGAGGAGTTGATGCCACAAGATTTGGGGACGTACAGACGTACGTACGGACGCACGTACTACGGACGGACGAGTGCAACTCTATATGCCTCCCACTTTGAGGGGGCATACAAACAAAACAAACAAAAAACAAAAACAGTACCCCGGTAAAAATGGCCGAATGAAAGTTTCCTTTCTGTACGATCATCTATACATCCTGCTTGATCATGTGTGCAAGTGTGCAAAGAAATCCGCCTTATAGATTAGAAGGAGTTGAGGATTTGGAGGCCGTACGTATGGAGTGACGGACGAGTGTAATTCTAGTTGCCTCCCTCTTCGTGGGGGCATAACAAAACAAATATACACACGTTAAAACAAATACAAGAGTACCCTAGGTAGAGAACCGCCTTGAATACACGTTAACTTACCACGCCTGCTGTACTTGTGTTGGAGATGAAAACGCTGCATTGTCGTCAATAAGTAATTCCTTAACGTAAATACCACGATACTCTACAAAACAAAATGAAAAATTAAATAAAATGTCGTTAAAAGTTAAAATTGCTAAATGGTAATGTGTAAATCAGAAAAACAGTGCCCAAGGTTATAAAGCTGAGCATGGAAACCAGTCTCAAATCCCAAGCATCTGATTGGCTGAAATGGCGACTGGTCTTGAGATGTGAGACTGGTTTCCAATCTCAGCTTTATAACCTTCAGGCCAGCATCATTCATAGACCACACATTCCACAAGCTTTATTTATCTACATGTACACCAGGGACAGACAGACGCACAGACGGACGGACGGACGGACGGGCAGGCAGGCACACAGGCACACAGGCATGCAGGTTCAAGTGCATCTTCCATGCATGTGGAAAGGTACCTGTGCAACCAATACTGAGGATGAAAGTATAATCTTGGGCATAAAAGTTCGTTTTTATTTCGTTTTTTTTTCTATTTAAAAAGAACTTTAATGGGTTCCTTAGTTAGTGGTTTTCATTTTATGGTGGAATGTACCTTTAAAAATTTTTCGAGAAAATAATGGAATTTGGTATTAGATGAAAGTCCATGATATTCCTGATACGAAATGGACATTGGTTTTGAGAGTTATAAATCTTATCACTGTTTAGCCCTGGTCACAACCCGCCGTACGTGCAAGTGCGTGCTGTCTACGTGCAAAAACGTGGACAAAATTCAGGGATCCGTACGTGGTGAGTACCTCCTCCGTACGGATTTGAGAGCACGCAGAGACGCCGTAGCATTTTAAGTGCATGCAAAACTTTCTCTGCGTTCGAGCTGCGTGCGGGCTACGGATTCACTACCCGTACGGGTGACGTGCGTGCCCTGTACGTCCACGAGCGCATAACGCACTGCCTCTGCGAGTCATTGCGTGGTCCGTGCGTGGTCCGTGCTTCCTCAATTCAACCGTCCAAAACGCGCACAGAACTCAGGCGGACCGTACAGAGCAAGTACGTGCTCCGCACTTACAACGCACGGTGTGCGCACGGACCTCTGCGGTATGTAAAATATTTCTAGTATCGATAGGTCGTCCTTATATATATCACCCAACCGCGACCGAAATAAACTTACGTTCGCCGCACTTGCACGCACTTACAACGGGCGAGCGAGTACGAACACCGTACGTGAGCAGTACGGCCTCCGTACGTTGGCATGGAAATCGCACGGAGATCTTGCGTTGTAAGCACGCACAACTCACTTACCACCTACGGAACGTACGATGAACGCAACCTTTTACCCCTAGACGTGGCGTGCGGGCCACGTACTCACACCTTGCGTGTAACGTGCGTCCTCTCTGCTCTTGCCACGATTGACCAAAACACGCAGCGAACGTAGCCTCCGCAGAACAAAAAAGACGCACGGCGGGTTGTGACCGGGGCTTTAATGACGTCGCAAACATCACCATCTACGCAAGTTTTTGACGGACCGCCAATGGCCGTAAAATCGCCGTATTTTTCATTTTTGATCTAAAATAGTGACGCATAGAGACAATTTAACCAAACAGAATGATCATGTTAGTGATTTCTTTCATGCTGATAGGAAAAACATGATACATTTCTTTACGATTGTTAAATTAATAACAAAAATTGGATGTTTGAAAATTTCGAGTTTTCATTGATTTTTTACGTTTAAAGTCCAATTAGAAAAAATCGGCCCGAACTTTTTTTGCAATTTTTTTATATATTCAGGAACAATATATTTTCAATTCCATAGTCAATTTTCAAAAACTTTCACCGTCGATTTATTTTTCAATCGCGATTTTACGAAGTACACCACACGTCGTCAATTTATGCGACTACCCGGACAAATATGGCGGATATGTAGGACTTACCGTATAAATTTATATATGTTAACCAGTAAAATGTTTAGCTCAGTGCAAGATACAATGTGCATAGGTTGATTAGGGGTTAACAGTGTTTAAAACATCATGACACAACTACTAGTACTAGAGAACATTTAAAGTGCATAATCAATAGAAGAAATAGAACATTTATAAAAGATTTTTTGAGCAATGGAATGAATCGATCAATACTTAACTGACTGTATATAATCGATACCGGAGGCGCTGAAACTACAAATGATTTGTAATTAAACATTTATAGCTTAACCTCTATGTGATTTACACGACTGCTCAATTTATGATATTTCAAGCGTCACGTTACATATATACATGATGAGTGAACGAAACGTACTAAATACTCAAGGATAACAGACGTACGAACATACTGTAGGATATAGATTTAATTACCCAGTTTGAACTTAAGGCGTAGCAAATCGGTACTATATGAAGAATGTCGGACGCGGAACCTCTGTTGGCTCTACTGGAGCTCATGCTCCGGACCTTCTCCCACCAGCAGGCGCCTAAGGTGAAACCTGGAGGTCATCCGGACGAAATCTTTGTGGACCTTAGTGAAGAGGAGAGGGACACACTAGAATGCTCAATTTGGTAAGCAAACTTTTTATGGTCCCAAGATCATATAACTCAGATTGGAGACCAGTCTCAAATCTCAGGGATCTGATTGGCTGAAATGGTGACCAGTCGCCATTTCAGCCAATCAGATGCATGAGATTTGAGACTAGTCTCCATATTTAGTTTTATGATCTAGGGCAATGATCTGTATTGATTTGCGTCTTTTAATAAGCTGGTTTTTCTGAAGACCCACGCGTAGTCTGATAAATATGGTATGTATAGTACCAGCGGGATATCGAACCTACAGAAAATCAATCATTCAATTCTGTTGAAGAAACAAATGCTGTCAAATGATATAAGTTCCAGAGACACGGAACTGGGATCTAATTTAATGAAACTTTACCACAATGCTTGGCTTGATATGTAGTTGTGCATGAAGGTGGGGTTTCGCTCCTACATGTTCCGTTCAGAAGTTATGGTTCTTTGATACTTCCATTTACATTAGTTTTAATAGGAATATATCTCGTGAACGCAACTCCTCCTACACTACTGGTGGGAATTTAATGAAACTTTACTACAATGCTTGGCTTGATATGTAGTTGTGCATGAAGGTGGGGTTTTGCTCTTACATGTTCCGTTCAGAAGTTATGGCCCTTTGATACTTCCATTTACATTAGTGTTTATAGGAATATATCTTGTGAACGCAACTCCTCCTACACTACTGGTGGGAATTTAATGAAACTTTACCACAATGCTTGGCCTGATATGTTGTTGTGCATAAAGGTGGGGTTTTGCTCTTACATGTTCTGTTCAAAAGTTATGGCCCTTTGATAATTTCATTTACATTAGTTTTATTCTTATATTTTATGTTAAGCAAAATATGCATTTTGCCCATAACTTTAAAACTACTTGAGATATTGCCTTGAAACTTGAAATATATTTTTTCACCATCAAAATCTACATCATAACTAACAAGACCCATAACCCTGCTTCCAATATTTTTTCAAATTATGCCCCTTCTTCACTTACATTTTCTGTTAAGCAAAATATACACTTGGCCCTTAACTTTGTAATGAATGGAGGGATTTCAAAATAACTTGGCACAAATGTTCACCAAGACAAGGTGGTGTGTCGCATACAACACCCATGCCTGTAGGTCCAAGGTCAAGGTCACTGTTACTAAAAACAGAAATTTCTTGCAAAATTGTGTCGGCTCTGTAACTTTGTTATTTGTTATTGGATTTTTAAATAACTTGGTTTAATTGATCACCATATTAAGACTGTGTGTCACATACATTCCCAAGCCTGTAGGTCCAAGGTCAAGGTCAATGTTACTAAAAATAGAATTTTCTTCTCCAGGCTGTAACTTTGTTATGAATGGAGGGATTTCAAAATAACTTGGCACAAATGTTCACCATGACAGGGTGGTGTGTCCGCACAAAACCCATGTCTGTAGATCCAAGGTCAAGGTCACTGTTACTAAAAATAGAATTTTCTTGTAATAGGAATATATCTCGTGAACACAACTTGTCCTACACTACTGCTGGGAGCTTTATGAAAAACCCATAGCGGGGGCATCCGTGTCCTTTGGACACATTTCTAGTTTAATATAAGGAAAACAATGGTTCAATACAAGCCATTACTTACTGTGTTATAAGCACGAAGACTACCACATCGTTACATTGTAGAAAAAGATAATATAACAAAAGATTTTTTATACAATGTTTTTTATGTTAGTTCTGCCATTTTGCGATCATGTATTGAAACGAAATCCAGAAAGCACATAGGCACAAGTCTGCTCCTTTGACACAAAGCCTTTAGAATATTGTAATGAGAGAGTTTATCTTATAGAAAATAAATGTTTTTCTTCAGAAATGCTTATTTATGTGTATATTTAAATGTTAATATTGTTGTTGTGTTTGTTTTTCAGTTACCAGATTTTGAAGGACGTGCGTCAGTGCGAGAACAAGCACAAGTTCTGTTATTCCTGCATTTTTGTTTGGTCTACGAGCGGTCTCCCGATCAACCTTAGCCGGTGTCCAGTCTGTAGAGTAGACGGGTCATATGTCAGGAACTATGAATTAGACGAAATAATTAATGACAAGAAGGTGAAATGTTCTTTAAAAACTTGCAAATGGAGCGGAGCCTTAAAATCCTTGCAATCACACCAACATACGACCTACACCAACCCAGCACCTGTGTCACAGCCCGCACACGAGAAAGCAACAGAGCTTCCGGCGGTAAGAACTACACCTGTTAATCGACCGTCTTCAGTAACGCGGAGCCGTTCTAGCGCGAGCGGGTCGCTAATCTCTATAGCGACCAGCTCACAGGTGGAGGTCGCGACCGAGTCAGCTCCACAGAGACAGACTGAAGTATCATTAAATAATACCGAAAACAATATCAACAACAATAGCACCACCACCGCAACACAAAGTGGAACACGGTCTACCAGTAACCGACGATCAAATGGTAACGACATATCTACGCGTTCAAGAACGCGGAGCAGACATCGTCAGCAGTCGTCCTCTCCTCAGCGAAGATCTCACGTGACAGCAACAGGACTGAATGCGCGTCTAACGTCGCGAGCCAGGATCCAAAACAATGGCACTGTTGAGAACCAACCAGCCAATCCGACAAGTAATGGAACTGCAACAGCTACAACACCTCGTTCTAGAGCGCCATCCAATCGTCCCAGTCCCGTTGTGTCTGGTAACATAAATGCAAGTGCTAATGTCACCGAGCAGACGACAGTAGAAGAACTTCATGTTCCGCATCCGCCAACGACGCCACGTCCGACAGCACACACGCCGCGTCGTCTGCCTACTTTGCCAAACTTGATTAGCATGAATAATAATAACACTAACAACAATATAACCACAGAGATCTTAAATCCTACAACAGACTCGGCCAATAATGTTAGCGGTATTGTTGTGAGCCCTGAGTCTGTTGACACACCTAGAAGACTTGTAATAGAAGCAACAATCAGACGGCCCAATCAACCACAGTCGTTTGGCATGATTCGCGAACGCCTGAACGAAAGCCGACAAAGACTTGATATGCTTATGAGCGTGTTCTCAACGGAACTCGATAGAAGGCGCCATGATTTGGCCTCGTTTCAACAGGAACGCGAACGCAGACGACAGGAGCAGCTAGCAGAAGTGTGTGAACTTAGTCATCGACTGTCCCAAGTTGCTTCCGAACTTCTGGGACTTCTATCTCAGAGAAGTGAAATAAGGACGCAGATGGACCACCTTTTAGAATCTGCTGGAGACGATAATGTTTAAAGATTATGCACCAACGTTTGTGTTATGCATGCTCTGCTGTTCTTCTATATACTGTGATATTTATACATCAAAATGGAAAATGTTTTTTCTAGCAAGGTCAAACTCAAAGCTATTGCTGGTTTAGAATAATGGTTTCACATATGTTTAAAGTTATGGTACATACATAGAAGCGTCACGCTGGGGATAAAATATCTAGGCTTACATCCTAGAAGCACATTATTCCGCGTACTGTTTTGAAGAATCGCTATATAGCATCGATATTCATCACATGATTTGATGTTTACTGGAAATGACGATCTGTTTAAAGCTAGTTCTAGTCTGTAATCCAGCGTTCATGAATTGACATGAAGGAATTTAGAGTTTGTTCGCTGTATGTGATTAAATCTCACTTTCACTGTGATGCTTTCCAGTCATCGGTTCGAATCTACACGGCAGTATCTAATATTGCAGCAGTTTTGAAAGCAAATAATAATCGCGAAACATTTTGAGTAATACTAGAAGGTCAATGGAATTACGGGTCTGGCGCCTCCTTGCTCATCTTTACATTAGACAATTCCGTCCATACCTAAAAAGTGATACTGCTTTTAAAACCAGGGCAATGATCATCTGTTATTTTCCAGTATACTTTTTGCGTCAATATTCATTAATTATAATCATATTCTGATTAATATTGATCTATGTATTGATCTGTACTAGAGATTAATAAGTGACATTGACATTGACATACTGGCCTTTTGGAAACTTTGTTAATCGTTTCACTACTTGTTCTTTAAGTCCTGACAATCGATATGCAATGATATCTTGTTTACTTATGTCTTGTAATATAAATTTTGTACAGATTGTATTTAGTATGTTTACTAAATGCATTGATTTCTAGTGTGTAGACGTGTAAAATGTAAGATAACATGCTTTAAATGCAAATATTTCAAAGCTGTTTTATTGACAGCTGAGTTTGCTGATTGAACCAGCTGTGATCAGCACTTAACATTTACAATATCATTTCATAAAAACATCATACCTGATAAATATCTTACGAAAGATGTACCAATGACATCTGAGACTCAGAAATGTGCTCGTGTATTAAATGGCCACTTGCTGTAGTTATTTGCTTATATAAGTTATTAATTATTTGAATAAATGGCGTTTAAATTGGTCTCTTGTTGACTCCCCACTTTTCGACCTCTTATGCTGGACAACCTTATGCAGGACAACCGCTGCGCAAGATCATATAACTAACCCTGGGGACCAGTCTCAAATCCCAAGCATCTGATTGGCTGAAATGGCGACTGGTTGCCATTTCAGCAAATCAGATGCTTGAGTTTTGATACTGGTCTCCAATCTTAGTTTTATGATATTGCGCCTGTGTGTTTTTGCCGCAGAAAATTGAAATCTCGGCAAGCCTGAAATCGGAAACTGGGTTTAAAATATGTAAAACCTACATATTATCACACTGCTGGTCACTTTAACAATTTCAGAGTTTTAAAAGACATACAATTTTGACTTTCAATGTGACAGATTATATATTCATTTGTAAAAGAGCGGGTGTTCAAATTCGCAATACCTAAAAAGAAAATGTGCAGAACACTCGGCCGTCGGTCCGCTCTGACCTGTTTAGTTAAACGAGAGGGGGGCCTTGGACCAGTGTAAACCAAGATCACTCTGCATTCCCTGTCTGATCAGGATTTATCTATTCACCTTGCTGACAAGGTGACATCGCTTCAATTCGTAGTCGTGACGGTAAGCAGAAGATCCGACTTCAAATCAATCAGGGCTGAAGGTTATAAAACGGAATTTGGAAACCAGTCTCAAATCTCAAGCATCTGATTGGCTAAAATGGCGACCAGTCCAGCCAATCAGATGCTTCAGATTTGAGACTGGTTTCCATGCTCAGTTTTATAACCTTGGGTACTGGTGGTCTCTGTTTCTCTTTAAGAAAAGCGGCTAGATGAAATATTGTGTGGCCGTTAGGTTAGTAAAAATGCCCTAATCCGATATGGATGAATCCTGGTTAGATGTTTAAATTAGACATATTGGCTCGATTCTATAAGAGTTTTGTTCAAGTAGCCGACCTGTCATCTATACCTAATAAATACCAAGTATCATAAACTTGCAGCGAAAAAAAGTAAACCGTAGTGTTGACCAGTTGCGAATCCTGAATGTCATGTTAGAGGAGCGCATATCTTAGGGGTGAAGTAAAGATTATGTCCCATCAAAACTGACATAAAATGAGCCAGTCTCTGACAAAATGACTCTTATCACATTCCTTAAAATATTGGGTGCTCAGTACCTACCATTCTACTTTTTATCCAATGCTTGTTAATTTTAATTTACAATGTAAATACCTGTTCTGATTATCAACATTGATGTAAAACTACGCTTTTTAATGAGGCCATATTGTCATTTGATACATGTTTTAAATGAGTTTGGGAAAGTTAGAAATGAGATCATTCCCAAAGGAGCAACACGTTATTTTCATTTTACCATTAAACATTCCAGTTAATTCTCATCTGATATTGACAAAGTGGGAACTATATGTTCCCTAGAAAATTTATGATAACATCAGCCATTCAATCAAGTGTTCAGAAATATATATCAATAAAAATATACGGAATTCTTTTTTCTCAATCCAGTGAAATTTATTTTATTCACTAGTGACATCCAAGTGCAGATTAAGACATTAAATCACCTGCCAATAACATTGCTTTTGTTGTACCTCAATGGAAATCTTACAATGAATGGAGTAATCAAACAAAACCAATATATTTTGTAAAGAGTTTTTATTCCACCAGATTTTAACAATGAATATATAAATCTAAAAATGATTTAAAAAATGTCTTAAACCAGCAAGCAAATATCTAGAACAAAAAAGGCAATAACTGCACAGTATATAAACCTTCAAAGCGAAGAGAAGAAATGTGTAAATATTGGTTTAAATGAGAAACATAACCCCTAAATGCATATTGGAAACTAAAAAAGAAACACACAAATAAAGTATAAAGTTCAATTGCACTTGAATTTCAATAATATTTTTGCTAGTTTCATTTAGTGCATTAAATGTATCTAGGTGTAAAAACTTAAAAATGCTATAAAAATCTTGTAAAATACAGAATTTGTACTAAAATGTCACAAAAAAAACAGAAATTCTTTAAAAATAAGCAATGTTAACAAGAAAGAAAACAATCACTTAAAGTAACAATGTCATTTTCATCTATTGCCATGTAGAACAAGGCAACATTTTTCAGAATTATTTCATAAGACAAATTAAAATTACACCTCCATTTCCTTAATAATTTCTGTCCAACTTGACCATTGTCCATAACAGGGAAAAAAGTTTTAGTAAAATTAAGCTTTAACATAAATGCATAATTTAATACAAAACAATGAACTACATTAGAATAACAATGCTATACAATAGTGCATACAATGTGACATGACAAGTACATAAAGGCAAGAAAGATTTTGACTCTGTCAACCCACCACACAAACAAATCTAAGTAATTAAATAGCATTAACAAAATTATAAAAGCAGACAAAACCCATTGCTTTAGAGTGGAATGTAATGCCATCACAAGAATTGCAGAGGTTAACATCCAGTTTACTAGCACAATAGACACATGAATTGTTAATTCTTATATTAAGTCAGGATGTTTTCATCAGATTCTGAATGAGAAAATTAGTTACTATACACTATAGGCTTTGAGTGCTCAAATCAGGGCCCAAGATAATAAAACTTAGGGTGGTCATCTGGACTGAAGGTTATAAAACTGAGCATGGAAACCAGTCTCAAATCTCAAGCATCTGATTGGCTGAAATGACGACCAGTCGCCATTTAAGCCAATCAGATCCTTGAGATTTGAGACTGATCTCCAGATTTAGTTTTATGATCTTGGACACTGGTCAAGTTATGTTTCCATATTGAAAATTAAAAATGTAGACATCAAATGTTGACAAACACTATTTTGTGTGCTGAAGTGGTCTCAATAAATGTGACATGTTGTAAGTTTATTTTCCAGAAACGTCAACAGAAAGTGTGGTTAGTTGTTTTAATGTTGTTTTCCAGGGGTGTTGACAATGAATGTGGAATGTTGTTTTAATTTTGGTGTTAAGGAACATCAACAATACATGTGAAATGTTTGGTTGTGCTTTTAGTTTTCAGGAATGTCAACAGTGAATGTGGACTGTTTATGGTTTCCAGGAATGTTGCACATGAATGTGGAATGTTTATTTTGGGGTGCTTTTTGATTTAATGATACTTATATTAAAATCGAGTCATTGGTAGGATTCGAGTTTTTCAAGTTTTCGAGAAAACTGCTCTAAAGTTTTAGACACTCGTATCTCCTTTTTTTATCTTATATTGAAAAGAATAAAAAATGTCGAAATTCACAGATAAGTTCAAAACAAGTTAAATTTTTGGATGAGAGAAAGTTTATTGCATCTACATTATGTACAAATCGTTTGGCATTTGCGAATACAAATAAAGTGTGGTCTGATAATTGTGTACTATACGGAGACTCTATTTTGAAAAACAGACCGCATAAAATGTAACGAAGTTAAAATTTTATGTTTTTTTTTCTTTTATTTCAATAAAATGACATGATTACTTTAAGTACTGACTACCATTTTATTATGCATACCCTTCGAGCAAATTGTTGAGAAATCCGATCACGTGTCGGAGTAGGATAATTTACTCTTTAATACAACTAAAAGCATTATAGCAATTCTACAAGTTTTAGCTTTCCAAAAAGCTAGTCGGTCATTAGCAAATAAACTAAAAGAATAAGTAGGTATGTATTCGTTCATGTATTTACTTTTGGACCAATGTAAGTCAATGATATGGCCAGTTTTCTGTCGATGAAAGTCACACAGACTCTATCTGACAAACTATTTGTGAATTTAGTTGATGTTTCAAGTTTCAAGTTTTATTCTATTTACATTTCTCTGTATGTACAAACCTAAACAAGAGAACATATAAACATTGTACAATTCTGTTACTTTAAATGAAACATGAAGAATACGTGTACGGGCTAAAGGCATCAATATAAATAATCATGTCTCTAGTAGACGTATTTTTTTTTCAGGACATGTAGAAATAATTACGTTGTTTAAGCACCAGCGAATCTGATGAATATGTTACATTAACGCGAATGCTCAAAGAGGTACCATAGAACTTTCCACAGTTGATACTTATTTGTACATTGAGAGAAAAGCCACGCTTATTAATATTCAGTATTCATTACCAACATTCATAAAATGTAGTTTTAGTTGGTTCAGCAGATCTCGTCAAACTTGAAGTTGACGAGCGTTAAAAGACAGTCAACAATAAATTAGGATGCTGATGCATTTATTACTTTCACTTAAGCTTTATGCTGCTATTATCTTGTGTTTTTGTTTGAACGATTTTCTGTAAAACTATTAAAGGAACTCAAGAAGCACTATTTGTATTTAAATTAATCTATTATCATAAAAATTGTCGTTATGCCACTGTTCTGAAAACAACTTTTTCTTTACTTTAAAGGCTGGTTTTGCATTCCTTGCAGTATATTCTAGTAGATCGCCCTTACATAGAAATGACAGTGCTTGTGTTGTCTACCTTACTGTACTTGTCAAAATAATGTTATCGTTTAGTATCCCAAGACCGAAATCAGATCCGTTATATTGCATGTGTATGGGGAAGCAGTCGTTGGGGTCACGGGCTGCCCGGAAATCTTTTACAAGTAAAACTTAATTTGGATTGCAACTGCGACGAGTCCAACCGTTCACTATAGACCCCAAGAAGAGAACGCATAGATATATGCGGTTTTGAGAGGGAATATGGGAATCAAAATAAATCAATTCGTATTTCGTTAATAATGCATATATTCAAGGGCAAGTTTTGAACTTTATGGCGGCGAAAGTTTTGTAACATAAATTAAATAGTCTATAAAAGTCTACCCCTTGTTAAGAAGCAGTAGGGTGTGAGCGGGGCAAATCAACATTTAGCATTGTTTCAAACTTTGTCTATTACATGTAAAATGTAATATATTAATGTTTAACAAACTTAATGTTTATTGACAAAAATCATTTATAGAAGTCGGATGAAAGACTAGATTTTTAAAGATCGTATTGAAAAGAATGCATTTTACAAAAAGAAATTGATTTATGTTATATTTTTGCGTTCAACTTGTGTTATTTTTAAAATACTAATTAAGGGAGTATCCGTGGTCCGATTTTGTCCAATTTTGGATATGTTTTTTGTTTATACTAAATGTGACGGGTATTGAACATTTCATTTCTTTTGCAATTTTGCATAGGTTTGACGTATTTTTTCGTAATGTGACTGTGCTAATTATGTTTATTGCAAGTAATTGACTTGATCTTTGACATGTGGTGAAAAAACGAAATGGTGTACATTATGCTGTAATCACTTTAATCTGTGTACCAAGTGCATGATATGCAGGATCATTTTCACCAAAGGCCAGGTACACATAAATAAGAAACAAATACTTTTATTACTTCAGAAGTAGTCAAGATCATTCATTTAAATGGCAATACGAAAATTATGCACGGCCTTTTATTTTCACCAATGGTCTATGGTAGGTGTTTGTTATTAAAATAGAGAAAACTTAATATTTCAATAACACATAAAGTAAAAGGAACAAGATACAGTGATGACAATTGGTATACATTTTTGATGTAAAGTGGTTACATCATTATGTACATTATTTCATTTTTAACCACAGGCCAAAGGTCAAGTGAGTTAAATACTCTCAGACTGATAGCTTTGTTCAGGGCTGGATCAAAGATTTCCACAAAAGAAGTTCGTGTGGGTCAATCTTAAGGTAATTGTATGATAATTCCAACTTTCTAGCCATAAATACCATGAAATCTAAATATTGATGCGCCAAAAGAAGGTGTGAGCAACCCGAAAAATACCCTCCGGATCCGCTCCTGCTTGTTGATGGAGGAATTTTTAAGTATGTCAAACAATGTTTTGTAATGTACACCAACACAACAATCTACAACTATATTAGATGTGAAGAAACACTTCAATATTTCGACAACTAAAGCATATTTTAATACCAGCATTGCATAAAATGTTGTGATACGCAGCGTAGCAAAAATCAAGTGCCGGTGCACGGTGCGTGGCCTCTCATTATTTGCAAGAAGCAGGTAAAATATAGATAAAACACACTAAAATTTAACACTGCAGTGTCCTCCAGTCCAAAAATAATTTATGCAGTCATAATTCTTCACAAGACTTCAGTTTAGATCAAGAAAAAATACGTTTGAACAGGAAATTTACAACTTTTGCAGCACAGAGAGGTCCATTTTCACGAATGATTGAGCAAACTACTGTATTCTGGACACAGAGAATACTAGAATCATAAATAGCCATGATCTGACAGCCGTATAGGCCTATTGGTTTGAGCATTATTTAAATATCTAACCAAAAACTCCGCGATTTTCCAACCTTACCCCACAAAATCTCCTGCATTGACACCGGTTATGCCGGTTAAAGGCGTTGCATATGCCGTGATCGCGGCGTAATGCCGTTCGCGAAGCGTACCAGGTTAGCCAGGGTGTATAAGGACTATGGCTGTAACTTGAATATACTGCAAAGCCTTGAAAAACGCTAACACCTAAGTAAAATGAAATAATTTCTTTAACTTTAGTGGTATCTGTTTCAAATTTGGAAATATTGCCATTCTATTGGCAACAATATCAAAAATCAAACCATTGAAAGTACTGAGGGGTCGGCATACTTACTGTCTAGACTGTTAAAAAGACAAAAAAAAAATCGGCGGTTCTTAGGCCTGCATGTTTGGTACTATTTTTTTTTTACCAGTTGAGACTGTCAACAGTCAGAAATATGATAACTTTGGGTCTGGTGACCCCCCAAAAATAAGATAAGTGCAAATCAACACTTAAAGGAGACACTTCTATTTAAAGCACTGTCTTTCAAACTTAAAGTCCCAAATCAATATCTGGTGTATCATGTGTATAAACCTCGAGGAACAATACAGAATAAAGATAAGAAAAACAGTGTATCATTCCGAACTCAAAGCGTTTTCGTATATATTCACTCGTGCAATGGCTAAAATGACGACTGGCCAATCAGATGCTTGAGATTTGAGACTGGCTTCCAATCTCAGTTTTATAATCTTGAGTACTATGCCCAAGATCATAAAACTAAATCAGGAGATCAGTCTCAAATTTCAAGTATCTGATTGGCTGAAATGGCGACTGAGATTTGAGACTGGTTTCCAAACTCAGTTTTATAGCCTTGGGTACTGGTCATGTATCAGGACGAACATATTTTTTGTTTTCAGTTTTTTAAATGTCGGAAATAATAATATAAAATGTAGAGGATCTCTAAACAAATTCAAATGTGATAAAAATATTCGTACACAGGCATTGCACCAGTGAATATATAAACTTCAGCACATGCACCATTTATTGAGTTCTACTTAAAATAAAGAGTTGTTATACGGTCCAAGGGCGGATTCAAGTTTTCCAGAAAAGGGGTTGGACACTTTTATGGTAATAATAATGTAATTTCCTAATGTCTGGCAAAATCCCATAAAAGGTGGTTCGAGCGACACTACTGAACCCCCTCCGGAACCGCTCTTGTGTTCTAAGATTAGCACTATAGATTTGACACCATTTTTTTAGAAGAAAAACAACAACAACAAGGGTGTATTTGTAATATTGGCAAGGAAGCAGGGCGGCTGGTCAAGCACCAGCGAATATTACATTCGTTGATTTGTAAAACGAAAACAAAAATTATTGAAGTTTTAAAACGATGTTCTTCCTTTACCAACACCCGAAATAGTTGTACTGGCGAGTTAACGTTAAACAAACAAATAAATGTAATAAATTTCATTTAACTTGAGTTTGTATTTGTCATTTTGCTCGTTACTCCAATTAAAGTTTATGGCATTTTGTGAGTATGTGAAAAGCACAGTGTGTTTGATTCTCTGTAAGCTAAAATATAAGGCCGTTGTTGATAACTTGATTCCTTTTAATAATCTCAAATTACAAATCATAATCAATATGAGCATTTGCAGTCACACTGTGTCAATAAAGCAAAAAACAACAATATTTAAATTTAGATCTAACCGTCATGTTAGTTACCTTTATAAAATATGGCCACATTTCGATTGACAGTTTGTCGTAACTTAAAACATTCCACAGGATATGAATATAAAATTTTAGCACTAAGCATTTTCAGTTTTTAATAGTTCATCATGTTTGAAATCCGCTGCAAAGTAGTAAGAAATAGCGAATCTACATACAAGACCCAAGATCGCCAAACTATTATTGGGAACCAGTCTCAAAACTCTAGCCTGTGATTGATCCGTTTAGAAACCAAGCATAATGGTTGAAATTATTTTTGAGCCAATGACAATGCAGTATTTTTCAAATATTTCGAACCTTAATTCTCATAAAGTCGCGCGTCTGAAATGTGTTTATTATAGGTCGATTTCCTCCATAATATTGTTCGAACATTTATTGATAAACATGTATAACTAGTTCGTCGACGATCTTCTACAGTGTTCAAGGAGGCGTGACTTAGAAAGTTTGAAAAAGGAAAATCTTATAAATATTTTAACTTTGACTTGTTTGGCTTAAGATAATCTTATTAAATTTATTAACTCTTTATTTCAAATATAGTCTGTTATCACATAGGCGACCAGTTTAAATCAAGATCACCTATTAAATCAATGTCATCTGATCAGTATTTTACACTTTTTTGTCACAAAAACACCTAGTGAATCTAACAGGGAGAAGTGTTGGTCGTGATCAGACTATACGGATGAGCCCGTTGATCCGGAAATAAACTATTTTACCATACGATAAAATTTATTTTAATGAATAAAGGGTAAAATGGAACTTCCACGGTTGAAACCTTGTTACTCAAAGCAATGATAGACTGCTACACAGGTTTTTTCATGAGAATCAGTAATGTTCACATGGCGTTTTAGATAAAGAAATTTCATAATTCACTTTCTAAAATATTCTCTTAGTATGTTTACGGGCCATTGAATGACAAAGCTACTTTCACTTTGCCTACTGATTTGTGCATACCCATATATGGTTACTTAGGCGGCGACTGTTTTGTCAGTTACAAAAATAATTTCGACCATTATATACGTTATAGTTTATTTTGAGGCTTGTATGAAAAATTAAACGGTCGCTCAGCTGCGCTGGGCTTGACCGTTTAATTTTCATACAAGCCTCAAAATAAACGATAACCTATACTTATTTTCGACCAACCAATGGACGGTAATTCGAAACTGGACTCCAGTCTGTGATGATGTAATTGGACACAAGTCCTAAGCTAAAGATCATAAACCTAAAGCTGAAGCATCGGATTGACTGACGGGGAGACTTGTCTCCATTTCAACTAGTTAGAAGCTTGAGATTTGAGACTGGTCTTTAATATCAGTTTTATGATCTTGGCCCCTTAGTTTCGTCTTTCACCATCGCGCCACCCAGTTATCTTCATCTTCTTATTCTCACAACGTCTCCCTTAATTAGTTTCTTACTTTGAGAGACTGAGAGTCGTGAAATTCTTGTAATTCCGTTGTCAAGAACATGGAGAACAGTATTCCTATATCACAATATACAATTCACGCGAGTCCCTGAATTTGAAATATTTTAAAACACTTATGAATTCATTTGTGTCACAGGACCAGAAAGACTCTTGCATTATGACTGGCAAGAAATCACTGAAAAAAACAACAAATTGCACTCTTTTCGTGAAGGCTATATCTTCGAGGCACCTTTTAACCATATTTGGGTCCAGTTATTATTTTTTTTAAATGCATGGACTGTTACTTACATCTGCAAAAAGCAATTTCTATACTGTAATGATTTCACAAAAACATCTTTTATTAACTATAAACAAGGGATACAACCATTGATGTACAGAATCTTGTTTGTATTTGAGTTGTCTCCCCTAGTCTCATTTTCAAGAAAACCTTTGATATCTTCGAAATCTCCGAATTTTAAACTCCGACTTAAACCTGAGAATTACAATTTTTTGTAACACAAGATAAAATACGAGATATGAAACCTTAGCGCTCGTATACTCAAACTCATCCTTGATTACAAGAGGTCTCTTAATATTATTTTAGAACCGATGAAATATTCGTGTTCAAACTAAAATGTAGTGTACTTTTTTAAATGGTAATAACTATAACTATGAAAGTCGCATACAATAATTACGACTGAAACTAAAAGTCACACCATATTTAGTCCAGCAACTACCCCAATATCTTAACATCAAATTGACAGGGTAAGAATTTTCCAATTTTCTAAATTAATTCGTCTATTTCGCGCTCACCCGTTGACTGATTTGTTGTTGTTGTTGTTGTTGTTGTTGTTGATGGTGGTGGTGTTGTTGTTGCTTTGTTGAAATCCCGCCAAAGGTATAATGTGTTCCTGGCTTGAGCGAACATAGCGCGCTGGATGGAATATATTTGTGCATGCTATTTTCTTTGTTTGTTAACTTTTAAGTAAGACATGGTATAAAACATTTATTAAAACACAAAACACATTTTTAATATCTGTAAATAGTAATTTTGTGCTTCTATGTGCACTTCGTGATAAGAAAGGTATCTGTATTAGCCAGTTGCTGACAATATCATCCACTTAAATGACAGAAACAAAACAAAAGTTGTAATCCGATCCTGAACGTTATTTCCACAAATCTAAAGGAACTGATTTAGAGTTACTCCATCCCTGAATTACCGACTGTCTGCGTTAGATTTACTTAAAAGGTAGAGAAAGTAAATTTATTTGGCCTTACTCTACAGCCATAGAAAGTCATTGCTACCGTATACGATATACCTCATCTACACGGGAGACAACCACAGGTGTACAGAATATTCATTGTATTTTAGTTGTCTCCCTTAGTCTGTTAGCACTCCTATGAGCATCTTGCCTAGGAGATCTAGATTTTATTTCTGTAGATTGAGACTAAGTAATCTCCCTCTAAGATACAGTAGAACTCGTTTATCACGAGAATAAAGATCTTGTTTAATTTGTAACTCTTCAGACATTGAAGATGAATATCATTGTGTTTGTATATGCCATTGTTACAATAACATCTAATTTAATTCAGACGAAAGTATTTAAAAAAGTATGTGTGTGAAGTTGGCTCTACGTTCGACGTTCGACGTTCGACATTCAAATTGCAGTTCGACGTTCGACATTCAAAACCAATTCGACGTTCGACATTCAAAATGCAGTTCGACGTTCGACATTCAAAACCAGTTCGACGTTCGAAATTCAAAATGCAGTTCGACGTTCGACATTCAAAACCAGTTCGACGTTCGAAATTCAAAATGCAGTTCGACGTTCGACATTCAAAACCAGTTCGACGTTCGACATTCAAAATGCAGTTCGACGTTCGACATTCAAAACCAGTTCGACGTTCGACATTCAAAATGCAGTTCGACGTTCGACATTCAAAACCAGTTCGACGTTCGACATTCAAAATGCAGTTCGACGTTCGACATTCAAAACCAGTTCGACGTTCGACATTCAAAATGCAGTTCGACGTTCGACATTCAAAATGCAGTTCGACGTTCGACATTCAAAACCAGTTCGACGTTCGACATTCAAAATGCAGTTCGACGTTCGACATTCAAAACCAGTTCGACGTTCGACATTCAAAATGCAGTTCGACGTTCGACATTCAAAACCAGTTCGACGTTCGACATTCAAAATGCAGTTCGACGTTCGACATTCAAAATGCAGTTCGACGTTCGACATTCAAAACCAGTTCGACGTTCGACATTCAAAATGCAGTTCGACGTTCGACATTCAAAACCAGTTCGACGTTCGACATTCAAAATGCAGTTCGACGTTCGACATTCAAAACCAGTTCGACGTTCGACATTCAAAATGCAGTTCGACGTTCGACATTCAAAACCAGTTCGACGTTCGACATTCAAAACCAGTTCGACGTTCGACATTCAAAATGCAGTTCGACGTTCGACATTCAAAACCAGTTCGACGTTCGACATTCAAAATGCAGTTCGACGTTCGACATTCAAAACCAGTTCGACGTTCGACATTCAAAATGCAGTTCGACGTTCGACATTCAAAACCAGTTCGACGTTCGACATTCAAAATGCAGTTCGACGTTCGACATTCAAAACCAGTTCGACGTTCGACATTCAAAATGCAGTTCGACGTTCGACATTCAAAACCAGTTCGACGTTCGACATTCAAAATGCAGTTCGACGTTCGACATTCAAAATGCAGTTCGACGTTCGACATTCAAAACCAGTTCGACGTTCGACATTCAAAATGCAGTTCGACGTTCGACATTCAAAATGCAGTTCGACGTTCGACATTCAAAACCAGTTCGACGTTCGACATTCAAAATGCAGTTCGACGTTCGACATTCAAAACCAGTTCGACGTTCGACATTCAAAATGCAGTTCGACGTTCGACATTCAAAATGCAGTTCGACGTTCGACATTCAAAATGCAGTTCGACGTTCGACATTCAAAACCAGTTCGACGTTCGACATTCAAAATGCAGTTCGACGTTCGACATTCAAAACCAGTTCGACGTTCGACATTCAAAATGCAGTTCGACGTTCGACATTCAAAACCAGTTCGACGTTCGACATTCAAAATGCAGTTCGACGTTCGACATTCAAAACCAGTTCGACGTTCGACATTCAAAATGCAGTTCGACGTTCGACATTCAAAACCAGTTCGACGTTCGACATTCAAAATGCAGTTCGACGTTCGACATTCAAAACCAGTTCGACGTTCGACATTCAAAATGCAGTTCGACGTTCGACATTCAAAATGCAGTTCGACGTTCGACATTCAAAACCAGTTCGACGTTCGACATTCAAAATGCAGTTCGACGTTCGACATTCAAAATGCAGTTTGACGTTCGACATTCAAAACCAGTTCGACGTTCGACATTCAAAATGCAGTTCGACGTTCGACATTCAAAATGCAGTTCGACGTTCGACATTCAAAATGCAGTTCGACGTTCGACATTCAAAATGCAGTTCGACGTTCGACATTCAAAATGCAGTTCGACGTTCGACATTCAAAACCAGTTCGACGTTCGACATTCAAAATGCAGTTCGACGTTCGACATTCAAAATGCAGTTCGACGTTCGACATTCAAAATGCAGTTCGACGTTCGACATTCAAAATGCAGTTCGACGTTCGACATTCAAAATGCAGTTCGACGTTCGACATTCAAAACCAGTTCGACGTTCGACATTCAAAATGCAGTTCGACGTTCGACATTCAAAACCGGTTCGACGTTCAACATTCAAAATGCTGTTCGACGTTCGACATTCAAAACCAGTTCGACGTTCGACATTCAAAATGCAGTTCGACGTTCGACATTCAAAACCAGTTCGACGTTCGACATTCAAAATGCAGTTCGACGTTCGACATTCAAAATGCAGTTCGACGTTCGACATTCAAAATGCAGTTCGACGTTCGACATTCAAAACCAGTTCGACGTTCGACATTCAAAATGCAGTTCGACGTTCGACATTCAAAACCAGTTCGACGTTCGACATTCAAAATGCAGTTCGACGTTCGACATTCAAAACCAGTTCGACGTTCGACATTCAAAATGCAGTTCGACGTTCGACATTCAAAACCAGTTCGACGTTCGACATTCAAAATGCAGTTCGACGTTCGACATTCAAAACCAGTTCGACGTTCGACATTCAAAATGCAGTTCGACGTTCGACATTCAAAACCAGTTCGACGTTCGACATTCAAAACCAGTTCGACGTTCGACATTCAAAATGCAGTTCGACGTTCGACATTCAAAACCAGTTCGACGTTCAGTTCGACGTTCGACATTCAAAATGCAGTTCGACGTTCGACATTCCAAACCAGTTCGAAGTTCGACATTCAAAATGCAGTTCGACGTTCGACATTCAAAACCAGTTCGACGTTTGACATTCAAAATGCAGTTCGACGTTCGACATTCAAAATGCAGTTCGACGTTCGACATTCAAAACCAGTTCGACGTTCGACATTCAAAATTCAGTTCGACGTTCGACATTCAAAACCAGTTCGACGTTCGACATTCAAAATGCAGTTCGACGTTCGACATTCAAAACCAGTTCGACATTCAAAACGCAGTTCGACGTTCGACATTCAAAACCAGTTCGACGTTCGACATTCAAAATGCAGTTCGACGTTCGACATTCAAAACCAGTTCGACGTTCGACATTCAAAATGCAGTTCGACGTTCGACATTCAAAATCAGTTCGACGTTCGACATTCAAAATGCAGTTCGACGTTCGACATTCAAAACCAGTTCGTCGTTCGACATTCAAAATTCAGTTCGACGTTCGACATTAAAAACTAGTTCGACGTTCGACATTCAAAACCAGTTCGACGTTCGACATTCAAAATGCAGTTCGACGTTCGACATTCAAAACCAATTCGACGTTCGACATTCAAAATGCAGTTCGACGTTCGACATTCAAAACCAGTTCGACGTTCGACATTCAAAACCAGTTCGACGTTCGACATTCAAAACCAGTTCGACGTTCGACATTCAAAATGCAATTCGACGTTCGACATTCAAAACCAGTTCGACGTTCGACATTCAAAATGCAGTTCGACGTTCGACATTCAAAACCAGTTCGACGTTCGACATTCAAAATGCAGTTCGACGTTCGACATTCAAAATCAGTTCGACGTTCGACATTCAAAATGCAGTTCGACGTTCGACATTCAAAATCAGTTCGACGTACAACATTCAAAATGCAGTTCGACGTTCGACATTCAAAACCAGTTCGACGTTTGACATATATTTTTTTTAATCCGTTCTGTTTCATTCAACATTGGATAAATAAAATATTCTTGAAAGATGATCAGGCGCCATATTCAAGATCCGATAAAATTTAAACGAAACACGTTCGATTGCGATATAACGGGTTTTACCATAGTAGGTTTTACGTGGATTACTCGCCTTTGTTATCTGTCGGCGTTTGTATCGTAATTGATGTCACTGAGCAGATGCCAAGAATTTAAGAAGACATAGGTATGTAAATTGAGAGATATCCATTATATTATGTGAATGTTTTCATGCTTTTAACGTTTTATCGGTTCATATGGACAAGTGTCACGGAGAAGAGAGATCGAGGTTTGAGAAAGGAAAACACTAAAAATCGAAGGGTTGTTTCCAACAAATTTGTATAAACTAAATCAAGACCAAGCAAAGTTTTCTCATTAGTTAATTACAAAAGCTATTCTATTCCGATTCTTCGGAACTAGAAATTCCTATTTCTCGGAGGAATATCTTTGGCATTTCCATTCTCATAAAAATATTACATATTTATTCAAAGGCCTTCGCCGTCCCCTTAGTCGATCTTGATTTGCTGGGCCTTCAACCGATGACGATGAGGCTGAAAGGTTCGCCGCAACTGCGTCTCTAAAGTCACCCGCCGCCTCGTTCACCGCTAGTCCGGCTGTTCCTGCGGTTTTTCGTTTAACGGAATATTGGGTTCGCGTGTGTTGGCGCAATCAATTCGCATTTGTCTAACAAGATAACTGATAAATGCATGTATCTGTACAATACAGAGATACATGTACATATAATATTTGAATTTAAGTTTTTACATTTGCTGAGGCCCATGTACGGCTAGCATAGAAGCGCACTTATGCAAGGATCCCATTTTTTTTTTAATTTAAGAAACATGATAATGACATAACTTCAGTTATTTTGAAGGGCACCGCACCATTAGAAGTATATTTTAACTTTTGAAATCATATAACAGTTTACAGGAAAAAATCTACCAATATCCTGTCGCTGCCACAATTTCGCTATCGACAGTGATTAAAAGAACACCACACCATTAGACGTAAAATCTAGCATGATCGTGTTGTCGCTATGTTGCAAGATGATAATATTATTCTATATTCTATTTATATACACCGTTTTCATTATTTGAGAAATTTTTGATAAGTGACAAATACGTTTTGATGAGCGTGAAAAAACTAACTCCAACCGAATATGTCACATTATATGTCCCAAATTCGGCTGAAGGGTGAAACGTATTCGACAGAAAATATTCACTCGTGTCACGTATTCGACCGAATATATCACACGTGCGACAAATAAGTTTTGTGACATATACGGTCTAACAAACCCCTGACTTGTGTTCGTTAAATTGGCCACCCAGCAGCCTACAGCCTGGCAGTGTGAAGTTGGCCGCCCAGCGGCCAAGCAGCGACAGCAGCGTGTAGTTGGCCGCCCACTAGCCTAGCAGCCACAGCAGCGTGAAGTTGTCCGCCCAGTATCCAAGCAGCCCGGAAGCGTAAAGTTAGCAGCCTTACACCCTGGCTGACAAAAACTTTAGGGTGACGGTCGCATGGTTTATTATCCCCAGCCGATGAAATCGGAAAGGGGAAATTGTTTGACGTTGTCCCTCCGTACATCCGTCCATCTCTCCATCCGTTCGTCCGTCCAAATTTCGTTTCCGCGCTATTTCTCTGCAACAACTGGATGAATTTCAACAAAACTTTCTTGGAACCATCAATACCAAGCGGAGATGCGCCAATCGTCATCTTGTTCCAATCGGACCCTTTAACATAGATTATTAAATAACTATACGTTATTAGCCCTATAGAAAAACATCTGCAACGTTCAATAACACGACGGCTTGCTTAATAACAGGGCCTTTATCAATAACACTTTGTCGGCCCCGGGTCGAAAAGTGTTAATGATATAAAGCCAGCATTTGAAGCAATTTATTGGCTAAAAATGGAGGGCCAGGAAATGGCAGCCATTTGTTTTCACTCGGTCTATTTGTCGACGCAGAGATTTTGCGTAATAAAATAAACAAAGTTTTCAAACATTAATTGATTGACGCTTATTTACTGAAAACTACTGAGTAAGAGTCTAAAACCGAACGTATGATAAATTTACAACGTGAAGATTTCACAAATACACAAGCATTTTCTGGCTTGGATCAAATACTTGTGGTTATTTAATAAAATTGTCAATAAATAAGTGATTTGATATTGACCCTGTTATTTGTCCTCGGGTCAGTCGTATTAGCCGTCGGCCTTCGGCCTCGGGCCAATACGACTGCCCTCGGACAAATAACAGGGCTAATATAAATCACTTATTTATTAACATATTGTAATGGCCCTTTGATAACTTATGCATTTTGCATAAAGAGCAGTATTCGTTTCCGCGCTATTTCTCTTAAACAGCTAGATTGATTTCAAAGAAACTTTATGGGAACATTCAATACCAAGAGGAGATACGCATGTCGTCGTCTAGTTCCGGTCAGACCGTTAAGCACAGAGTTATGGCCCTTTGACATCCCATGCATTATGCAAATAGAGAAGTATTTGTTTTCGCGCTATTTCTCTGCCACAGCTGGATGGATTTCAACGAAACTTTATGGGAACCATAATACAAAGCGGAGATGCGCATATCGTCGTTTTGTTCCCGTCATCTCCTGATAATACTATTTATATTTGAGTTATGATCATTGAACTTTTGTGTTAGAAGTAACCAGTACTCGGCGGGGGATATAAATTCAACTAATTTGTTTTTCTTCATTCTAGTGATATGTCAATTAATACGAAAATGCCATAAATCTAGTTTTATTTAATTTATTTGATATTATTTTAATGGATTAGAACAGCTGCGAAAAATAACATAACGAATTTATTCTGTTTTATTGTTGCTTGTCGCTATGGCTGCTGAGCTGTTGTGGCTGCTGGGCTGTTGTGGCTGCTAGTCTGCTGTGGCTACTGGGCTACTATGACTGTTGTGGCGGCTTGACTACTGTGGCTGCTGGGCTGCTGTGGACTGGGCTTCGGTGGCTGCTGGGCTGTTATGGCGGCTTGACTACCTGTGGCTGCTGGGGCGGCTGGGCTGTTGTAGCTCCTAGTCGGATGTGGCTTCTGGGCTGCGGTGGTTGCTTGTGTGGACATAAAAAAGGTGGGGTAAATGTAAGCCGCATGCAGTGTAATGGTTGATAGTTAATGTAATATTGACTCCATAATAAAAGAAGTGCGCATACTAGTATATTATAATCTTCTAAAATTTTGGTCTGAAAATTGACAAATTAAATTTCGAATGTTTTTCTCGTTGTACGTGGCATTAACATTTTCAATTTTAGGACAATATTTGGCCTTCCTGAACTTGTTACGTTTGATTGATAAGACGTTTAACTAACTGTGATATCGTGTAATGTTGTAAGGACAAATTTTGAGCTCAAAATACGAAAATGACATATTCGCGCGGGCAAAAATTATAGCATATTATATTTTTCAATACATTCTAATACTTGGTGTAATTTCGCTGGAAATAAAATTCGCGAATTAACCGTAGTTAAAAAAATTGCGAATTTTAAATCCGCGCGAAGTGTAATGATACCTTGTTATGCAAGAGGAATTAAGCAAACGGAAGTCATAAACGACACTATGCCGCCATTATCGGTGATAACATTCTAAATGTTTGTTGAATGGTTAACTTTCTCTTCTGTTTCACATATATGATCAATCATATTTTAACACATAATCAATGAACCAAATTGAAACACTGAATGACGAATAATTTGCGGCTAACTTAACCTGTTGTGGCTGCTGCTGCTGTGGCTGCTGTGGCGACTGGGCTGGTATGGCTGCTGGGCTGCTGTGACGGCTAGGGTTGCTGTGGCGCAGCACCACAGCACCCCAGTCGCCACAGCAGCCCACAACAGCCCAGCGGCCACAGCAGCCCATTCGCCACAACAGCCCAGCAGCCACAGAAGACCACCAGCCACAGCAACCCAGACTTCACGCTGCGGGGCGGCTAGCTTCACGCTGTGTGGCTGCCAGGCTGCTTGGCGGCTAGCTTCACACTGTCAGGCTGCTAGGCGGCCAACTTTACGAACATGTATAATTAACGTTTCCTCATATTCAGCAAATAAGAAATTTGAAATATATTTTTTAAAATAAGAAAACATGAGTTTTGCGAACAAAATAAATTCAATCTCGTTTTAATGATGCAAGTGTCATTACAAAATCTGATAAGACTTCCCTTTCTTAGTCGCCAAAAAATGAAATCGCGATATATTTGTATAAAAATCACAAGAAAAGAAAAACCGATTTTGGAAGCGTCCCAGCAGTTTGGCAGCCGAGCGGCCCAATCGCGAAGAGAGTGTGTTACAGCGTGATTTAAAACTATCGTATAATTCAAAAACCGATGTTTGTATATATATCAGATTATCATCTTTAAAAAACACACAATAAACCATCATTCAAAAAATTTGAATTCGTACATTATCATGACGCTAGAGGCATTACAAGTCATTTTATTCGAAAACCTAAATAAACAACCTGTGTGAAGTTGGCTCTACGCCCTACGTTCTACGTCCTCCATACAAATCTATTTCTACGTTCGCCAACATATGTCCATGCCTTTATCCGTACGGTCGACCAAGTCCTACGTTCTACGTTCATCCCTACCGTCGACCAGCCCTACGTCCTACGTTCATTTCTACAGTCGACCTAGTCCTATGTCTTGCATTAATTTCTACGGTAAACCCAGCCCTACGACCTACGTTCATTTCTACCGTCAACCCAGCCCTACGTCCTACGTTCATCTCTTCTGTCGATCCAGCCCTACGTCCTACGTTCATTTATACAGTCGACAAAATCCTATGTCCGTGCATTTATCCCTTCGGTCGACCCAGTCCTACGTTCATCCCTACCGTCGACCCAGCCCTACGTCCATTGTTCATTTCTACAGTCGACCTAGTCCTATTTCCTGCCTACATCCCTACGGTCGACCCAGCCCTACGTCCTTGGTTCATTTCTACGGTCGACCCAGCCCTCCGTCCAACGTTCATCCCTACCGTCGACCCAGCCCTACGTCTTACGTTCATTTCTATAGTCGACCTAGTCCTATGTCCATGCATTTATCCCTACGGTCGACCTAGTCCTTCATTCATCCCTACCGTCGACCCAGCCCTGCGTCCTACGTTCATCCCTACCGTCGACCAAGCCCTACGACCTAGTCCTACAGTCGGCCTAGTCCTATGTCCATGCATTTATCCCTATGGTCGACCCAGTCCTACGTTCATTCCTACCGTCGACCCAGCCCTACGACCTACGTTCATTTCTACCGTCAACCCAGCCCTACGTCCTAACTTCATCTCTACTGTCGATCCAGCCCTACGTCCTACGTTCATTTCTACAGTCGACAAAATCCTATGTCCATGCATTTATCCCTTCGGTCGACCCAGTCCTACGTTCATCCCTACCGTCGACCCAGCCCTACGTCCAATGTTCATTTGTACAGTCGACCTAGTCCTATGTCTTGCATTCATTTCTACGGTAAACCCAGCCCTACGACCTACGTTCATTTCTACCGTCAACCCAGCCCTACGTCCTAACTTCATCTCTACTGTCGATCCAGCCCTACGTCCTACGTTCATTTCTACAGTCGACCTAGTCCTATGTCTATCATTCATTTCTACGGTAAACCCAGCCCTACGACCTACGTTCATTTCTACCGTCAACCCAGCCCTACGTCCTAACTTCATCTCTACTGTCGATCCAGCCCTACGTCCTACGTTCATTTCTACAGTCGACAAAATCCTATGTCCATGCATTTATCCCTTCGGTCGACCCAGTCCTACGTTCATCCCTACCGTCGACCCAGCCCTACAACCAATGTTCATTTCTACAGTCGACCTAGTCCTATTTCCTGCCTTCATCCCTACGGTCGACCCAGCCCTACGTCCTAGGTTCATTTCTACGGTCGACCCAGCCCTCCGTCCAACGTTCATCCCTACCGTCGATCCAGCCCTACGTCCTACGTTCATTTCTACAGTCGACCTAGTCCTATGTCCATGCACTCTTTGTAAATGTACATTACAGGGATGATTAAGTAAAATGTCAACAAGAACTACGAGCTGTGATTTTTTTAACTTTCCAAAGCCCAGCGGCCTAAACTTAATATTTATCATAATTTATGTTTATCTTAAAAACGTCTTGAAATCGATTTTTCAGCATGTAATGTACATTTCATGGGTGAATAAGCAAAATATCAACAAGAACTAGCTTTGATTTTTTTTTAAGTTTTCGAAGCCTGGCGGCCTAGCGGAATAAACTTAATATTTATCATTATTTATGTTTATCTTAAATCGGCTTGAATTTTATTTTTTCCAGCATGCAATGTACATTTCAGGGTAGAATAAGCAAAATATTAACAAGAACTAGCTTTTTTAAAGTTTTCGAAGCCTGGCGGCCTTCTTGATTCTTTAAAATTCGATTTTATGCATGTTTTGAATATCCAGCAGTGCATTCTGCGTAATGTTTGACGACAGAACAAATCCATATTCTGCATATAACCTCAATTACGGAGGCTCGGATCTGCACAGTCTTCTTAGCTGGTCAAAAATTCTATACATGGTTTGAATCAGAATTTAAACCCTCGAAAAATATATGTTTACATTTACATAAGGCCCTCTTTTAATGAAATAAATATCAGAAACCGAGACCAGCCTCGGATTGGAGCCTTACGTCTTTCGCTTTAACCTGGATTGCTTTGATGAGGTCTCTTCTGGTATGTAAAATAATTGTCTGGCCAAACAATTCATACATGGTTGGATCCAGAATTTCAACCCCGACTGTAGGAATGAACGTAGGACGTTGGGCTGGGTCGACTGTAGGGATGAACGTAGGACGTAGAGCTGGTTCGACAGTAGAAATGAACGTACGACGTAGGACTGTTGTATGGAGAACGTAGAAATAGATTTGTATGGAGGACGTAGAACGTAGGGCGTAGAGCCAACTTCACAGTCCTAAATAAATAAGATTATTACTTTGACCGCTGAAAAAAGGAAATCGCGTAAAAGTTTATGTCGAAAATAAGCAACATAAAATTAACTGACTTCATGAGAAAATGTAATTTTGACGTGAGATTCGTGCGTACATTTAAGACTTCCATTTAGCAGACTGTCAGTCTAGCAGCCTGGCAGCCTGGCAGAGAGAAGTTTAAGGCGTGACTGAAATAGGTTTTAAGCGTGATTTTCAAATATCGTGTAAGACGCACATTTTTTTAAAATTTATTTCATGTTCTTTTTTCTCAACATGCGAAAATTGAAAATCAGTAAATCATAAACAAGAAATATCTTTAAAAAAGATAAATGGCGTTGATGGAAAAGATTTTTATGGATAAAAAAGAAAGAAATATAGAGCGGGGAATCAGACACCATTAAGCAATTTAATTTTACTTGTAATAGCAGTTGACGAACCATCCCTGCGTTAAAAGTATGGCGTAGGGATTAAGCGACCGAGTCATGGAAACCCCATAACTTCATTGAAAGTGTCTGTCCGAAAAAATGTTGAAGCTGGTTCAACAATTTCGTTTGACGATAATACGTCGATTAAGGAAGCAATGTCTTACATTAAGTCTTGATTGACATTTATTCAGTTTCAGTGAAAAAACCTCTTGTAGAGTTAGAACTCAAGATGAAAACATGTTCTTGAAATATAATAAATATAAAGAATAACAACTTTTACTTCAATTAACTTTTAAAAAAGTGCTCCTCCCGAGTATTGAACCCGGGGCCTTCCGCTTGCGAGGGGAGTGCGCTAACTATTACACCATAGAATATTTTTGTTTGTGGGCTTGAAATTAACAATTAGTATCAAATGAAATAGAAAGGAACCAGAAAGAACTAGAAATATCTGCACTTCTCTGTCGTTTTACACTGTGTATTGTACAAAGTGTTTATCCGACTCCCACGAATATTCCATATATAATCGTATTTAAGCCACCAAATGACTTAACTTGTTATTTATTCCATAAATATATTTTTCTTCGATACAATTATCGCTTTAAAAAAAACGAAAATGCCCGAACATGTGAGTGTCAGGTTAATACTAACGCACAATATTAAAATCGTAACGGTAATCGTAAAAAAACACCCACTAACAACCAATCGAAACAATCTATTTGATTTTCCCGCTGCATAATAAGTTTTATTTACAACATTTAATTGGTAGAAAAACTAGGTCAAAAGTGAGCTTAGACAGCTAACGCCGAAAAACAGCAAATGTTTTTTTATCTCTTTTTATCGCATGAATGTAAAATTGCGTAAAAGTACAAATTTTTTTTATGAAAGTTTCGAATAAATTTAACCTGGAGTGAAGAAAATTACACTACATCCGTCACCCTATCTACTTCTCTCTTCAATGTTGCCAGTTTGCTAGGCTAATAACTTCATGCTGCCAGGCTGCTAGGCTGGCAACTTGACGACAAAATATTGGAATAATTGAGTTTCTTTTTTTATTTCATTTTTCGCCTGTCTTTGTTGTACATCTAACACATTTAAAAATGTACGGTGTTCTGTTTAAACGATCGCTTCTTCGCCATGTGAACAGTGAGAGATAACGAAACACTATTCCGAGTCGTGAGAACACTATGTGAGGCCGCGAGAACACGCGCACTCGCAACATGTTTTCGCGAAAGGTAAATTTTTGTGCAACCTTGCACGAGAAACACGAAAAAATCTAAATAAGTGAGTTTTAAATGCCCGTCGAAGACAGGGCGTATTATAAGAACAACCATCGAGGGGAGCGGGATGCGTAAACGGCGATGTCCGCTCTTTAACTCAAAGTATGAGCTTAAAAACTGCTAACGGCAATTATTTAGAGACGTCGAACTGCATTTTGAATGTCGAACGTCGAACTGGTTTTGAATGTCGAACGTCGAACTGCATTTTGAATGTCGAACGTCGAACTGGTTTTGAATGTCGAACGTCGAACTGCATTTTGAATGTCGAACGTCGAACTGGTTTTGAATGTCGAACGTCGAACTGCATTTTGAATGTCGAACGTCGAACTGGTTTTGAATGTCGAACGTCGAACTGCATTTTGAATGTCGAACGTCGAACTGGTTTTGAATGTCGAACGTCGAACTGCATTTTGAATGTCGAACGTCGAACTGGTTTTGAATGTCGAACGTCGAACTGCATTTTGAATGTCGAACGTCGAACTGGTTTTGAATGTCGAACGTCGAACTGCATTTTGAATGTCGAACGTCGAACTGCATTTTGAATGTCGAACGTCGAACTGGTTTTGAATGTCGAACGTCGAACTGCATTTTGAATGTCGAACGTCGAACTGGTTTTGAATGTCGAACGTCGAACTGCATTTTGAATGTCGAACGTCGAACTGGTTTTGAATGTCGAACGTCGAACTGCATTTGAATGTCGAACGTCGAACTGGTTTTGAATGTCGAACGTCGAACTGCATTTTGAATGTCGAACGTCGAACTGCATTTTGAATGTCGAACGTCGAACTGGTTTTGAATGTCGAACGTCGAACTGGTTTTGAATGTCGAACGTCGAACTGGTTTTGAATGTCGAACGTCGAACTGCATTTTGAATGTCGAACGTCGAACTGGTTTTGAATGTCGAACGTCGAACTGCATTTTGAATGTCGAACGTCGAACCGGTTTTGAATGTCGAACGTCGAACTGCATTTTGAATGTCGAACGTCGAACTGGTTTTGAATGTCGAACGTCGAACTGCATTTTGAATGTCGAACGTCGAACTGCATTTTGAATGTCGAACGTCGAACTGGTTTTGAATGTCGAACGTCGAACTGCATTTTGAATGTCGAACGTCGAACTGGTTTTGAATGTCGAACGTCGAACTGCATTTTGAATGTCGAACGTCGAACTGGTTTTGAATGTCGAACGTCGAACTGCATTTTGAATGTCGAACGTCGAACTGCATTTTGAATGTCGAACGTCGAACTGCATTTTGAATGTCGAACGTCGAACTGGTTTTGAATGTCGAACGTCGAACTGGTTTTGAATGTCGAACGTCGAACTGCATTTTGAATGTCGAACGTCGAACTGGTTTTGAATGTCGAACGTCGAACTGCATTTTGAATGTCGAACGTCGAACTGGTTTTGAATGTCGAACGTCGAACTGCATTTTGAATGTCGAACGTCGAACTGGTTTTGAATGTCGAACGTCGAACTGCATTTTGAATGTCGAACGTCGAACTGGTTTTGAATGTCGAACGTCGAACTGCATTTTGAATGTCGAACGTCGAACTGGTTTTGAATGTCGAACGTCGAACTGCGAACGTCGAACTGCATTTTGAATGTCGAACGTCGAACTGGTTTTGAATGTCGAACGTCGAACTGCATTTTGAATGTCGAACGTCGAACTGGTTTTGAATGTCGAACGTCGAACTGCATTTTGAATGTCGAACGTCGAACTGGTTTTGAATGTCGAACGTCGAACTGCATTTTGAATGTCGAACGTCGAACTGGTTTTGAATGTCGAACGTCGAACTGCATTTTGAATGTCGAACGTCGAACTGGTTTTTAATGTCGAACGTCGAGCTGCATTTTGAATGTCGAACGTCGAACTGGTTTTAAATGTCGAACGTCGAACTGCATTTTGAATGTCGAACGTCGAACTGGTTTTGAATGTCGAACGTCGAACTGCATTTTGAATGTCGAACGTCGAACTGGTTTTGAATGTCGAACATCGAACTGCATTTTGAATGTCGAACGTCGAACTGGTTTTGAATGTCGAACGTCGAACTGCATTTTGAATGTCGAACGTCGAACTGCATTTTGAATGTCGAACGTCGAACTGGTTTTGAATGTCGAACGTCGAACTGCATTTTGAATGTCGAACGTCGAACTGGTTTTGAATGTCGAACGTCGAACTGCATTTTGAATGTCGAACGTCGAACTGGTTTTGAATGTCGAACGTCGAACTGCATTTTGAATGTCGAACGTCGAACTGGTTTTGAATGTCGAACGTCGAACTGCATTTTGAATGTCGAACGTCGAACTGCATTTGGAATGTCGAACGTCGAACTGGTTTTGAATGTCGAACGTCGAACTGGTTTTGAATGTCGAACGTCGAACTGGTTTTGAATGTCGAACGTCGAACTGCATTTTGAATGTCGAGCGTCGAACTGGTTTTGAATGTCGAACGTCGAACTGCATTTTGAATGTCGAACGTCGAACTGGTTTTGAATGTCGAACGTCGAACTGCATTTTGAATGTCGAACGTCGAACTGCATTTTGAATGTCGAACGTCGAACTGCATTTTGAATGTCGAACGTCGAACTGCATTTTGAATGTCGAACGTCGAACTGGTTTTGAATGTCGAACGTCGAACTGCATTTTGAATGTCGAACGTCGAACTGGTTTTGAATGTCGAACGTCGAACTGCATTTTGAATGTCGAACGTCGAACTTGTTTTTGAATGTCGAACGTCGAACTGCATTTTGAATGTCGAACGTCGAACTGCATTTTGAATGTCGAACGTCGAACTGGTTTTGAATGTCGAACGTCGAACTGCATTTTGAATGTCGAACGTCGAACTGGTTTTGAATGTCGAACGTCGAACTGCATTTTGAATGTCGAACGTCGAACTGGTTTTGAATGTCGAACGTCGAACTGCATTTTGAATGTCGAACGTCGAACTGCATTTTGAATGTCGAACGTCGAACTGGTTTTGAATGTCGAACGTCGAACTGCATTTTGAATGTCGAACGTCGAACTGCATTTTGAATGTCGAACGTCGAACTGCATATTGAATGTCGAATGTCGAACTGGTTTTGAATGTCGAACGTCGAACTGCATTTTGAATGTCGAACGTCGAACTGGTTTTGAATGTCGAACGTCGAACTGCATTTTGAATGTCGAACGTCGAACTGGTTTTGAATGTCGAACGTCGAACTGCATTTTGAACGTCGAACGTCGAACTGGTTTTGAATGTCGAACGTCGAACTGCATTTTGAATGTCGAACGTCGAACTGGTTTTGAATGTCGAACGTCGAACTGCATTTGGAATGTCGAACGTCGAACTGGTTTTGAATGTCGAACGTCGAACTGGTTTTGAATGTCGAACGTCGAACTGGTTTTGAATGTCGAACGTCGAACTGCATTTTGAATGTCGAGCGTCGAACTGGTTTTGAATGTCGAACGTCGAACTGCATTTTGAATGTCGAACGTCGAACTGGTTTTGAATGTCGAACGTCGAACTGCATTTTGAATGTCGAACGTCGAACTGCATTTTGAATGTCGAACGTCGAACTGCATTTTGAATGTCGAACGTCGAACTGCATTTTGAATGTCGAACGTCGAACTGGTTTTGAATGTCGAACATCGAACTGCATTTTGAATGTCGAACGTCGAACTGGTTTTGAATGTCGAACGTCGAACTGCATTTTGAATGTCGAACGTCGAACTGGTTTTGAATGTCGAACGTCGAACTGCATTTTGAATGTCGAACGTCGAACTGCATTTTGAATGTCGAACGTCGAACTGGTTTTGAATGTCGAACGTCGAACTGCATTTTGAATGTCGAACGTCGAACTGGTTTTGAATGTCGAACGTCGAACTGCATTTTGAATGTCGAACGTCGAACTGGTTTTGAATGTCGAACGTCGAACTGGTTTTGAATGTCGAACGTCGAACTGCATTTTGAATGTCGAACGTCGAACTGCATTTTGAATGTCGAACGTCGAACTGGTTTTGAATGTCGAACGTCGAACTGCATTTTGAATGTCGAACGTCGAACTGGTTTTGAATGTCGAACGTCGAACTGCATTTTGAATGTCGAACGTCGAACTGGTTTTGAATGTCGAACGTCGAACTGCATTTTGAACGTCGAACGTCGAACTGGTTTTGAATGTCGAACGTCGAACTGCATTTTGAATGTCGAACGTCGAACTGGTTTTGAATGTCGAACGTCGAACTGCATTTTGAATGTCGAACGTCGAACTGGTTTTGAATGTCGAACGTCGAACTGCATTTTGAATGTCGAACGTCGAACTGGTTTTGAATGTCGAACGTCGAACTGGTTTTGAATGTCGAACGTCGAACTGCATTTTGAATGTCGAACGTCGAACTGGTTTTGAATGTCGAACGTCGAACTGCATTTTGAATGTCGAACGTCGAACTGCATTTGGAATGTCGAACGTCGAACTGGTTTTGAATGTCGAACGTCGAACTGGTTTTGAATGTCGAACGTCGAACTGCATTTTGAATGTCGAGCGTCGAACTGGTTTTGAATGTCGAACGTCGAACTGCATTTTGAATGTCGAACGTCGAACTGCATATTGAATGTCGAATGTCGAACTGGTTTTGAATGTCGAACGTCGAACTGCATTTTGAATGTCGAACGTCGAACTGGTTTTGAATGTCGAACGTCGAACTGCATTTTGAATGTCGAACGTCGAACTGGTTTTGAATGTCGAACGTCGAACTGCATTTTGAACGTCGAACGTCGAACTGGTTTTGAATGTCGAACGTCGAACTGCATTTTGAATGTCGAACGTCGAACTGGTTTTGAATGTCGAACGTCGAACTGCATTTTGAATGTCGAACGTCGAACTGGTTTTGAATGTCGAACGTCGAACTGCATTTTGAATGTCGAACGTCGAACTGCATTTTGAATGTCGAACGTCGAACTGGTTTTGAATGTCGAACGTCGAACTGCATTTTGAATGTCGAACGTCGAACTGGTTTTGAATGTCGAACGTCGAACTGCATTTTGAATGTCGAACGTCGAACTGCATTTTGAATGTCGAACGTCGAACTGGTTTTGAATGTCGAACGTCGAACTGGTTTTGAATGTCGAACGTCGAACTGCATTTTGAATGTCGAACGTCGAACTGCATTTTGAATGTCGAACGTCGAACTGGTTTTGAATGTCGAACGTCGAACTGCATTTTGAATGTCGAACGTCGAACTGGTTTTGATTGTCGAACGTCGAACTGCATTTTGAATGTCGAACGTCGAACTGGTTTTGAATGTCGAACGTCGAACTGCATTTTGAATGTCGAACGTCGAACTGGTTTTGAATGTCGAACGTCGAACTGCATTTTGAATTTCGAACGTCGAACTGGTTTTGAATGTCGAACGTCGAACTGCATTTTGAATGTCGAACGTCGAATTGGTTTTGAATGTCGAACGTCGATGTGCAATTTGAATGTCGAACGTCGAACGTCGAACGTAGAGCCAACTTCACACACATTAAAAAAGTATTACTATGTGAAACCGTCTGTGTAAAAATTTATTAAACTTTTGAATTCAAACATCAAGACAGATTTAATAAATCTATCAAAATTTGTTAAAGAAGTTTTATGTATAAGAAATGCACTCACAGTTGAAAATAATTAAGTAGTTCATCCTCCGAATTCTTTCGATATAATATTTATTGTTGTTATTATAGCTTTAAGTAGATAATATGTTTTCTAATCTACATAAAAACCCATTATTGTTGGCTATGTCATGTTGATGTTTACATATGTAGTTTACGTGTTGTAGACGATGTACTTTGTACAAGTCTAAATAAACATTCGTATCGTCTTGTCTTGTCTATAAAAATCGCAGAATTGTGCAGAATTAGTTTCAACGTTAGTGTATAACATAATTTTAAAATCACATTTCTTGTGTTTTGTAGTTTAAATATATTGTTTAAATGGGATATAAATTTGTTCCTACCTCTAATAATATATACATCGCTTGTGTTTTGTTTTTGACTCATTATGTTAAATTCAAGCCGTAACATGGTCCCAAGATCATTAATCTAAAGCTTGAGACCAGTCTGAAATATCAAGAATTTGATTGGCTTTAATAGAGATGAGACTCCATTTCAGCCAATCAGATGCTTGGGATTTGAGTCTGGTCGCCAAGCATAGTTTTATGATCTTGGACCCAGGTTTACGAAGTTGAGACTTACTTATTTCAAGGCCTAAGAAACTATTAACCACGAACCAGTGTGCAGGAGATCAAACGACGGGCCAGGGTATTTGGCGTCTCTTCTTACTCTATAATTACAGATTACCAGGGGCGTAGTTAGCCGTCTATTCAATTGGAATTATGCTAGGGCATGTCCTCACGGAAAATTCTGAAAATAATTGTGCATTTTCGTGTATTTTGGTTATTCCTAGGAGAATCATATGGATACAGCCGACTACTCGCATGTTATCAGAAACGCGCCTGTCTACGAAACAAGCGTACAAATGAGAGGATATCCTTACATTTGCAGAGGGTGAGGCATTTACATGTATTTCTTAAAAAACAACAACATTGTAATAGATGACAATACTAGGGAAGAACTTAAAACTAAGATTGGAGACCAGTCTCAAATATCAAGCTTCTGATTGGCTGAAATGGAGACTAGTCGGATGCTTGTGATTTGAGACAGGTCCTTAGTTTTATAATTTTGAGCCTGGAATTGATATCTTGATCCCCATCAGAAAATGTGACGTATCTTGAACATGTTTAAATCTTGTGGAGCCTGGGGATGGGACTGGGCATCTAAAATATGCACATTATTATGTATCTTGGTCTGTGTCACAGATTTAAATACACGAACTGTTATGACAACATACCGGTTTTAAGTTTATAAAGAATAGCGTAACGCAGGGAAGGGACCTGGTTCTCCAAACTATACATGTAACCCATCCAGATCTCGTTCTGGGTAGGGGACCGGGACCCAGCCTTACTAACTTCTACTTCTATACAATTTATCAAATAAACAGTTAAAGCATCGACACAGCGGTTAGGTCAAACGCGCTACATCCCCTTCCTCCCGACCCCCTTCAGTTTTTGCGGAAGGAATAGGCAAACCCGTCCCCGCTACCTATCTGAGCTCCCACCCCCGGCATAGATACCTCTGAATCCGCACTTGAACAAAGATAAAAAGTTCATTATCTGTTCTCTGCATATTGTTTTCTTTAGGACTTCGGGTATTTTGATTGACGGACAATTGAATGGGCGGGATTAGGCATTAGGACGTTACTGTATCCAATCAAGTAAAAATAAACCAAATGTTATAAGCTATAGTTCGATTTTGACCCGTGAGCTGTGACCTTTTGGACAAGTCCATCGTTATAATCCTAAATAGGTAAAGTACGTCAATTTACAAATGTACCGTTAATTTACTTAACTTATATGACATTAAAAACACTGTTCAGGAGCAAATAGCTAGTCACCAGGTCACGGCGAAATAGCTCAGTGGATAAGGATCTCGAGCTGTGATGCAAAACATTGCAAGTTCGAATCCAAATATGGTAACTTTTTTATTTTTGTCTTTCATTTACTTTTTTAAATATAAATTTAATTCGCATGATATTATTTAGTTAATTGTTGGTTTATCATTATTTTTTCAAAGCCCTATAAGTTCCTGTTCATTTTTAAAAATATTTTTCTTGAGCAGCTTGATGTCCCCCTTTCAGCGCTGCCCCAAAGGGGCGCTGACAGTTATGAATCCTGACTTTCTGTAATTAATTGTAGTTAATGGAACCTTCATCCTTCATAACATCCTATTCTTTTCAAAACCATTAATGTACAATTTATTCTAAGCATCGTCCGAAAACTGTATTTTGAATAAGCTTCGATCGCGACATCTTATCAACTTGAAATGAAAGCTTACTCGACATTTGCACGGTTTTATGGCATTTTTGTCGGTGTCTACATATTTGTAATGAAAAGAATGACATTAAAAATAAGATACGCTCACAGGATTCGAACTCACAACCCTTGGACACATTATCAGAAAGCAGAAGCGTTACTGCCACGGCTATGAAACCTTTTGTTACATGTCTTTCAATTTCAACAATATAAAATATGATAGTAAAATCTAACTTCCCTTTTTTGTGGAATATTCCAAAAATCTATAAATACAAAAGTGCATTTACGGCTCAACGCGTAAAATCGGACTATAGATGTACTGTTGTATGTACAGCTGCACGTGGAAAACATGGAAAGTATGTATACAGTATAAATTGAATAGGTTGTACCTTTCTTTTGGATTTGAGCGAATTGAACGTCTATGTGTGATGTCAATCAAATATTAAAATAACCGATTCAAATCTGGTTTCGACGTTCAACAATCAACTCATGTGTTATAATTGCTCTCATATTATCAAAAGAGGCATGGTCTGTCAAAGAATCAGTCAAATCTGCACTAACTGTATGATTTTAAAATGTTCGCGGGCCTTGTTCGCGGGCTGTCAAAATTTGCACGAATTTTGCGCCTTTTATCGCCCGGTCGCCATTTTTGGTTTCGGTTGTTAAGGAGACAAATATTTCCAGTAAACAATAAATATTTTGTCGAACTGAAAAAAGAAAACGAACATGTGATGTTAATATGATTAAACCGAAGAAACAGGAAGCTTTGCAACCATTATTTAACACGGAAACGCAATAACTGCGAAGATATTAGTCCTGTGCTTTGACCTGTTCGCACACTTTCATTCTCCGTAAGTTATTATTGCATGTTTCGGTTATCTTTTTATGCATGCAGAAAATTAAATATTTAAATATATCCGTAATCACATGCATATATAATAATATCGGAAGCTTTACTGCTTAACTGATAATTTGGGAACCCCACCCGCACACTTTCGCGGACTCAGTTCCGCCAACCCATTCAAAGAACCATTTTTATTATCAATGATGTATATTTTTTCGAATTGCGAAGCAAACCAATGTACAGTCTATTGATTGATTGATAGTGATAGTCTGTGTCCGTCCGTCCGTCCGTTCGCTCGTCCGTCCGCAGGATTGGGATGGTGTGGGAATTGGTGCATGCCTCTTCCAAACCCAGAGTCGGTGTGGTTGCCTGATGAGAGAACATTTTGCAAGGATATTTAGTGTAATCAAGAAGACACCATGCACCATCTATCCTCGCACAATGTCAGAGCTGGGGTGGGGGCTCTTTGGTCGTCGTCTCTGTATGTCGGTGCAGTTGCCTTTTTAAGCTCCCACAAAGTGGATGGTGTATAGAGTTGCAGTCATCCATACTTATGTCCGTCCGTAAGTCCGTCCGTCTGTCCTCCATACATACGTCTCCCTTATCTTGTGATATCAACTCGTGATTAACTATCGGGCGGATTTCTTTCAAATTTGCACAGATGATCAAGCAGGATGTATAGATGATCGAAAAGAAATATTTTTCTATGAGCAATTTTAGCAGAGATATGGCCCTTTGTTACAAATGTTGTTGTAGCAGTGGGGGCAACATTCGAGGACACATTCTAGTTTGTATTGCTTTATCACTATGATCGATTGCATAAGGGTGCAAAGCAATTGTTGTGGTATCGATAAAGTAAATGAAAACAGCACAAAAGCTGTTTAGTTCGTCCCCTGAAAAAAGGTTTAAATTTTGGCGCATACTGACGCGCGTCTAATTGTTTTGGTACTTGGAGATAAGCAAATTTAATAATTTTCTTATTCTTTTATTTTTTTTAATAAACCTTAGAAGCCGTAACGGTGTTGGGTGGCGCGGGTGCCTCTTACAACCTAAATCCATGACTGGTAATATGTAATATAATATCTGTCATGGATTTTTTTTTTTTTGAAAACGGCACCTCGCAATATCCTAAGCCCGTCCCGGTCCCCTGTGACATAAACGCCCTATTTCAATATTAATTGCTGTATTAGAAATATGCGTCCGATATTATAAGACTGAGATTGGAGACCAGTCTCAATTATCTAGCATCAGATTGGCAGAAATGGAGACAAGTAAATTAACAAGACAAGTCTCCATGTCGGCCAATCACATGCTTTAGATTTGACACTGGTCTCCATTCTCAGTTTTATAATCTTGAGCCCTGAAACTGTTACTGTTAGAGTCTACCTAACACGCTCTAACCCCTCCCTCCTCGACGTCGAGGAGGGAAATGGATTGGCGGGGTAGACTGTATTAATGTGAAGTGTTTTTCGGATGATAAGCGGTAAATGTTTAAATCAGTTTAGCTAAGGAAAAATAGGGTGACTAGTTTCTTGAAAACGCTTTACTTGTGCTTACACATATTATAGATCATGTCTGTTGCCGTCGGACCTCATTCTGAACATACTAGTATTACTTGATGATTTTCGCCAGTGAATAGTCATGTAGATTAATACGATCATGCGTGAATAAAACCTATTTCAAAGCTGTTGTTTTGTCGGTGACGGGGGAGGGTTGAGGGAAGATAAAAAAACCTGGCGAAAATTGCGAGCTTGTGTTTGGCAGTGATGTCATCATCTTTCAAAGTAGCAGGGAGTTGAATGAATCTGTGCTAAAAACAACCAAAACCACAGCTCTTCTAAAACAGTCATATGCATATGGTCACATAGTCGGATATGTAAACTTCCAAAAAGTGGGTTCGTTTGTAGCATTCTTAGGGTTGTTACACTTAATTTTCAATTTTTTCTGTCTAAACTCCACATAAACATTTATTATTATTATTATTATTATTATTATTATTATTATTATTATTATTATTATTATTATTAAAACAATGCAAATTTTGACATGTGCTTCCTGAATTCCAGTTCGGACCAGTTTGTTGTCTTCTGGTGCAGATGCCAAGCTTGGAAGAAGTTTTGAAGCCTCGAAAGATTTAAAACGTATAAATTTAGATTTTATTTGCATATTATTGCAAAAATAGTGCAATATGCGGAATTTTTATTGGAAAGAGATAAGCGTTGAAAATTAAATTGCTTTTAGGTCTTTTTCTTCAGGAAAAGTAACAGATATGTTTCAACCGTTTTTTGATGGGTAAAAAGTCTATACATTTTTTTTAATATAGGCGCGATCATTTTCTTGAAATTCGATCAATTATTATACCCCGACAAAGTGTGAGGCATATAGAGTTGCACTCGTCCGTCCGCGTACGTCCGTGCGTCCGTACGTCCTTCCCCAAATGATGGCAAATCTTGTGATCAGCTCTACGTTAACTATCAAGCGGATTTTTTCAAACTTTCACAGATGATCAAGCAGGATGTGTAGATATCTGATCGTAAAGAAAATATTTTTTCCTGCGACCATTTTACCAGAGTTATGAAGCTTTGTTATTACAAATTTTGTTGCAGCATTCGGGGCATAAGTGTCCGAGGACACATTCTAATTAGTATGGAAAGCAATTGACATCACAGCACTGTTTTTTCTTTTAGGTGTCTATTTTTGGTTAATAGTGATATTTGGAACAAATAAATGGGGCACTGGTAGGCATAGTGCCACATGCCCACGTGTAGCATACACCTTTAACTTGCTTTGCAAGCACAAGCAATTTTTATCAACTTCTTAAATGATTTTAAAATTACTTGTGATATTTGCTGCTGTATTCTGCGTGATTATTTTTTTTACAAAATACCGGTAATAGTTTTTTAAGTTAATCCCCACTTCCTAGTAGAGTATTTTTATTAATTAAAAACTAAATTCATAATCAGAATTCATGATTGCCCTCCACCACCCTGAACCATGTTTATTTCTTTCTAGTCCACTTTCTTTTCCAAAATATATGTATCATGTATTTTAGAACTGAAGTAGGTCATAGTGGTGAATATACATATTTATTTTGATATCATAAAAAACTTAAATTTAAATGTCTTGAGTCATAAACCACATTATTTTAAACCACAGGTGTTCGGCATGTTGGACCCAGTCAAGCCCCCTTTCCCTCACACTACTACCCTCCCTTGAAGAAAAAATGGCTCTACAAAAAAATTTTTTTTGCTTGATATATATATTTTAACAAGGTAGATATCTTCACTGTTGGAAAATGCATATCCATCTCCTTTGAACCATGTAACTCTTTGAAATACTGCTCAATTGTCACAAACCATGGCTCATATTTCGTGGAAGGCGCTGAAATATGGTAAAGTTAATACATATACACTGTATTTCTTCGAAAAAATGCATAGTTCGTACTTACAGCCATGTCGATATATGGTTTGACTGATGTAAATTTGGCCCTTTTAGGGACCTTTTAGATTCCGTATGTAAAGCTTCTGCCTTTCGTTGTATTGCATTAAACACCGTCAGGGTCGTATGCAAGGTTTCCTGAAAGGGGGTTCGTTTGGGGGCAGTCATGTAGGCTAGGTACATGATAGATCTAATTTTCAACTTCCTGACCAAATTCCACATGTAAATTAATTTTGCTGCCCAAAAAGGGGTTTCGAGCAACCCCAATGATCCCCTCTTTTTGTTTTATCCCACATCTCTATGTAGAACGAAGAACTTAACCATATTTCAGCGCCTCCGGACACTTAAGACAATATTCTTTTTGAAAGTATGTCGCACTATGATTAGAATTTAAATTACCGAAATGGTAGACCTTAAGTATAATCATTAGCACTCGCAAGAAACATACAGATCTAGGTCTACAATTTTTAATGTGCTCAAGTCTCAGATATCTTAATGTCAGTCCTCAACGAGCTAGGGAATTTCGAAGTGGCCCGGCGGACACGGGAACCGGACAATGGCTGTGTCATACATTGCCGTTCACACATAAGTACGTGTATCTGGCAGCTTTACGCTTGTTAACATGCGTAAGATGTGCTGGCAGATTGGAATGATGTCACCAAGCGAACTTGTCATTTCCTTTCCTTAAAGAACCTGACGGGACAAATGAAATATCAGTGCACCTTAAAATATTTCTATCTGCGCTGATTTTTTTTTTCAATTGGGAAACCACGCAGGTATCTGGCAATGCAGGCTTTAACTATAAAAATGATATAGGGTTTCCACGCTCAATATGAATAAACATTTTAAACGCGTTTTAGGCAATTACAAATTCCTCACATATTTAATAAAATGTTTGTGAATAAATTACTATTAAAGTTGTTGGACATAACGAGCCGACGGAAAACTTAAGCATGTTAGCTAAGGTTTACTTTGTTTCTGTGATCCTGCTTTCAATTGTTAATGTCTTTAACTGTTTTAAGACGAAGTAATAGTGATCAGTTGGCAGGCGGACATATATTACGAAGCTGCATGTTATATAGCTCTGTAACGGACTCGACCGCCATTATAGCTAGTCATCTTAACAAGATGTCAGTTATAAGTTTTACTGATCTCACATGCTTTGAAATTCTCAACAATGGAAATTGAGGATTTTACAAATATTAAGAAAAAGAAAATCCAACATTACGATTCATATATTTTGTGTGCCAGCAGGAAATCATCAAAACTTTTTGGAAGTGACATGTGTTTGTGATTCAACCTGAAGACCTAATCATTGTCTATGATTGTGCAAAATTATGCATTAAACTACATGAATAAACATTGTAATTGTTCGTAACCGTGCAACAGATTTGTAATTTGGAAAAAATAGTTTTATCAATCGATTTAAATGTTAACTCTTCAATTCAAAATTTCGGACTCGTGCCTAATTCTTCAATTCAAAATTTTAGACTCGTGCCTAATTCTTCAATGTAACATCATAAAATGGTATCCAGTTGTTTCTATAGGGTTTAAGGAAATGTCTTAACCCAGATAGAGGTCAAGCATACGTGTGAATTCTAGCAGCTTTTTAAGTCCCACCCAACTTCATAACACATGCAAATGATATATTGAAGCTTCGCGTTCTTGATTATGATATCGTCCTACAAATAAACAAACCACTGTCTCCTAAACTAGATTCATAATAAAAATTTTAAGAATGATTTTGAACACGAAAAATACCTCGATTGTGTTGTTAACAACCTTCATCGTACATCATTATCCAGATTTCGCTGTTCTGCTCACAGCTTATTCGCTGTTCTGCTCACAGCTTATTCGTCAATAGTTATTTTATTTACTAGAATTATCACCTATCTTGAATGAATCGGAAAATTGTTTAAGCGCAGCAGATGGAAAATTCAACAACACAGTTCTTGGAATTCATTTTAAAGGAAATAAACATTGTTTAATAAAACATCAATATAATACCAGTGTACTTTGAAGTTTCATTGCACAAACGGTGTAAAAAGCCCGAATAGTTTGCTATCCGAATCGCCACTTAGTCAATTTTGATATCTGCACTCGGAATCTTTGAACTATATTTTGCTGTAATTTGCACCAGTGCGTTTAATATCTACGTTATATTTTGTCATTATATATATATAAGTTAAAACAGTATTTTTCAATGTGACTTCCGTGGTAAACCACCCGTCATAATTTAATCGGTGTAACATACGTTTCTTTTAAGGAGGACCATAACTTACAGTGGAAGAACATGTGGTTCGGCCCTGTTAGCATAATATGTATTGTAAGAAAAAGTTTTGTCACATGTATAAAGATGGTAATTAAATATTTCTAACTAAACTAAACTGGAGCGCAAACGTGTGGAAAAACGAAAATAGGGTTAAAGTATATCGGTGTTAAAGATACATTGCAACAATAAACATCCATTTCATATCAATTTCAATTTTCTCTGCGAATTTAGTTACGAAGTATTCGCAAAATAAAAAGAATTTGTTTTTAAAACATCTGCACCATTAAACAGTGATACCACGTTTGTGTCTAGTAACTTTGTTCAGTAAAATAACAAAACTGTAAGTTTCCTGCCTTGAAATCTTTTTTCCGCTTTTGCAATGAGCCAGTGAAATATAGTTAACGTTCAACGGCATTTGCCCATCGAGCGTTGAATTGAAAATATTTAAATATAAATGTGTTATTTGTTGCGTTTCCAAAGCGCTAGAGTATAATTTAACATTTTTTGTAGGTCAAGAATGTCCCCCGAGGAAGCCCGGAGTTCTAAGATTGTATAGCATGCGGTTTTGTCCGTACGCGCAAATAACACGCCTCGTCCTCGAGCATAAACATATAAAGTAAGTATGAGAGGAGCCATGTTGAGCATTTAGGATCGGGTTTAGTCCGCCATCTGCCCGTCTATTATATTTAAAGTGATCATACTTTTGATAATTCTGAATTTGACGCTTAGATGCACTTTTTGTCCACTAAGCAGTTCAAGTTTCTGGCTGGAACAGGGTAGCTATACCACGTGACTTAGATTGTCGTGCACATAATTATTATACTCAACAAAAATAAAAAGTATCCACTTTCCTTTCTTCAATTTTGTAAAATTTGAAATTGAAAACTCGAACACCTATATGTGACCAATTTTGCATTTCTGTTATCATTACAAAGAGATAAAGTTTTTTTTTGAAAATCTGCAGCCACAACTTAGTCATCTTTCTTTTTGTTATAATGAGGATTCCAGAAAAAAATCAATAGTTCTTAAAAGTATTTACATTTATTTGCATTGAATCAGTCTCTCCACCTCTTGTGATAAATAAAATCACAAAACATTCATCAATAAAACAGTTAGTCTTCGACAAACAACGCTAGAAATTCCAACCATTGCCAATTACCTCCCTTTTAATTGAATATGTAGTGTTTTTGTAATTCATTATTAATTGTTATTCGGCTGGCAGTTGCTGTTCTTGTTGTGGAAGATTATGTTCATGAACAACTTAATTTAAAAACAACTGAGATTAACTATCAAAACACCATTCAAAGCGTTCGTGATTAAATCAAAATGTGTTAATGAGAATATAAGCATAAAAGGTAGATACATTTTAGTTTTGTCCAGTATAATATTGGGAAAAAAACTTGCTTCAGGTAGGATAGTAAGCGTTAATAAAGTGTTAATGTCGAGAATCATTGGATTGGATCGTTTGTGCACGATATTCAAACTTTCGATGCTTCAGACAAAATTTGTCATGGAATTTTTGAGAAAACGGCCACATACTAAAAAGAGCGACTAGCTGTGAATAAAAATGATTGATGACAGAAGTACTGTGGTCAAAATCGGTCAAGACTTTACTGAGAAACAAGCAAAACCCTACCTGAAGCGAGTGTTTTTTTCTAATTTAAATGTGTGCACGACATTCTAAAAGTCACGTGGTATAGCCTCCCTGTGGAAAGTGAGGTAATACATTTTACTTCTAGATTTTTTTTGGATCTGTTGTTGATTTCTACGGGTTGTTTGGGTTTCAGGTATGAGACTGTTAGTGTAAACCTAAAGCGCAAACCTGATTGGCTGTTTAAGATGAACCCTATAGGGCTGGTGCCCGTGCTGGAATGGGACGGTGGAGTGCTGCACGAGTCGGCCACGTGCAATGATTATATAGATGAAGCGTACCCGGGAGAGAAGTTAAACCCCGTTGATCCTTCCCAGCGAGCCAGAGACCGGCAGCTATGGGAATCTATTAACAAAGTGGGTTCTTAATGTAAACCAAAACTGTTGAACGGAATAGTAACGCATCCGACAGTCTTAACTTGTTAGTTAGTCCGTTTACTTATTTAAATATAAACTTGAATTTTTACTGGTCATGTTTTTAATGCCGCTTCAGCAGCACAATCCTTAGCAAGTCGGTTTTATATTAATTATTTCTGTAATTTAACCGACATGTTATTTCATACTATACTTAAAATTACACCAAAAGTTAAAGAAAATTGACTTATTATTAAGCATTCCAAAACATAATGTCATAGTCCACTGATACTAATAAATTTTCTCCGCAATGTCTGTGATTGTTGGTGCCGTGCCGTATTACCTGTGATTACCATCCAACCGTTACATTGATGGAGTCTGTTTGCCCTAATGCTTGACATAATTAATAATTAATTATGTATTGTTTGTAGTTAATAAGTTCATTCTACGAAGTCGCGGGTACAAGAGGACAAGACAAAAAAGTGTTTGACAGAATGATGCGGGCTTTCATGCGATATGAGAGGGAACTAGCCAGTAGAGGAGGTGGTCCGTTCTTCCAACTAAGATTGGAAACCAGTCTGAAATTTCAAGCGTCAGATTGGCTGAAATGGCAACTGGTCGCCATTTCAGCCAATCAGGTGCTTGAGATTTTATACTGGTTTCCAGATTAAGTTTTATGATCTTGTGCAATATTCGAAAATACTTGAATCATATGAAAGGTCAACGAAATACATGTATTTGAAAATGGTACATTAAAAGTTACCTATTGCCAGAAATGTTTTATAAAATGACAACTCGTTTTTGATGTCATTCATGGAAATGCTTATCGCTACCTAGACAGATTAGCCCGGTGTACTCAATAAAGTAAATAGTCCCAACGGGTAGTGTGCAAATGATAGAGTTCATGAAATATTCAATGCAGTATTATTATGTTTCTTAAATGAAATTACATATTATAACTTATATCACATTTAAAATGCTTAAAAGCTCAAACGAAATCGTGTTTTCTGTTAAAAAAAATGTACATGTATATAAATAACAATAATCTGACTTGACTAATGACATATTTATGCTCGTGTAGTAGGCCTATTCTTCAAAGCATATAGTTTAGCAGTGAATTTAGCTTCGAAATATAGTTTAGCCATGAATTGAGCTTCGAATTTTAGCATGAATATAGCAGTAGAGTTGTGTTGTTGTTTTTAGGTAAAAAAGTTTGCATGGCAGACTTCATGCTGTGGCCATGGTTTGAACGACTTCCGGATGTGAACAAAATCGTACCGGAAACGGCCATCACCACAAAGAACTATCCTCTTCTAGCGACGTGGATAAAACACATGTACGAGCTTCCGGCAGTGAAGAACACGTTGTTTGATGCTGATTCACACGCGCATTTCTTGAAAACTTTGCAAATAGACAAAAATCCAGATTACGAATACGGACTTGTCCAACCAGCCCGACTGTGATGTTCATACTAATTTATATAACTAAATCAGGTCATCGTGATTAAAGAGCTCAGAAAAATAAAATAATACATAGCGGGTATATGTAAACGAAAGCATCATATCATTGGAATACTGTTGTTCCTCTAAGGTCTTCTGTGCGTTTCATTACTAATTTCTTTGTGGAACTATAAAGTATCAAAAAGTGAGCTTAGAGGAACATAGTGTCTCTGTATTTCTTTAAGAAATTGAATTGAGACACGTTACGGGAAAACCTATCTTTTGACATTCTAGTTTTTACTATATTTTTATAGAATTTACAATCATCTATTATTTTCTCATATATGAAAAATGATGCCGTTGTACATTTTTACTATTATGATGATATTTTTACCGCAAAATGTGGTCTTAATGATTGCATTTCAAGAATTGACGTTGGTTGCCCGAAGATTACTTTCCCGTGACAGGCCCCAATCATAAGGTTCTATATCATATGCGTTCTATATTTCGTTTTGTTTGCTTCTTACTGATAAGTCTTCAATTTAATTATCCGACGCCAAGATCTTAAGCAGTCTCGAATCTTTAGCTTGAGATTAATCAGTTTGGAGATTTTACTTGATGTCCAACCAATCAGCTCTCTGCTACTAGAGACTGGTGTCCAGTTTGATCAAGTTTTTACCTTGAGACCTGGCCCAAAGGTTATAACGCTGAGCCTGGAAACCAGTCTCAAATCTCAAGCATCTGATTGACTGAAATGGCGACTGGCGATGGTATATTTATCAAAATTTGAATTAATTGTGTGCAGTTTCTTGCGTTTTATTTTCTTAATATTGTTGCTGATTATTAAATTTATAATCAATAACATATTATAAAATGAAGAAAGACAGAAAAAGAATCAAATTCTTGAAACTTGTTTTTTGTCTAGATGGGTGGAATTCAGTTATTTCACCAAGTCAACTTGTACTTGTTTGCTGATTTGAGAATCTGTTTGGGCAAGTGTGAGGTTGTTGCACCATAGAACCTGGTTTAAACCCCCAGTGGCAAATTGTTTTGCCACTGACCGTTCCAATGCGGTAACCTAAATGGTTCTCTTTTTCGTTTATTGTTTGTGGCGTCTTATTTGAAATAAATAATGTTATAAGCACACGCTCGCTTTCCCTCTCTTCTTTTTCGCTGCGTGGAGAGGCAGATATTTCACTTCTTGTCTGTTTTTGTAAGAACATATAAATGTTATCTGTCTTAATCGAGAGCATGGACTTAGCTTTAGGTTGTATGCAACGGCCCATACTTAGTGTGAACGTAAGCTGTACTCCGATGTTGTAAGATGTCAGATGAATTTATAGATAATAACGTTATCACAAATAGAGGTATAGCATATTTGAAAATGATGCTGAAAGACTGCAATTTATGAAACCACATATGTCTTCTTGTGTTGTTTTTTTTAAGTTTCTGTTTCCTTTGGATGTATGTTTGTTTGTAAAATCTACTTTATTGATTGGTGCTTAATTGTAAAATCTACTGAATTGATTGATATATATAATGTCTATTTGTAAATTATTCTCAACTGATTGGTTTATAATGTATATTTGTAAAATCTTCTGTCTGTATTTATTGTTGTATAATGTTTAAACAACATTGTAAAATAAATGGGGTTACCCTAAAAAGGGACCTGAAACATAAAAAACTAGAGTTTAGATCCTTATGCTGTTTATACATGTACTTTTTTCTGTTAGATCTGATGTAAATAAGGATGTATATTTATTAAAAAGAAATTAAATCAAGATGTGTTTGTTCTTGAAATTATATGTTTTCAGATGCTATCTACATATACCGTAATCATTTTGCAATTCTTTTTAAAGACATATGTGACACCATAACTTGGATTATGAAAATAAAAAAATATGGCTTTCCACCATAACCTTAACAGTGTTTCTAGGAAACACAGTAATTTTTGTTGAAAAAAATTGTCTTCTGAAAGTTGACATCATTCTTTTATATGACGTCAAAGTTTAGCAGACGAAATTTCCTATATATTTCGCAGTAAAAATAACTTTGTGTAGTTAAAATGTGTAACGAAATCCTCTATTAGTTATGTGAAATATTGATTTTTTATGTTTCTTTGAAAATATGATTAGAACTAAAATATCAACGTCACATAAGACACCTGTACCATTAAAGCTAAATATGAGTTTTGTGTCGCCTGCGATAGCAGGTAGACACATAGGGATCCTATTGTCCGGCGGCGCCGTCGTCGTCGGCGCCGTCGTCCGGTAGTCCCCCAACTTTAACCTGAAACTTAATGTTGCCTATAACTTTGAAAGTACTTGACCTTTTCACTTCATACTTGGAATATATCATCAGCACGAACAATGCCATCTGTGACGACAAGAATGATAACTCCAGTTTCAATATTTTTTGAGTTACGCCCATTTCGAATGCAACTTTAACCTGAAACTTAATGTTGCCTATAACTTTGAAAGTACTTCACCTATTCACTTCATACTTGGAATATATCATCAGCATGAATAATGCCATCTGTGACGACAAGAATGATAACTCTAGTTTCAATATTTTTAGTTATGCCCCTTTCAAATGCAACTTTAACCTGAAACTTAATGTTGCCTATAACTTTGAAAGTACTTGTCCTATTCACTTCATACTTGGAATATATCATCAGCATGAACAATGCCATCTGTGATGACAAGAATGATAACTCCAGTTTCAATATTTTATGAGTTATGTCCTTTCAAATGCAACTTTAACATGAAACTTGGTGTTGCCTGTAAAATGGAAAGTACTTGTTCAATTACTTGAAAGTACTTGTGTAATTCATTTTTAAATACTTTGAATAACTCATCTGCATTTACAAACCAATTTTTGAAGATGATAACTCAGGTTTCGCCATTTTAGTTATTCCCCTTTTAAATGCAATTTAGATGACACATGTGTTCTGGAGTGTAGTATTGAAATCAACTAAAATAAAAGATATTTATTATATTTGATTTAACATAGGCCCACATTTCAGCTTTTTCCATGCAGGCGAGACATGTGTTCCGCGGAACACAACATTCTAGTTTTTAAAAAGAAATAGAAAATAATTTTTAGAAAATGAACTGAGGAGTGGCTTCTGTCCCTACAGTATATCAGGACCTGTGTTCTATTTTTTTGTACCTTAATGTTCCAAAAAAACTAACTGAAAATTACTGAAAACATTTAAACTCTTGACAGCATTTTTACTTTTGGTATTGAATTTTCATTAAATCACAGAAGTCAAATGAAAGATTAGAATATGAACTGAATTAAAACAATGAAAAACTTGCGCCTACCGAGTGATCATAAAATCATTTTCTTTCATCATAACCTGCTTCAATCAGATCAATTAAAACACAATAGACGCTGGCGATTGCCAATAAACTGCCAATTATAACCCGTCACAACGTGTGAAAACCACGCGTCACCATTTACCAAATACTCCCGCGAGGTGCGAACATTTTATCAGTCGTTTATTACTCGAATTTTCCAATACAAACAAGGAAGAAATATGCTTCAAGGGACCGAAACCTGTGTTCGAGAATTCGAGTTCTTGAAGTTCGAGTTTCCATGGTATTTTTTATATAGAATATATAAGAAAATTGCCGGGACCAGCAAAACTACTTCGAGTTTTGCCGAGTGCTCGAGTTTTCGATGTTCGAGTTTTCGAAGTTTTACTGTAAGTAAACAATATTATCAAAGGGGAATTCCGAACAATTAAAATAAACATACATGCAAGGATCTACAAAATCGGACCATAAATAACTGAACAATGGGTTTCTAAAATTGCTATTTTGGAGGCAGCCATTTTGAATGCTTACCACTGACATCATCAATTTTGTGCACAAATGTAAGTAACATATTGAAAAAAATCGAAATATAACATTATCTTTTTTCATGTAACAGTATAAGAAATTATTATTTATTATTATTATTATTATTATTATTATTATTATTATTATTATTATTATTATTATTATTATTATTATTATTGAGATTTAAATAAGCATTTTCTGTGAATTTCTGTCAGACACTACTTCCGTAATAAATATTTTTTATGAAAAATCTATATGTGCACATAAAATGTACAAAATGACATTTTTGCGACAGGACTGAGGTATGATATTTTTTATTGTTTATGCTAATAATTGAAATGCTGTGATGCAATATTTTATGTGTACTAAAAAGGTCAGTGATTAGTATTTTATGCTATGGTCGTTTGATTTTTGGGTAGAAACAATGTCAAGTTAGCATTTACTACGACAATGTGGTTGCAGTGTTACCAATATGGGTATTTATCAAAGGCACACAGCCGTCTGGATCATTGTCACATACCTTACTGAACACCTCAGCGTCCTTCTAATATTGTGGTTGTGTAAACGACGTGACGGCAATAATTGCTGTTGTGTAAGTAAGTAAGTAAGTAAGTAAGTAAGTAAGTAAGTAAGTAAGTAAATTCTTTATTTAAAGAGGGTGAAATATTTAGCAATAAACTAATCTTCCAAACGGCCATCCTTACAAGTATTTACATAAACAGATTAAGATTAACACGATGATCATAAATAAAACAATATCACAAAACTCAATATGATATTATAATAAGAAATGAAACTGCAAATAATGTATCTGTGTTAATGTTAGGTGTTGCATTTAATGGGTAAGTGCGTGCATGTACGGTGTTCCGTTGAGGTCATCGTTGTTTCGCCCTGTCGACTTCAAGAGCGAGAACACGAAAACGCGAAAACACGATGCGAGATCGCGAAACAACGATGCGAGGTCGCGAAACAACGATGCGAGGTCGCGAAAGTACGATGCGAGGTTGCGAAAGTACGATGCGAGAACGCGATATTAATATCCCGTTCTCGCATACTCTCGCGACCTCGTTGTTTCGCGATCTCGCATCGTGTTTTCGCGTTTTCGTGTTCTCGCCCAAGAGGTCGAAAGTGCGAAACAACGATGGCCCCAACGGAATTCCGTATGCATGTGTGTGCGTGTGAGTGAGCGTGTGCGTTGGTGCGCGAGTGTGACTGCGTTTTCGCAAGGAAGAACTAAATATTTAAGAAATTTGAGAACATAAATCAATAATATACAATGTATTTTTATATACATGCCTCAACACATTTCTGTTTCATTGAGGCAATATTATACATTTTGTTCTTATCTTAACATCAAAATGTGAATATAAAATGTAAAAGGAACTAATCAATGAATCATCCATTCCACTTCAGATACAAAGTTTTAAAGTTGTCTACAGAAGAAGCATCGTTTATTTCTTCAGGAATTCTGTTCCATAAATAACTGCCTGAATAAAATAAACTATTTTTTATATAATTCTAAGTGTGGCATTGGAATACAAAAGTTAATATGGGATCGTAATGTATAATTTTCGAATTGTAATTGGTCACGATTGAGTTGTCATTTCCTTCATTTTATCCATTGCTTTTTATGCCCCCACAAAGTGGGAGGCATATAGAGTTGCACTCGTCCGTCCGTACGTACGTACCCCAAATCTTGTGGCATCAACTCCTCCTAAACTATAAGGCGGATTTCTTTCAAACTTGCATAAATGATCGAGCAGGATGTGTAGATGACCGTTAAGAAAGGATATTTTCCTGCGACCATTTTTACAAGAGTTACAAGAGTTATGGCCCTTTGTTAATTTCAGTTATTTAATTTTGTGGCGTCAATTTCTCCTAAACTATAAGGCGGATTTCTTTCAAACTTGCACAGATGATTGAGCAGGATGTGGAGATGATCGTATACAAAAGGATTTTTTCCTGCGACCATTTTTACTAGAGTTATGGCCCTTTGTTAATTTCAGTAATTAAATTTTGTGGCGTCAACTCCTCCTAAACTATAAAGCGGATTTCTCTCAAACTTGCACAGATGATAAAGCAGGATGTGTAGATGATCGTAAAGAACGGAATTTTTCCTGCGACCATTTTTACCAGAGTTATGGCCCTTTGTTAATTTCAGTAATTAAATCTTGTGGCATCAACTCCTCATTAACTACTGTATCTAAGGGATTTCTTTCAAATTTGCACAGATGATCAAGCAGGTTGTGTAGATGATCGTAAAGAAAGGGTTTTTCTTACGGCCATTTTACCAGAGTTATGGCCCTTTGTTAATTTCAGTGATTCAATCTTGTGGCATCAACTCCTCATTTACTATTGGATGGATTTCTTTCAAACTTGCTCACATGATTAAGGTGGATGTGCAGATGATCATAAAGAAAGGATTTTTCCTGCGGCCATATTTACCAGAGTTATGACCCTTTGTTAATTTCACTTACAAAATTTTGTGGCATCAACTCCACATTTTTTATTTGGCTGATTTCTTCCAAACTTATGAGGTCTTAATTGCTGTAAAGGACATTGTCTTGCAACCATTTTCACCAAAGTTATGGCCTTTTGTTTATGTTACTTAGTCATTAAATTTTGTGGCTCTTACTCCTCATTCACTACATATTGTTAATACCTACACAATTTTGTTACAAATGTACTTGCAGCAGTGGGGTATCAGTGTCCTGAGGACACAGTCTAGTTAATACAGAATTTTCTTTTGTTTCGTGAAAATTTGTTTTGCAATATCATCTGGGAAAAACGAATCTAATCATAAACCTGTAAAATTTACAGTTTTGTTATATTTTAATTTTTATATAACATAACATGAGCTAACGGTTTTGTTGTCTTTTAGAGTTAATCAAAGCACTATCATATTGTCCAACAATATTGACCTGGCACTTCATTAATTTTCGTAATTGGATAAACACGGGTATTAGCGAATACGCTGATTTTTATTCAATTTACACCCCAGTGATGTGTGGTGTATTGGAATAGATGCCGGACTACCGATTTAACGTAGATCGTAACGTTTACAAAATTTAACGAATATGGGGTCAAATGAAATAGTGCCAGGTCAATGTTGTTGGACAATATCAACATAAATTCTTAAGGTTTATATGTAAACAGGTATGGTCTGTCCGTCCAATCATTACAGTGAACTCACTAGTATGTAGAATATGATCATAAAACTGTATAGGGTCTACATTGGTAAATCATATTTGGCTGGTTCAACCATTCATTCATTACAGTGAACTCTGTAGACCCTGATCATAAGGATAGTATAAGGGGTCTACACCATTTAAGCATATTGGTATGAGGCAAATGAACGTTTGAATCAGGGTACTTAAACGTAGCATGGATGGTACAGAAAACAGAATTACAAGATTTGAGTGGATAAAACAGTTATGCGGTTTTTGAAATAATAAAGCGAAGACATACTTCTGTTACAAAAAGGCGTATTGTTGTGTTTTTTTGTGATAACTATAGACACTTATCAAAAAAATTAACAAATTGAAGTAAGTTTATCTCACTAAATTTACCGAAATCTCGCATAAAATACATCTACCGTAAATACAAATCTCGTTTGCTTAGTTCTTGTTAATATATTACACCAAAAACTGAGTACACATGTCGCCTTTTATCATATTAATATTGATATAAAACAAAAACAAACTCATTATTGATGCTACCCTAGCACTCTGATCGTGCAATCATAAGGTGCAATCAATCTCCTGTGGCCATCCTATTCGTCAATCTCTGACGTTCGTAGCTAATTATACGTTTCGAGGACTGCCATTTAGCGTACCACCGCCCATTGACTACGCTTACAGTATGATTTTAGATAAAAAAAAATCTCTTTTCCATGCTGATCTCCTATGTTAAACAATTGTCATCTCGCGTTCGCTTAACCTCCGGTTATTCCTGAGAACATTCACCAAATTGCACTGGATATCGCAAACAAATTGCGAATTCCCTGACCTCCCTAAGTTTACTTTAAACAATGGTCATCTCACATTCGCTAAACTTCAGTTAACTTCTAAGAACATTCATAACATTTGCACTTGAAATCACAAAACGCAACATCTCTCTTTAAAGATCTTTAAGAACATTCACAACATTTGAACTGGAAATCACAAAAAACAAGACCTCTCTTTAAAAGTCAATATTTTTACAATTAAGCAATGTTCTGAACATTTCTTCGTCCTAAATGCTTATTTAAAACCTCTTGTCATATGCTATAAGCTTCCACTAATTTACGACCATATGTTTAGTAATTTATACCACAAGTTAGAACATTTTTAATGTGAACGAATAGGTAGAAGTTTTCATCAATTTTCAAAGTGAACGCACTGACAGGAGTTTTTGAGACCCGCTTTATTTATAATAATAATAATAATAATAATAATAATAATAATAATAAATTATTTAATTTTAGAGGATAACATATTTGGCATGGCCATTCTTACATATGGTCCTCTTAAAAACATGTACAAATTATTACAAATTTATATTCATATATACATTCATATTCTCATAATATAATTGAAAGAAAGAAAAAAAATACAATAAAATTTCAAAACAATATGAAAATGCTGAAAACAGACATATTTAAATGAAAAAATGTAACAATAGCAATTATAACAAAAAATTCATTACCCAAACATCTTAAACATTTACTCATAATTACACTGTAATTGTATTGACAAAGCACTACATATTTTCAAATAAGAATTTTTTAACATGTTTTTTAAATGATTTAACTGTTTTGCATGACTTTACGCTCAAAGGAAGAGAGTTCCATAAATTTGGACCAACAACTGAAAATGATTTACTGTATAATAGAGTGTTAAATTTTGGAACTAATAGATTCCCATTTGAAATAGATCTTAATTGCCAGTCATTGCTATATGTTAGTTCTTTAAACATCGAAGTTATATACACTGGAGCTAAGTTATGTAATGCTTTGTAGGTTAGTAAAAGAATATGGTATTTGATACGACATCGGACAGGCAGCCAGCTTAAATGTTTAAACATGATAGATGAATGCGTAGTTAGCCCTGTTTTAAAAATAATTCGCGCTGCTCGTTTTTGTAGTTTTTCGAGTTGAAAAATATTGGATGAGTTTGTTCCGCCGAAAACCAAACAACCATTATCAAATAAGGGAATTATATACGCATTGTAATACTTTATCAAACAATCTTGAGAGACATATGAAGATAATAACTGCATGAGAGTAAGTTTACGGGAAATCTGAGTAACCATATGATGAACTTGTAAGTTCCAAGTCAGTTTATTATCAATAGTTACCCCTAGTAACCTTTGTTGGGTAACATTTGTAACAGATGTATTATCAATATATAGGTTAATATTTGAGACCTGTGCAAGTCTGTTACGTGTACCGATTAACATTACTGATGATTTTTCTGCATTAATTGGAGCATGTCATTATTTACACACCAGTATAATACTTTATCGTTTGCTGATTGCAATTTTTGCTTAATAACATCTACATTGTTGTCATGCGTGTGTACAGTCGTGTCATCCGCAAAGAGGTCAGTCGAACAATTGTTGATATATAAGGGTAGATCATTGATAAACATAAGGAATAATACAGGCCCTAACACAGAGCCCTGTGGGACTCCCATCGTAACAGGCCGCGGCTCAGATGCCCTATTACTAATTACAACGTTCTGAACATGTCCGGTCAGGTAAGAATTAAAAAAGTCGACCGCATTGTCAGAAAATTTGTAAATCTTAAGTTTATTTAAAAGCAGCTGGAAATCAACTAAAATCAAAAGCTTTCCTGAGGTCGTAAAAAATTGCCCCGGTTAATTCACCAGCATTCATATTTCCTAACCAGTTATCAATTATTTTAACAAGGGCTGTTTGACACGAATGCAAGTGTCTAAACCCCGATTGTCCTTCGTTAATTAAGTTGTACTTATAAAGGAAAGACAAAAGGTGTCTCACTATGTGTCGTTCAAATATTTTTGATGTTACAGGAAGTATCGATATTGGTCTATAATTAGTAGGATTGGATTTGTCACCGGTTTTAAACCTCGGAAAAACTTTGGCATGTTTAAGGGTGTTAGGAAATGTATTGTTGATAATACAGTTATTAATTAGCTTTGTAATACTTGTAGCTATAACATTTGCAGATAGTCTAAGTAATTTCGGACTAAGTCCATCTAGACCAGTTGCTTTTGTTATGTCTAGTTTTCGTAAAAAATTTAAAACGTCATTTTCTTTAATAAAAGGAATAGTAAAGTAAATGAAATTTGGAACTCTACTGATAAGGCTTCTAATAATGTAATAATAGTGTGACGGGTACACTATATTAATATCCAAACTGAAGAACTGAACAGCACTAATGCTTATGTACTGACTTCTTCATCTGAGAGAGATATTGTTACTGCACACACTCTACAAATTACAAAATTTAGAATCAGTATTGAGCCGAAACAAGACAAAGTACCTACTATGTATTGGTTGCCTAAAATACATAAAACACCGTACAAAGCAAGATTTATTGCTAAATCTAGTTCTTGCCCTACTTCTAAATTATCCATGCTCTTAACTTCTTGTCTTACAGCTATTAAAGAACATGTTATTAGGTATTGCGATAAACTTCTGGCAAAAATTTATTTTGGTCGATTAAAAATTCAAATGACGTTTTGAAAAAGCTTAAATCAAATAATTTTCAGGCGTTCTGTTTGTCTATCTATGATTTCTCAACTTTATATACCTCGCTCCCTCATAACTTAATAAGAGACAAACTAACCAGTCTCATTGAAAAAACGTTTGCTAGAGAAAATAAAACTTTCATCGCTTGTAATGAACATAGGGCATATTTTACAGATGGTTCTTATGATAATTATACTTTATGGACTTGTCAAGACCTAATAGAGTCGCTAACTTTCTTGCTGGATAATATTTATGTTAGATTTGGTACTTCTATTTATAAACAAGTAATAGGCATCCCAATGGGTACTAATTGTGCACCCCTTGTTGCTGATCTGTTTTTATACTGTTATGAAAGAGACTTTATGTTATCTCTTTCTACTGAACATCAAGATGATATTATTACAGCTTTTAACAACACCTCGAGGTACCTTGATGATTTATTAAATATAGATAATAACCATTTTCCATTACTTGTTAATAAGATCTACCCTAAAGAACTACAACTTAATAAAGCGAACACTTCAGAAAAGTAAGCAAACTTTCTCGATCTAAATCTGTCAATTGAAAATAGTTATGTCACTACTAAAATATATAATAAAAGAGATGATTTTAATTTTAATATAATAGTAAATTTTCCGTTTGTAGATGGCGATGTTCCCCGTGCAACATCTTACGGGGTTTATATTTCACAGCTTGTTCGCTTTTTAAGAGCTTGCAACGATATTAATGATTTCAATGAACGTAATCTTTGCATTACAGAAAAACTTTTAAAACAAGGTTATCGGTATCACAAATTAAGGAAAACATTTTGCTAGTTTTATCGTCGATACCCAGATTTAATTCATAAATACAGGTGCAGTTTAAAATCACAATTGCAACAAGGTATTTCACAGCCAGTTTTTATGGGGTTTTAATTTATAAACTTAAAAAGATAAAGGGCAATGTTAACTTCTCCCGGTTATTCGTAAAAACCATCTGTAAATTTAAAAAGAAAGGTTGCCAACATGATTTTTTACAGCGCTCTGCATGCCTGGTGATTAACCCTTCTAATGTTGATCATTAGGCTTACATCTTTGGTTGCAAGACGGTGGCAGGGGTTTAATAGTTTATGAAGGTTTATGGGGAAATCTTTTCTTAAAAGAACCTATAAGCTCGATTTGTTTATTTCATCCCTGTCATCGTGTTCTTGCTGATTTTACTCCAGGAGCTCTGGTCTCGGTAAGATCATTGAGTACCCGCTCTTTGACTTTGCAATGCTATTAGATTCTTATGTTTTATATGTTTGTGTGCTTTTGCATGCAACATTGTTGAGCCAATTAGTGGGTTGGAGTTGTTTCACCAAGACAACTTGTATTTGTTTTGTAATATGAGAACCTGTTGGGGCAAGTGTGAGGTTGGTGCACCCTAGAACCTGGTTTAAACCCCCAGTGGCAATTTGATTTGCCACTGACCGTTCCAAGGCGGTAACCCATCGGGTTCTCATTTTTGTTAATTGTTAGTGGTGTCTCCTTTGAAACTGATCATTTTATTAACCATGCTATCTCCCTCTCTTCTTCTTGACTGAGTAGAGAGGCTGTTTTTTTCTGAATGTGGCGATTCTTGATATGCATATTTCACCTTTTTGTATTCACAAATTCTTCCAATTTGTCAAGTGAGCCATTATTTGGGATAATTCTATTAGTAGAGTTAATGTTATAAACGTCTTTGATATTGGTAAAATACTCGTTTATAAAGTTCGCAATTTCGCTGATGTCATTTATCGTATGCCCATAAATTTCAAGAGAGTTAATACTATCCCTATGTCCAGAGTTACCACGAAGGTCATTAATATGTTTCCATAAATACGAGATATTTTTCTTGTCTTCGATTGCAGATTCTATTAACCGCTGTTTGTTTTCTCTAATAAGACACTTTACTTTGTTTCGCCAGTATGTATACAGTAGCCACTAGTTCTATGGTAATAATCTCTATCACGCCCTGCCTTAATAACATCTTCATTTATCCAATCAGGTCTACTAATATTCTTAACACGTTTGGTTTTTAAGGAAGAATGACAATTTAATACATACATAGAAGTGGCAGTCCATCTTTGAAATTCATCATCAGGTCCGCCTGATATTGAAATATCTGACAATGACTCATGTAAATCACTTAAAAAGTATGTTTCAGAAAATTTTCGAAAAGATCGATAAGTAATTTCAGTATGCGTTAGTTTTGTATTGTTACTACCATGTACGCATCTTGTAAAACAAATTGGATAGTGATCACTTATTGCAACTTGAGCTACAAAAGATTCAACAACAAAATTAATATCACAGTTTCGGGCATATAAATGATCAATAACAGATGCTGACGATTTAGTTACGCGAGTGTGGTTTTTAATAAGTTGACATAAATCATGAATTCTTAAGCACTGTGCCCATGCTTGGTTTTTAATAGAGTCGGTGTCAGTGCAATAATTTATATTATCACATACCTTCCGGTTTGGGAGTGTAATAACACCCGTTATATATTTTCGATATATAACTAGTTATATATCGTAGCCGAATCACTATTCATCCGCGTTATAAGCGATCAAAACTAATTTATGAAAATGACTTACGTTTGCCATCTGACTACTTCAGGCTAGCAAGCAGCTTCTATGGGGAACTTAAGCATTACTTTTATTGATAATATCCACGGAAAATATAACTTTCTGACATCTTGATTACTCCGTAAGATAGCAATACGCCGAAAGTCTATGATGAAATTTAACAACAGCAACAAAGCCATTTTCATTTCGTTTAAACCGAAAACAAAATTACCCAGACGCTGAAATCCTTTTCAGAACATCGTCGGTGTGATCGTAAAACATCCCGGAAACAATATAAAAACACTAGAAACACATTTTCATTCCTAATTTCCAGTTTATATCCAGCAATATTTCAATGTTGTCATATGCCGCTATGAAAGTTTACACAAATGACGTCATACACTAGATCGATTTATTTAATTAAACACAACTTCAGATAGAACTTGAGCTGCCAATAGACCACCCTCCCCCCTTGGGGAATTTTGAAGGGTATGTTTTTCTGAAAGCCTATACCATTCTACGCATTTTGCAATTTGTTTGCGAGTGGGGCGTTTTTCCGTAACGCCTGTTTGAATATGTTACCTTTGAAAAAAAGCTTGTGTAAGAATGAAATATTGAACAATTGTAAAAGTTCTAAAAGAAACCTATTTATTCTACACCAGGAAGCTCTAATCTATTTACTAATGCAATAAAACATCTGTAACCTAAGGTATTGGTCTAAAATAGTGATTAAGTTATGTTACTTAACATAAAAACCTACTTAAATAAGATGTAAGAAACATTTCTTACGTGCAGTAGCAAGTAATTTGTGCTTATAAGTAAAATATAGTAAGATAAATGAGAATTCAGGACAAATATTATACAGTGATATACATTGGGACAAAAGCCCGTAATGCTTTATTGAAATATGTTACCAAAAGAAAAGAAAATGGGAAAACAAGCCATACATGTATTAGACCTTGAGCTGCCAATAGACCCCCCCTCCCCCATGGGGGAATTTTGAAGGGTATGTTTTTCTGAAAGCTTATCCCATTCTTTGCATTTTGCAATTTGTTATCTTTCTGGCAAGTGGGGCATTTTACCGTAACGCCTGTTTGAATATGTGACCTTTGAGAAAACTTTATGCGTTGAAGAAATAATTGGCAATTATAAAAGTTCTGAAATAAACCTATTTTGTCTACACCAGGAAGATGTTTTTTTTAATTTTTAATGCAATAAAACATCTGCAATCTACGGCACAGGTCTATAAATAGTCATTAAGATATGTTACATAACATCAAAACATAGTTTAAAAAGTTGTATGAAACATTTCTTACTTACATTAGCAAGTAATTTCTGTTTTATTTGCTTAATTCAATAATATAAATAAGAATGCAGTATTTAAATGTAATAAAGTCAGATTGAGACACACTTCTTGTTTAATGTATGTAAATAAATACATATATTTGTAAATTCCAAAAACAAAAATATTAAAAAAAAAACAATGGAAAAAACATCTCAAAGATAGCAAATAAATTATTTATAAATAAGATAAATTATAAAGAAATAAACTCTTAAAGACATATTGTGTGATTTAAATGTAAACTGTGTTAAACACTTTGTTAATATTATCTATAACTTTAGTTATATGTGACTTTAATATTATGATATATCATATACTTATGCCTATGGTTAATAAATTTGAAGTTTAGGTGTAATTGTTTTTGTTTAAATACACCTCTTCATGAGTTTTAACGATTAGTTAGCTTTATATCATAATAAAAATAAAAACCATATCATAAATCAACATTTTTAATATGTTACCCAAAATAACGTATTTTAGTTACCAACATTCCTGCAATTTATGCATCTTGCAATCAAATAGGTAATATATATTAAGAATTAGTTATAAACGGAAATTAAGGTATTGATGCTGGTGATATTAAACAGAAATGTATTTTTTAATTTAAATGTAGTTAAACTTTAGAGGTTAATAATCTGTGTACTGCTCAATATGTCTTGAAACAAATGTGTTGTATGATGTAGATTGTTCAAGTTCGTCCAATTTTAAATCTTTTTAAATTAACAATAAACCTATCAATATGGCTCAGTGACAACATTGTAATACAGCTTACGTTTGCACTAATCATGGGCTGTTGCATCCAGTCTAAAGCTTAGTCCAGATACTCTCGATTGAGACAGATAACATTAATTTGTTCTAACAAAATGTAGAAAAGAATAAACAAAATTAATATTTTTTATCATTTTATTGTTCTATTTATGTCTTTAGTCATCCTATAATATGTTACCAATTTTAACTTTAATAATCAGCAAATACAATAAGAAAAGAAAAGCAAGAAACTGCAAATGATTAGTTAAATAACATTTTGATTAATTTTTATATATAATATTATATTATGTTAAAATTGATCTATAATAAATTTAAAAGCCACTTAATTTTAACTTAACACAAATTAGCTGATTAAATTATCGGATGTTTGAAATGTTTTTAAAAGTAGTTTTATTTTGATCTAATATACTAAGGTTCAGTGTACGAATTGTAAAACATTGAAACAGCATGAGCATTATATAGAAATTTTTGACTCAAGTAAAAAAATGAAATATGCATATCAGGAATGGCCACATCCAGCATACACAGCCTCCCCACACAGCCAAAACGTAGAGAGGAAAAGAGAGCATGGTATTACAAAAATCAGTTTCAAACTGGACGCCACAAACAAATAACGGAAGTGAGAACATAAAAAAATTATTATACATAAGTCAACGTTAACTTGTTTATTAGCTTACCATCACCTGCATTACACAGATTATCTTTCCAATTAGGATGTTTCTCTTTAACGCTTATTTGTCTTTAAAAAATAACATTCTAGAAAGATCTTAAGGACTTTTTAACAAATTCTTAAGCTTTCTTTGAAAAATGGAAAAAAATAATGTTTCATTTAGGACAATTTATTTTTCGTATTTCACATGTTTTATTTAACAGCAATGTCAGTTATTATTGCTCTAAAAGACCAGAACTGGTGCTTTCAACCTTGTTTTTAGTAAATATAGTTTATACTACGGTAATCAAGATACAAACTATCGGGTAAAACACGGTTTAGAAATTTATTTTCTTTATTCTAAGTGATCTTTCTAAAAAACATTATTCAAATAATTAGGTAACATATAATTAGTTTTAATTAGTTTTATTTTTAACACTTTTTTCAAAGCAATATTTTTATCTCTTGTCTTTTTACTTTTTGGAACCAATTCTAAAAACTATCTTTTTAGAATTTAATTCATAAATGCATTGTACTTTGGCAATATGGTAACTTCGGAATTATATGTTACGGAGATTTGAAGGTTTACAATGGACAAACTTAAACACTTTAACATTTTAACCACATAACATAACATAACATAGTATACACTATAAACTTCTTACTATTATTATTTTATAGTTTAATCTAAAATGATTGCATAGTCATGATACAGTTTTGTAAATGTAATCAGTTCTTTGTACAACAATATCAGTTTTAGAGAAAACACTTCATTCAATCAGTAATATTAGTTAAAAAAACGTCTGTGAATGTAATTAGAAATCTACACAGGGCTAACAAACATCAGGACATTGCACAGAGCACACATAGTTAATTTCTTCAAATAGATATCAGCTAACACCAGGCGCGTAGCTGCATATACGCGTGTACGCGACTGAATCCACATGATTCACCTCTGAACGCCCAAAATGCACCAGATTGCACCATTGATATAAAAAATAGGGGTGTGGGGCGTGTCCCCCCCCCCCCTCCGGGCAGCCCAATTATGAATCCACATGAAAAGAGGGCTAGCTACGCCCCTGAACACCATTAAAAATAAATAAAACCAAGGAAATAAGCCTTATTTTAATAAGTAACATATGTTATGTATGTTGAAAATTTGAAGTCATGAAAGTTGCAAGAACACTTACATATATGTGTCACTCTCTGAGACTTTTGGGCCAAAGTCGGCAAACGTCATTTCGAGTAAAATGACGTCAACTTCGCGGCACGCACAAATCGAATTAACTTTTCCTAATTGCCAGTATTAAATGATACTTATAGAAATATATATAGTGTTATAATCCAAGTGCGTAAGACAAAATGTACGTTTGAACCTGTTACCGAAATCTTTATTTAAAATAATCTTGTTTACTATCTTTCTATACAATTATTACGTCCCTTATTTTGACATACGCCACACATTGTGATTCACACATGTACGAAACAGTCGTGATATTAGAACCGCAAAACCAGCATTGTGAGACCTAAAATGTCGGTAAAGTGATGGATTTGAAAAGGTTAGTCTTCTTATAGTCTATTGTATCGCTTGTTTGTGCAAAATTATGTAAAATCATGTATGAAATTGGTGCAATTGCATTTTCCGGAAGTGAAAATGGCGATCGTGACCTTGTTAAACAGTTGATTGTTTACAAAACTGTTGAAATATTTTTTGATATAATAAACAATCTGATTTATGCATCTTCGTCGTAAACATTGACAACAGATCGTCTTTTCTTAATTAGGTGCCAGATGAGTTACTTTTACACTGTAATCCTGAATTTGATAAAGGAACTTTCAAATCGTGACATTTTCAAATTGCCAGAGATTGTCGAATTTTCGGACAGTGAGTTTGAAATCCCAATATATTACTGATAAAGGAGGCAGCAATAACCATGATAACGATTAAAAAAATGAATATTTAATTAAATGGAAAATGTATGTTCAGATAGTATTGATTATGATAAAAAGCTGAAAATAACATTCAAAACATTGCCTTGGGTGTAGCCCAACTTTTTGTGCGCAATAGAAGAGCTTTTCTATATATATGATTGTCGCTCTTCGCGTAAAGAACAGGCAACGAAAATGTCCGTATGATAATGGGTCTGTTCTCGCAGTCGAATTATTGAGACTACCTTGGGTGCTGCTGTACCGAGACTGTATGGAAAGCCATCTGGTTCTTTTGTATGAATAGACAAATTTATAAATTGGAATGCAATTATTAATATTATGATAGATAATGAACTTATATTTGCAATAATTATTACAGGGACTCAGATATTAAATCTCATAGATGAGAACTTCCATAGTGTTTGTTAAGTTGCAATACAGCTCAAGACATAACTCCACCACCAATTAGAGTTTCCTGGATATGACAAGAAAAATGCAGTTTACACATGGAGAACTGTGCACGGCAAAACATCAGCAACACTGTCATAAGGTATGTATTAATGGAAAAAATAAAGTTTTAATTTTATTCACATGTGTTTTTTTTTCCTTGAGGAACAGAACAGAACAAAGTTTTATTTCATAGACGTGTACAAAGTACATAGTCATCAATATCTTTGAAATATATGTATAATAATCATATCACGTGATAAGTGTCTAAATAAATACAGAACAAAAGTTGATATCTGAACAGGTTGTAAAGTTACAGCGAGGATGAAGCTTGTGAACAGTTAATTAATGGTTATCAACATGGTATTACGCTTGACAAATGCATGCTTAATATATTTTGCTAGATTTGTTAAGATAGTCTTATTACATGAACTTATTAATTCTAAATACTTGTACATTGATGGTCTTCTATAAAAGTAAGGTTTCAAATACTTGACTCTTAGATCAGTAAAGCTAGGGCATTTACATACAAAATTAAATTCATCCTCGATATCTAAAGAGTTACATAATTTACAGTAGCGTTCATGTCGAGGCACATGGTTACGAGCATATCGACCAGTTTGAATTCTCTGAGTGTGTGTAGATAAGCGAAGTCTTGTAATATGATATCTTAAATTACATGATAGTACATTTAAATATTCTTCATAAGCGAATTGCGTTTTAAAAACCTTATAGTTTTCTATAACAGCAGTATTTTCAATGTTACCAAACCATTCCTGAACAAAGCAGTCAATTAGACGTTGTTTGAATATTTGCATTGAGTTTTTAACATTGATACTAGTTTGTAGCTCAAACTAATCAGCAAACCCATAATTACATAACATCTGTTTAACTTGAGACACCCAATTCTTAAATCCATTTTTACAATCAATCAAATCTTGTTCATAAACTATTCTAATAATAATATTGTCGGTGCTAAGTATTTTACACCAGTACTTGAATATTCTCACATATCGTGCAATATAGAGAGGATATCGTCCTAACTCTCCGTAAACTCCCGGTGTACTTGTGTTTAAACGAACATTGAGAAGTCGTTTACAGAATTTAAGGTGTATTCTCTCTATATCAGCTGACTTTGTGAAACCCCAGATTTCAGAGGCGTAACCTAACGTTGAACCGACAAAAGAGTCAAACAGCTGGCACATTATTTTAGGTTTCAATTTAACCCTTTTACAATTACACCATAAAATATTAAGTGCCTTTAAAGCTTTACCAATTAAATGTTCATGATTCTTCAGGTGTGATCCAGAATAGTTAAAAACAGTCCCCAGGTAATTAAAAGAATCCACTACTTCGATCTGATCACCGTTATATGTCCAGTTTTCATTTGCAAGTAATCCTCCCCTTTTTCGAAATACTACTATTTTTGTTGTTGTTTTTTTGTATTAACTTCTAATCCCCAGTCACTACAATAGGAGTATAAGAGGTTCAAACTATTTTGCAAATCACGTGGTGTACGCCCTAAAATAGCTATATCATCTGCAAAGAGTAATAAAATTAAAACAATGTCATCAATCTGTAACTCTGAATCGGTGCTATTTTGTAAATGTAACTCTAGATCCTCTATAAATAAGGAAAACAAAAGAGGCGACATTACCTCCCCTTGTCTCAATCCAATTGCATACTCGAAATATTGTGTGTAATTATATTGAGGGTGATTACATGAATTTTGTATGTGGTTACATTGCGGGAAAATACATTGAGCTTTGTTACCATTACAATTTTTAACACACGATTTGACTTTAGCGTACATATCTTTAATAATTCTTAGCATTTTTCCCTGTATACCAGATTTAAACAATTTGTACCAAAGTCCGTTTCTATAAATAGTATCGAAACAACGTTTCATATCAACAAATACAACATACAGACGGTCATTTTTGTTTAGATATTTTTGAAGAATTGATTGTAAAATATAAATAGCATATACAGTAGAAATCCCTTTTTTAAATCCAAACTGAGCGTCGGAAAATATATTATGATTACTGCAGCACTTCTCAATACGATTATTTAGGATGCTGGTAAAAAGTTTAGAAAAGCAACTTACGAGTGTTATAACCCTATAGTTACTAACATTATTTTTATCACCTTTCTTATGCACCGGTACAATGACGCCTTCTGTCCATTTTTCGGGGAAAAAGCCCGATGACATAAATGCATTAAAATATCACACAGGTGAGATCCTATAATATCAATACTCTCAATATAGTATTCATTAATCAACAAATCACTACCTGGTGCTTTGCGAGATTTAAGTTTTTTAACTACAGACTTAATTTCGTCAATGGTTATAGGTACATCAAGTTCTTCGAACCTGATTTTACTTTCGTTAAAATCATGTTCATTACAAAATGTTTCCGACTCATTATTATGAAAATCAGAATTATCATTACCTAATGCAGAAAAAAAAATAAAAATCTTCGAGAGATATATCATTTCTATCTGACTTTTTGTTATTTTTGAAGTATTTCCAAAACTGTTTAGGATTTGAAAAACGTAATTGCTCGATTTCTGATGTACGTTTAAGTTCATAAACGTACCGTTTCTTGCGACATACATCTTTATATTGTTTTTTACAAGAACAAAAATATTCTCTATTAATATTATTTGGATTTCTATTAAATATTCGCAGCGCATCTAGATAGGTATTCCTTTTAATTTTACATTCATTATCAAACCAACCTTTGCTATTCGCAGCGACATATTTATCTCTAAATGAGGTATTAGTGCTGTTGTTAATATGCTTCTCAAATAACGGATCCGCTACACCGCGAACAATATTAGTGAATTGATTTATCAAGTCATTGATTGTTGAGCGATGTTTGGTATCAATGTGAGATGTTAATCGATTTAAAATGGGTAATTTGGCAATTAATCCGCTCCTAAACATATCGCGACACTCGTTTTTCCACAACAATTTGATGCTATTTTGTGGATTGTTCTCAGAATTACAAACATTACAACCAATAGAAACTCTTACACAGGCCTACAGGTTTCCCCAAGATTTTGAACATCTCTGCACAGTCATAAAATTAGGCTATACTGTTATCTATTAGCCGGAACAGATTGTAATTGACAGCTAATGATACTACACTGACCACTGTGAAATTTGATAGCCCTTTACCTTAATGTTACAACAGATGTTTTCTGATAGTGAAGCAATGCAAAGGTGATGCTCAAATGGCTGTTGTAGACTGGTTAATTGGACTTCAAGATCAGATGACCAGCACTAGTTCTGCATTACATCAGGTGATATTGATGCAGTCTCAGTATATGTTGTCTCACAAAAAAAATAATCACGCTATGACATATATGATATAACAGCTATGTTGGAAACATTTGAATGATATTTTCCAGACAAATTTATAGGTACAAAATATCATTCACACTTTTTTTACCAAAGAGTTTTCAAATTTCTCATAACACAATATTAAATACAGTACTGCAGCTACAATACCTTAAGAGAAAACTTATTCACATTTAGAGATGATGGTGTGGAAGTAAATTCAGCGGCGTTTGTTACATTGTTTAAAAGGCTGTACTGTCCGAAAAAGGACCTAAACTCAAATCTATCAAGGAAGTCAGGACGATGTCAGTTGGGAAAGCCTAGGATCCATCACAAAAATCTGGCTACAAGACAAACAATCCCAGGAAGTGGCTTCCTCCACAGTCTGTAATTGCACGGCTAGCCGATTTATTGCAGCTGCAAATACTATATATCGAAACTGTCGGCATCCCGATAACAAACCTATGCTTGATTTTCTACAGTCATCGTGATTGAAGAAAACAGAGTGTGGAGAAGTTGAGTATAACTTCGGTCCCGAAGCCCACTTCCATTCTCTTGCTTCATACCTAATTAAAAATATCTTGTACATAAGAAAAAAGGGGGCCAGAAAATACACCACAAAAGGGACGTCGCAGAAAAAACTGCTAAAATCAACTCCAAAATGATAAGCTTAGCAGGATAAAATTCAATTTTGGGCATACAGCGTCTTTGTTTTTTGTAAATTGATGCTATATCAATTTAAGAGCAAGATATTTTAAATCAGTATTGGTGTGATTAAGTCTTAAGAGTTTTAAAAAGTGACAAGGAAAACATGATTTGTACCTACCAATAATAAAAACTAAACAATTGATCTAATGAAATTTTGCCAAATGTCGTGTGATTTGTTCAGAAATTGTATTGTTGCAACGGGTAATAAACTTTATAAAAACAAATTTGTGAGTCACCTGATATCATAGCATTGCTTTTGTGTGTATAAGTTTCTATGCGGGGAAGAATGGTCGCGCTAAAGTTGCAAAGTATATATTTTCACGTCACACGGGCTTCAATTCGCACAGTTGTACTTGTTTTTCAGGTGTATTTTAAAGGGTGTTTTTCGCTGGGATTTTTAGCACGAAAGTACGCGTATTTCTAAACCTGTGCGGAATATAGTGAAACCATACTAAATGAGCGTGCTTTCTTTTTTAGTATTGGAGCGTAGTAATGAATAAACGCTCCCAGTTCCTCCTCATTTGTCTTGGTTATTTGTTTAATTACATCTTTTTATGTTATTATTATTATATTTTAAATTGTATTTGCCTATGTTGCCAACATTATGTGAGTCCTATCTGGAAATTAAAAGATTGAAAAAAAAAAGAGAAATACCAATAAAAACTGTTACTACTCAGTTGTTGTAACAAGATGCATTTTTATAAAGATTTTATTTAAAATGGTCACTGTTGACAAATTATGAGAAAAACTGGTCTTTAAGAGTAGATGGTTATACAAGGGGTTGACTCTAGTAAAAACTGTAAATATAGTCCTTCCGATAAGGGTTGTTATCTCCCTTGGCAAATTACCGTTCCTTTGCGCTCTTTAGCGTGGAGTGTGATAGTTTACTTCCGGTCGGAGAGTAAAACGAACAAAGGAATATATAGAGAAAGCGAGCAAAAAGTTCGTTAAATAAAAAACAGATGATCTATGTTTGTTTGTTCTTGTCAGAATTCGGATTTTTCTTTACTGATACTATGCTTTCAAAAAACCGAACGATTATAATAAAATGGAAAATCACAAGTCTTTGTTTTTGTTAACCCGAATGTTCTAGCAAACAGATTTCAAAATATTATTAAGGTTGTTTTTTTTCCAATAACTGTCTTAACTGTTTACTAATTTTGAAATGTTAGCTGCTTTTGCACATATCCACCTTGATCAGAATTTCATTTACCAAAATCGTTTTCTTAGATCGCTAATTATCTTAACAAGAAAACTAGATTTTTTAATTATGATCATTGACGATTGACAAACAACAAAATTTTATTTTATGGCAACTGATTATGAAAGGTAACACATACCTAATATAATGGTATGCGCTGAGGTCGTACATTAAAAAACTAACTCGATTCATGACATTCCCTTCTCAAATAAAAATAAGTCTAAAAATACCGAAAAGTTCTTTGAAAACGAGCGTCCGGCAAAGAGAGATGTTAATTCAAATTCACAACAATTAGAGTTGCTCAACAACAATTGCAAATCGCAGTTCTCATCCCACTGAAGTGTTTGCAACAGTGTCAACCGAGTCAATAATGAAACTGACGACCGAACCGTCTAACTGATCGAAGCGTGTTATGTTCTAGCTCATACCGCTAAATCATATCTTATTTTCACGTATACAAGAAAAGAGAATTTTACCTGTGGTTTCAAAACAGGTCTAACACAAGCTTTGCTTATATATGTATGATATCAAATTATGTTGTCTTCTGTGAATATAATATTTGGGCACTGGAAAGATTTATTTGTTTAATGTGGTCTTGAGCAGGGTTGAATGTTACAGTAATACATGTATAACTGTAATGAATTTTATAAAACTGTATAATTATATGAAGGATTACCAAAGATTTATATTATAATTCATAATGAATTTATATGTTTTTGAATAAATGATTGTGATAATAATTTGTTTTCTTTTACATAAAAAAAATAAGAAAACAATAACAGGAGTGTTTTACAAGGATTACAATCAAAACATTCCATTCCATTCATGTATTCACTAGCACAAAACAGCTTTGGTAACATAGCCCTGTACAGTCCTACAGGTTTCCCCAAGATTCTGAACATCTCTGCACAGCCATAAAATTAGGCTATACTATTATCTATTAGTCGGAACAGATTGTAATTGACAGCTAATGATTCTCCGCTGACCACTGTGAAATTTGATAGCCCTTTACCTTAATATATTAATATGAAATCATGTTATTGACGTTACCCGCAAGGGGCCCGAAAAAAAAAGAAAAAAAAGTATAAATTTACCTGTTTCGTCCGGGATGAAAGTTTATATAGTTGACAACCAACTCAAAAATAAATGAAACCAAGTCTCCTTTCAAAGGTTTACAGTTTTTGAAAATTAAATTCAGGTTTTCGAACAGCTCGTGCTTCGTCGTCACCAACAAACAAAATGCATAGTCAACAGCTTGTTTTGTAACTAAGTCCCAGAGCAAATATTAAAATTATAAATATTTAAAAATAAAAAAAAATCATGTTATTGACACTGGTATAGGCTAATTGCAAACAAACAAACAAAGTAACAATTCCTATGAAACTATGATAGAAATATGGTATTTTACACATTTGCTTGTAGATTTAATTATCTTGAACAATATATTTATGAACAGATAGGTAATGTTCAGAAATGAATCTTTAAGAGGAATCAGTTCTGGAACTTCAATTTTGAATTTTCTGGGCAGCATTTCCTTGTATAGTCTTATTAAAATATTTTAATATAATTTTGATTCAACTGGCTTTAGACTTAATAATTTACACTTAACACTAAAATTTAATGTTAAATGCATAATAAAGGGGATATCATAGTTGAACACATGTTTACTGTCATCTGCATAGTTTATAAATTATTTTGCATTAATTTTTATTAGCTCGACTATTCGAAGTATATGTCGAGCTATTGTACTCACTTGGGCGTCGGCGTCGGCGTCGTCGTCCCGCTTTGGTTAAAGTTTACGTGCAACCTACCTATATCTTAAAAACTACTATAGCTACAGCTTTGAAACTTGGCACACTTGTTCATCATCATGTCCGGAGTGTGTATGCCAAGAACCATAACTCTAACTTTCATTTTGATCAAATTATGGCCCTTTTTTGACTTAGAATTTCAGGCTAAAGTTTGTGTGCAAGCTACTGTACAAACTCATAACTTCAATACTACTTATACTACAGCTTTAAAACTTTGCACACTTGTTCATCATCATGTCCCGAGTGTGTATGCCAAGAACCATAACTCTAACTTTCATTTTGATCAAATTATGGTCCTTTTTCGACTTAGAATTTCTGGTTAAAGTTTGCGTGCAAGCTACTGTACAAACTCATAACTTCAATACTAGTTATACTACAGCTTTGAAACTTTCAACACTTGTTCATCATCATATCCCAAGTGTGTATGCCAAGAACCATAACTCTAACTTTCATTTTTATTAAATTATTGCCCTTTTTAGACTTAGAATTTCAGGTTAAAGTTTGCGTGCAAGCTACTGTACAAACACATTGTCTCAAATCTCAAGCATCTGATTGGCTAAAATGGCGACCAGTCGCCATTTCAGTCAATCAGATCCTTGAGATTTGAGACTGATCTCAAAACTTAGTTTTATGATCTTGGGCCCTGCGCTAGATTACATTTGTACCCACAGCCGTCTAATCTACTGTATATAGCCCATGGCCATAAGAGAGAAACCCCTAGAAAATCTGATATTATATTTAAAATGGGGGTTATATTGATTCTGATACTCGCCTATAACTAGTCTTACTTGTAATCTTTACAATTGTTTTTTTTTTAATTAATTTTGCATTTTTGTTATCCGTTTACAACAATACTAGTATATCACATAGCATGACACAGTAGCTTTGAGTTTTGTACCGTTAAAAGCAGGTTTTAAAACGACAGAGCTTCCAAAATGAAATATGTATAGGGTAACAGCTGTTAATAACTTGATACACAATGCACGCATCTGTTTAAACTAATATCACTCTAGAAAATCCCAAAGTATGACCTGAAGGAGAATCGTACTGAGCTCGTATTCACAAGCCTGGCACAAGATCTTAAACCTGAAATTTGAGACTAGTCTCAAAGATCAAGGATCCGATTACCAGAAATGGGGACAAATCTTAAACATTTATATAGCTGAGATGATGACAAGTCGCCATTTCAGCCAATCAGCTGCTTGGGATTTGAGACTGGTCTGCAGATTAAGGTAAGGCCTTCCTAACTGGCAATATTAAGAATCCAACATCTGATTATATTTTCATCAACTGCTTCATACCACTGACTTGTATGCAAAATTTTAATGATTTTCACCGTGTATTTTTTTTTAGATTTTTAGCTTTTTTTTTAAAAAAAGTGAGAAAAGAACGTGAAAGTATCCAAATTCTTTAATCAGTGACAACATTTTTTGTTATTGATAAATTCAACCGTAATATTTTACAGTTTATCCAAAATATGTTATATTTTAGTATTTTACTAAACCAATTTAAGATATAATATATAAATACAGAATTTATCTTAAACTGACATTTTTTTGACCAAATAAATATCTCACGAGACTAAATCAATGAAATTGTGCAAAATCCTGATTGGTGCAATATACAAAAATTTACCATTTTTTAACTATATACCTTAAATAAAATTTAAACAAAATTTCAGAGAAGTTTACCGTCCGGTTTTAGAAATTTTCAAATTGATGACTTGAATAAACGCTATTCTGATAGCGAAAACCCCTTTAATCTTGATTAATTTGCTTATTTGAGTTTAAATCATGAGCATTTTATATTCAATGAAAGAATTACACAGGAAACAAAATATATGCCAACTATTTAAGCTCTAGGCTTACAAAAAATAGCTTCCAGCGGGATTTGAACCCTGGTCCTCTTGCATGACAGAAATCTGCCCTAATTTACTACTATAGTTACCTCCCTTGGATACTCTTCTGGATATAGGTATTCATTAGGAAGGCCTTACCTTACGTTATGATCTTGGGCCCAGGTCCTTATATACCGGTAGTATGTTTAAATGTATGTCTGTATCATGTTTGTTGTAGCTAAGGCCCACACCGCCACATTTGACGTCAGCGGCGGAAAAAAGCTACCTGGCCCAGGCGTGTGAAAATGAAAGCATTAATGCCGAGAGAATGCGGATGGGACTCGAACCTCTACCAGTAAGTGTATTTACATTATTTTTGAGTTATCTACTTCATGTTTCTTTCGAAAAACTACAGGAAAATAAAAAAAAACCCTATCAAGCGAGATACAGTTACCCTTCCCTAATAGGATATGGCTTAGAACTCATAAGGGGCCAGTATAGATCACCCGTACGGTTCGAGCAGGATTAAGACTTTTCTGGTCAAAATATATGTAGTTTACATGTATCCCTTTGTTTTACATTTTGATTTAATTATGTTATATTTTACTGCGAAATGGAAAATAATCAATTGCGTTTGCTCATTTTTTGGCGTAATTTCAACGATGACGTCGGCTGTTCGAAGACGCCCCCCAAATGATAGTTGGTTTATTTTTGTTGTAAATTCACGACAGGTCAAGCTTAACTTATGTTTGGGACCTCAGTAAGTATAGTGTAGGTACAAGATAGAATAACTCAATTCTCCTTAAAACAGTCGGATAATAACAGTGCAATTATAGACTTGAAATAGACATTCTAAGAACATAATTACGTTAAGGGCATTAATAATAAGTCTTTCTAAATGATCTCATACTTTTTCCGCTCGTATAATGTTATCATATTATAGTAATCGATGCGGTGACAGTTTACTGCAATTTCTGTAGAATTCGTGTTTGACTTTTTTTGTAGAAACCTGCTTTTTCTCAAAATTTTGTGGAAAAAAATTCCGCAATATTTCAGTACCTATATTTAACAGTTACACTTTGTGACCAATGTGAAATCGGAGCGACCTGCAAATCCGACATGTACCATAAACTTTATAAGATTTCATTCTCTTAAAGAGCCACGATCAAATTGACAATTCTAACTGCCAATATTCAAGAAGATGTTAAACTATAGTAATTATTACCTTTTGTTTAAATCAAACTGAGTTCCTTAATTAGGTAATGCTTTGTAGTGAATCGAATGTTTCCCCTTTATCCTCATAATTACTCGTCACATCATATGCCTTAAAATCCGCTCGGCCGATCATGGATTGCATTGTATTCTTTCAATGTTTGCTAATTCTCTTTTACTAATAAATTGTCTTATTTATTTATATCCCTATTGCTCAGATTAAACTGTCATATGTAAATAAATGATAATATTTGCTTTAGGTTTATAATTGACCTGATGTTATATTGTAATTTTACATTGTGCTAGTCATGTGGCAAACAAATTTGTTCCAAAATAATTGCATTTACTAAATATTTATATAGATATTGTCAGTTTATATTGATCTGAATTTAAGTTGGCGTCCCGCTTGAGGTGACTAGTGGCATCACCAATTAACATGGAACCATCGACTATTTTTAATAATATTTATTATGAATTAATTTCTAAGATTTATAGTGAAATTAAATACTTAAAATTTAAACAAAGCAACAACAACAACATTTTCATAAAATATTATAACATTAGGATAATCATGATAAATTGAGATATACAGTATTCAATTTGTGCCCCAGAATTGATGATGTCATTGTCACCATTCATAATGGCTGCCTAAAATTATATGACAGCGGTTGAAATTAATGGTTCGAGTTTTTAAAATCTGTTTTCGCCGTTGTGGAGAAAAAAAATAGATTGAAGTTGTTCGTATTAACTTTGTTTAATATCAATATAATTGAGAATATGAATGTTGGTACTCCTATGAATTGTGGTTATTTTATAGAGTAAATAGGAAAGAAAACTCTGACCGGCAACTAATCCACTTTATAACACATAAACAATTCTTGTGAAAATGTGTTCGTACCTTAAGTACTATAATAGCTATATATGTTATTATTTGACTTAAGGGGGTAATATAATACTATTTTCTTAAAATGTTGATGATTTTCTGAAATTAAGTGTCTAATATGTACTCAGTTGTGTTTTTGTGTTTACCAAACATATAATGCTATTATGTGTACCCGATATTCCTTTGTTGGAACTACTTACAACCTGTGACCAACGTTATTTCAGCCAATCAGATCCTTGAGATTTGATACTGGTTTCCAATCTCAGTTTTATAACCTTCGACTCTGGTTTTATCTAGACAATAGAATCTCCTAGAACCGGAGTAATTTTAAGAATCCCCTTGCATCGTTTTTGTCTCACTAATATGTTACACTTCTCAGAACCCTCTAGCACCGGAGCACCGACTTCATTAAGCCTGTATTAGGCACTTTTTCAAATCCCGGCAGCTGTTTTTCTGGAAATTGTGTAGCACTTCTAAGAATCCGCTAGCAAATGTTCCACTTAGCCCAAATCACCGGACCGATTTAAATCAGCGAGCAACTGCATCATTTAGTCAGTATGCAGAGTTTTCGAACTCCCTAGTACTTGCTTCATTACAAGAATCGCTAGCACTGGCTTTGTCTAGCCAAGATGCATGACTCCTCAGACTCCACCAGCAATCGCTTCCTGTAGCACTGCATCTGCTATGCAGTTCTCGGGTATCCTCAAAGACTGGCTTGAGTGGCTTCAGCATGTAAGTATTCAACATTTCTCTGAATCCACTAACATTGGCTTCATCTAGCCTGTATGAATGAACTACGTGATCCCGAAATACGGTCGTTAGGTTATAAAGCTGAGATTGGAAACCAGTCTCAAATCTCGAGCATCTGATTGGCTGAAATGGAGACTGGTCGCCATTTCAGCCAATCAGATGCTTGAGATTTGAGACTGGTTTCCATGCTCAGTTTTTTTTATAACTTTGGGCACAGATTGATATTTCAAAGAGCACTTTACAGTCACCATGTCGCAATGTTTAACGTTGTATCAACGGACAAAATGAGTTGACGACTTCAAGCGAATCCGGGCTAAAAGCTGACGAATCCACAAAGATCTGTTGTCGACAAGAAACACTGCAGTCATTTTCAAAATGACGTAATGCATGACTTCAGCCAATTTTATGACTTGAAGTAGTCAGTATTCACGTATTTTCAGTCCTCGTCGATCTGCTTTCTTAAAACACTGTTGATATAAACCGAGAACAGATCATAAACCTACACAGGGACGCAACTACATGTGTATAGTTTGTAGATTACAAGCATTACTTCCCTTCCATAGACAATACCAATCTAACATGAGACATCGACTTCAGATGTTTGTCGCTGCATGGACAGAAGGAGATACAACCTGTTTCTTAGAACTGCAGTTATTCAGAAAGATGGTTGTTTCGTCTTGTTGTTTTTTTCTTTACTGTAAGCATTGACCATCTTTGTAAACCGTTGACCACGATACATACAGTGCCCAAGGTTATAAAACTGAGCATGGAAATCAGTCTCAAATCTCAAGCATTTGATTGGCTGAAATGGCGACTAGTTGCCATTTCAGCCAATCAGATGCTTGAGATTTGAGACTGGTTTCCAATCTCAGCTTTATAACCTTCAAGCCAGGTTTATTTGGGTAATACTGATTGGCGCTCGACCTGGAGCTAGGCGGTGTTTTCATAACTATCCATGAACAGGATGAATCGAACCGAGCCTGCAATATTGTGATATTGATCGTGTTTATTGACTTTTAACTCTTTTTTTCTCATCTATTTGTAAACATGCGAAGAATCTTGCCTTTCTTTCGATTGATAATGGTGAAGTTCTCCAACTGGGTTTTGTCAAGAGCTACCGAGAGAACCTATGTCTTTATTGAAGACTGTTCAATCTTTTAGCTTTGAACAATATATAATGGTTTGTTAACAAGGTGGCGATGCCTTAGACTGTGGTTGATATACCAACTATATAGTAATGTTTCTCAAGCTACTTTGCTTAAATGATTGAAATGAAATGTTGAGCTATGTGATTTACAATGATTTTTATTGAAAACTAATTAGAGTTGATCACAGACGTTTTGGTCTCAACAAGTTTCTTTATACGCAACGACTTTCTATGGACTATATCTATGGGCTATCTACTGAGCAGCTTTTACTCTGTGGACGTAAGCCACTACCTTTATGTTGGAACTATGAAGTCCAACTGTATGGAGTTCCAACTCCTGTAAACTCTAAGAATCTTGACAACAGATTGTTCGATCTATGCTGCCTTCTCAGAGAAGCTGGGCTTCGTAAGAGACTACGGCAGCAGTCGAAGGAACCGTACACTGTATATCAGATTCTGCTATTTGTGTTACAACACTACTATTGTACTACGTACTAAGTAACCTCTCTGAGGAGCAAGCTCAAACAGAACCTTTCGCTAGCACAACTATTGGCCTCGCTAACTAATTTAAGCCAGCCAGTTGGCCTCGCTATCTAACTTAAGCCAGCCAGTGTTGTATTTTCACAACGTCTTAGTTGCTGTTAAACAACTTCTTGTTCTAAAAGTTGAATCCAGCCCCTTTATATTTACCTTATATTTGACAATACAATGGTTACAAGCAATTATACAATTATACAATTTTATATAGGACCAAAACGTCTTCAAAACGTCTTAAAATCACAAATTCACTAAATGTTAAAACTTTCACAAAATGACATTAACAATGAGATAAAGTGCGTAAATATTTATATTATAGAAAAGGGGGTTAAACGAATTTCGGATTATTTCTAAATCATTTTTATAGCAATTTTTTTCGTTTGATGCTGCTTAATTTCGTGGTACCTTTCTATGTCGATTGTCGGGACAGTAAAACTCGCATATTGCGCATAACCACAGACACGGCACATAAGCACGGAATCGCCGGTTTTAAACTTTTTAGCAATCTAAAGCGGATAAGAAATAAACACGTACATGAACCACATGTTGCTTGGTCAGTGTATGTGTCGCAGCTGTTTCCGAGAACGAACATATAAACAAGAAAACTAGGGACGTATTTATACCTCCGTGCCGCGGCCTTCACCGTTGCTGTGTCTTTTCTCACTGAGTGCGATTCTCACTGTCACCAACTAAAGTTCAAGCAACATACCACTTAACAACTTGGCTATTGTTTTTTCTATACTATTTTGACGCTTTTATAAGAAAACTGTGAACTGTTTTACAATCATAAAAGAATTTAGAATCTGCACAATATGAAGTACAATTTATATGGGTAAATGAAATACAGTTACGACCGCGCTAATGGAGCATACCATCATGTAACTGTAAAACTACTTTAAAAATGCAGGTAAAATCATTTGAAATTGCAGCTTACAAGCAGAAAAAGATGTATATTTGCAGAAAATAATGTAAACAAATCAAACATACGCACGACTTGTGTATTATTTGTCATCCCTTTAACTTTTTACAAGACAAAATAAGGCCGTTAGCTAACTAGAATTGATAGATATTCCTTTTATAGATCTGCTGGGGCTACGAAATATATGTTTTAAATTATTTTAGGCGTCACCACGCACAAATTTAGGCGCTACAGTATTTCTATTACGTGCATAGACTAAAGATTTGAACAGTTTTCATCAAATGTCTATAACTACACAGAAATCTTGTGCATTTCTTGAGTAATTAAGAACACTATTAAATAAATTTACACGCCTTTGGGAAAATGCTTTGACAATCTAAGAAGAAAACAGCATAATTTAAGAAATTGTAAGTATAACAACGAAATACTTGATAATTATAGTCTAACGTCCGAATACAAATAATGGACGTAAGTATTATACGCATTTTGGAATGTTCATTTTTACCCCTAGTAACGTTTTAAAAGATATTTTTGACAAATTAACATAAGAAAAATCTATAAGATGTCATTTTTATATGATAATTCAATTCAACTTCCTCTGTGGTGTCTTTTGACGAAGTTTTAAATTATTTAATGAACTAATTTTTTTCCTAAAATTTCCAAAATTAACGTATTTTTTCAAAAGGGGAGAGGCATAGTTAAAATGGTAAAAGCACAATAACTAAGTCGGTGATCCCCAAATTTTATTCGCTTATTCAATTAGAATTGCTTTTCTCAAACTTTTTAAGCAAATAAAATCAAAAATTAAATTTGGGAATTTTTCACAATTTTGAAAAAAGTCGACAGAAAAAGGGCAAAACTCGACGTCATTTTTAACGCAAAAACGGCGTTTAACGGTACACAATGTTGTCAAAACTAGTCACATTATGTTAAATCTTATATCACAGGAAAGGTATTTTCAGCGCCAATTCATCCGTGAAACAATAAATTAAACCAAAAACCCTAATTTTCAGACAGCCCCGAAAAAGTGTTCGGCGAGAGGCGTTGACGTCACTGCAGAAAACTGGCGTTGATAGCTAACTTTTAAGGTAAACATCTAAAAAACTATTGGATTATTCGAAAAACGGTTTGCGGATTCATGCTGGAATTATCGTCAATAAATACCATACCAAATTTCAAAAAGAAATTCGAAACTTTGCAAAGTGTCACGTTCCACCTTAAGACCGGGTCGGATGTTGCAATAAACGAGTTGTAAATGTAAACTTAAGACCAGGTCGGTTTTTTTATTCGTAAAAATATCATTCAAAGTATACTGATAATAAACATTATTAATATAATTTAGCAAACCTTTTAATTACCTTATCATTTTCTCACTTACTTGAAAACTGTACTCATCATGACCATACATGTAACTATATGGCATTTTAAGGATTATCTCTCCAGGTAAATTAAATGAAAGTGCAACCTTTAGGTAACTTAGTTCCGGCGGGGGGATTAACCATGTGTAACATGGCTCTTGTTATAAAAGAAGCGGACTTCTGATCGGTTCCTTAAAAGATGAGTGTGGTAGTTTTCTATTTCAGAAGATTTCAGACAGTCATTTGTTGTTGTTGTTATTGTTTTAGTATCACTGAACTGCTTACATTGTTGATCTTTGTAACTTTTGTTACTCAGTGTACTAGTATAGTGCGTTAGACTATAATTTTCTACAAATTGCTTTTAGCAAGTTGTAAATTTATAATAAAGCGTTTATACATGTTCTTATCAGTTTTTTGTTTCCTTGATAAAAACAGTTTAAATTTTTTGCAAAAATCTCCTAGAACTGTAATATTTCCGCCAAACATCGACTTATGTCGTCACTAATTCGTTTTTTCCGAACGCCGATGTGTACGTTTCCGGTTGATACTATTTTTCGTAAAAGGAGTCGATTCTTTAGGCGTTTTCCGCGATTATGACGTCATTAATAACTAAATCAAATAATACAAAGTGCGAATATAAAATTGATGTAAAGTAAACAAATATTTTCATATCTAATACTCAAAATAAGTCTATAGACGAACAACACTTAGTAATGAATAGAGGTTATATGAAAGTGAGCAACGTATGAGTAATCCCCGTGGTGCAATGGTAACGCACAAGGCTCTTATTTTGACGGACCCGGTTCAATCCTCGGGAGAGGAACCTTTATTCCCCTTTTTTCTTCTTCTTGTTTTAAATTATTGTGAGGAAATTTTTTGAGAAAATAGTATAATCAATAGGTTTACAATTCGGAAACAATTGTTATTATTCTTCATCTTCATTTAGTAGCCATGAAAACTGAAATATTGTAATGATACTGACTCTTTTATAATACAGCAACAAAATCACGATATGAAACTAAAATAATTATGGAATCTGTACTTTCACTTAGGAAAATGTTGATTTTTTATTGTTTCTATAATTGAACAGTAATTTTGTGATACTTGTCTTATAAAACTAATTTTATGTGTTTGCACGATGATTTTTTCATTTAAAAGAATGCTGTGGTTGCTATGGTTACAGTTGCTAAAATTACTTTTTTGAGGTTAAATTTTAACCAGCATAGCTAATTGCTTGCGTATTTCTTGTTTTTCAAAAAATTTGAGGGGGTATAAAAAATCACCATTCGTAAACCAAGCCCTTTGGTTTTTGTGGTTTTTAACCGTTTGGTCTGGGGCATAGGTACCTATTTTGTAGGCCAATAGATCGAAAACGAAGATAGTGAGGTGCTCTTTTTTTAATTATTTGATTCCGTACACATTGCAGATAATTTTAATGTATAACACAATAATTTTACTGCATTGAACATGCACCAAAATCACAGATAAAAACTTGCTTAATTTTTGCAGATAGGAAAAATGTGCATTTCCGGAAATGGGGTACACTTTAAAAAAGTCAATTTATCAAGTGTTAGAAATATATTCTAAACATAATGCTTGTTTTTTCCTGTTCAGATATGACGTCCTTAAACAATAAGCCTTTATTTTACATAATTTTACAAGGTTTCAAAGAAATAGAGATGAATTTAGCTTCTAGTATGTTTGATTTTACAGCCCATTTTCCGAAACAGAGGGTCCCCTTCTAATATACTAAATTACTCGAGTTATGCATGGTAAATGTTTTTTAAAACTCAGGTTTAGATGTCTAAATGGATGTACTTGGACATGAAAACAAAAAAATCCCAATCTGCAAAAGTGCATATTACAGTCCTAAAACCTTAAAATAAATATTGCTGTCTCAAAAAGAGGCATTCCTCTGAACCCTCTGGATTCGCATCTGGCTTGTTGATATGTTATCTGCCCATCGGAGAAAGTTTGGGATCAAATGAAGGTTAAGCCTTATTGCTACATCTAGGACTGAAGGTTATAAAGCTGAGTTTGGAAACCAGTCTCAAATCTCAAGCATCTTATTGGCTGAAATGGCGAACATTCGCCATTTCAGCCAATCAGACGCTTGAGATTTGAGACTGGTTTCCATGCTCAGTTTTATAACCTTGGGCAAAGATCTCGGGTTAGCTGACTATTGACGATGTAGAAATTAGACCATTTGTGATTAGGTTGTCCGTCTTTTTGTCCGTTCGATCATTTACAGACGAGATGAAGACCCAATAATGATGACAAAGATCAGACAATGGGAGATAGGCGGGTGAAGCAATACCCTAACAATCATGAATATGTCAAGTCAAGTCAAAGAATTTATTTGCATATTCAAAATGAACATTGCTAAATAAAATGCATAACATTATGTATGGCATGTCGTGAAAATACATACATGACAAGAATGAAAGAAAAAAGTATGAGAAAACAAACAACAGAAATATTGAAAATGTCAATAATTTGTCTTACCTATATTTATATGCTTAATCACATCTCGTTCCCTCGATGTCGTTGATCATAAAACTTGCATTTCTTCTTCTACCCCCGATCTGTTGTCAAAAATAGTATGGCAATTTACGGTTTAGACATTCGAAACGCCGAAAAATATTTCCGAATGTCAGATTCCCAGTATGGGCAAAATTGAAATCACTCACATAAGCGCTATTTGTGCAGAGTGACGACCGTCGATAATAATAATAATAATAATAATAATAATAATAATAATAATAATAATAATAATAATAATGATAATAATAATAATAATAATAATATCTCTTTATTTTAAGAAGGTAACTCATTAAGACAAAACCTACGACAACAAAATTAATACTAACACATACAATATTTGCAAGTATAGAAGTTAGTCAAATGAAGAAATTGCTTATTTTCAATGAGGCCTTCCCGTACATGTACATATAGTCAGTGCCTCTATCATTAAATTATCGGTTACTTGGGTACTGTAATTAAGATCACGTTTATCAGAATAAGCCGCTTTGTGCCGGCTACATGTAGCTCAGTCGGTAGCGTGGTCGTTGTAACTTGGCCGAACGGTACTGGTTCGATGCCTAGTGTACAGTACTGTGAACGTTTAAAGTTACAAAATTTGCGTGTATCGTGTGTCCGTCTAAAGTCTATCGCGCGTCCGTTTATCGTGTATCGTGCGTCCGTCTATCGTGCATCGTGCGTTTAATCGTCTAACGTGCATCGTGTAACGTGCATCCGTTTCTCCCATATGCAAATTTAATCATTCGTCGAATATTTTGATATCATTTTCATTTTTTTTAGAAATCTCTTACACGAAATATATCTATTGATAGTATCGGTATGTATACTGAAAGGATAAAGAAACGCAGGGTAACAATTGGATAGGCAGGTTCGAAAGCTCATGCTCCACGACGGTTTACACTGAGGCAGTGGAGACAAGTTTTATTCACTTTCGACACATGTTAAGGTGTATCATGACCTAATAACTCAATACACAAAGTTTCACTTTATTTGGAGAACGCGTTCTTAATATATCGGAACAAATGTTACCCTGCGTTTCTTTATCCTTTCAGTATATATACACAGTGTGTAACAGTCTACATTATTAAGGTTTGTATTTTGGACCACTCCCGTCAACAAAAACAACAAATGAAAACAAACACGGAAGTGAAAATGTTAAAATAAAATCGTAGATATTTTAGTGGAAAATATATTCTGGAAATTGTTAATTAAGCGTCGTTGTTTAGAACTTCTTCCCTTTTCAACAATGACGCTGTTGTCATAGATCTTAAGCTGAAATGGAACTGGACTAGCGGATGAACTGAAACGATTTGACAGATAGGAAATGTCCTGGCACAGTGTTTATGAATTATTTGGTGCCTTGTATATAAAATCAAGGCATCTTATAAAGCTATGCAGTGAAGCCAGTGATAATCTTCTGGATCAACAAACAAACTGAAATTTCAAGAGCTGTGTGCCATTTGGGAACCATAATAACACACCACACCGGTTGAAAATGTGTCTTGACTGTTGACAATTTTTAAAAAAGGATGTTAAATAAATGAAGCAATTTTTCCATGACTCTGTCCCATATAATTCTTGTTCCTGGATCGTCATATCAAACAGATAATTCCATTATTTTATAAACCGGAGGAAAACATGTCAAACAGTCTTGTGGTTACAAATTATTTATTATATAAAATGGTAACAGGATTTCTACTAAATACATTTTTGGGCAACATGCATTTCAAGATATTCACGAAGAATTATCCAAGTACGTTTGAATATAAACATTATAAAAAACATGCCAGTAATTGTTTTCTCCTCTCCTCATGTTTTTATATTATTTTACAGGTTTTAAGGAATAAAAACAGGCTGATTACATTTACTGGGGCCAGAATCTAACAAAAATGACAAAAATCTTACCTGGGATATTTAAAACAACTAAATGTGAAAAAAAATTCAAACGACTCTTGTCGCGACAAGTTATTTATCATAAAAATAATAAAATTGATATTGATATTGACAAATATTTTTCAGGCAAAATGTATTCCAACTCATTGGCAAAGAATGAGAAAAACATTTTAAGATACAAAATCTTTAATAAAAAACATTTGAAAACAATTAAATCATATATTATAGTTTTATACATGCCAGTAACTGTTTTCTCCTATCCTAATGACCAGAATCTAACAAAAATGACAAAAATCTTAACTGGGATATTTAAAAAGAAATCTCAAACGACTCTTGTCGCGACAAGTTATTTATCATAAAAATAATAAAATTGATCTTGACAAATATTTTTAAGGAAAGGTGGTCCTGACCAGTTTTATTTGATAACCCTTGATAATTCATTTACACTAATCAAAGAATATGTGTATGGATATTTTAGTGTGGTGCTTTTTGTATAATTCTACATGTTTAAAGAATAGGTTAGAGACTACTTAATAATAATTTCTATAGACTTAATTTGAAAGGTGAACCCCATTTGTGGAATGTTTTCAATGTTTTCCAAAGCGCTTAGGGATCCTTCTCCATTAAAGGTATGTTACTGAATGTCTACTTAATTTTTTTTATCCGAATCAACTGCTCATCCAAAATTATGTCTCTTTCCATGCTCAGTCACTGCATGTTTTTTTTATTTATTCGTCAGTTTAAAACTATAAAAATTATCCATTACAGTCAGGAAAATGAATCATCCGTGTATCCAGGTACAGTTTGCTTGTGTAAATCCGAGTCTTTACTTAAATTGAATACGTTGTTGTTTAATTGACAGCAGTCAATTAATTGAAAAGAAGATTAATATATAAGTGAAACACACGTTCGTGGTACTAATTATACTTTGATTTTCACTGCGAAAAGATCATTTTCGTTGAATTTAGATCGACGCACCGCCATTTGTATGTCAAAAAACGTGTATCGCATATCGTGCAACGTCTATCGTGCGTCTATCGTTTATGGTGCGTCCGTCTATCGTTTAACGTGCGTCCGTCTATCGTGTATCGTGCGTTTCGTTTGTAACCCAAAACGTTCACAGTACTGTATGCATTTTCATTTTAAGAGACTTGCGTTTATTTGGCCACCTCGTACTCAAGTTTCCAATTACTTAAGTTCTATCACTCGTTTGATGTTAGAATTGGGCCTAACACCGTAAAACGGAGTTTGAAACCAGTATCAAAGCTCAAGCATCAGATTGGCTGAAACGAAGTCAGATGATTGAGAATTGGGACTGGTTTCCAGTTTCAGTTTTACGATCTTAGGCATCGGAGCTTTGTTCGGATTTGCATAATGCCAAATATTACAGCGTATACCAATGTGCTTAATACCAACACAAACAGCTCCCTGAGAAGTATGTAATCGAATTAAGCTCTACAGGGTTTTACAGAGCATTTCGCCGTTATAAAATATGAACTGTCTCAAAATTAGCCCTTCCCGACTGATAATTTTCCTTATCTTTAGCGCTTGATTAAAACATCGCTCAATCAAATATGACCTACATAGTTTTCTGTTGTATTGTATCCAAGATTATAAAACTTAAAACATATAAAAACCATATTATCCCTTCGATAACATTAAAACGACCGACGTTTTAATGCAAGGACGTCCTCTTTTTAACCCAGTATGTCTAAGAATTAAAATTTCAAAACAAAATTAACCTACATAGCTTTTTATGGCGCTGTATCTACGTAGGGTAATTATTCTTATTAATCTGGTACAGCATATATATTTAGTTAAGTAAACGATCCCCGAAAGCCTGATAAGCACCTAAAATATTTTGTCGAATTCGTTTAAATAACTAAATGGTTAAAATTGAGCTACACTGTATATTGCCGTTTCCATCAGCTACCGTTAAAGCTGATGGGTAAAAAGCCAGCAAAATTGCCTAAAATGACGCAAATATAAAACATTTGCTTAAAAAAAACTGAATGTTGTTGATTTTCAAATAAGATTTTATAGGTTTCATGTATTTCTATGCATACTACATGTAGTTCAGGCCTAGTGTTAAAATTTGCCGAAAGGACTTTTGCTACATGTAGTTCTTAATTTTCAAAAAACGTTGACTACCTAATATTTGATTAAGGTTATTTGTCCGATTTCATTTCATATCTTAGAAAGAAAACAAATATTATTGATTATAAATAGAACACTTTCTGCGAGTTTGAATGGAATTTGAAAGCTTAAGATAATTTAGATCACATTTGAGCTTTCGGGAATCTATCCGTTTTCGTGTTTAAATAACTAATAGATGTTTATGCAACTGCATAGTTTGATTTTCTTGCCGTTTATGTTTGATCTTTATGTTTTTGGTAATTAATGTAGTTTAAGAGGTCGCGAAACAACGATGCGAGATAGCGAAAACACAATGCGAGGTCGCGTTTTCGTGTTCTCGCCCAAGAGGTTGAAAGTGCGAAACGGAAATGTCCCCAACGGAATTCCGTAGTAGCTTGAAATCTAGCTTGGTAGTCGTGAAAAATAAGTATATGATGTTTCTGCGGCAGGAATTAAGGTATAGGTTGGCGGATGAATACTGTGGGAAAACGGTAGGAATGGCAGCTATTGGCCGTTGTCTTTTTTCACTCGATATTTAAGCATATACCATGTTTAAGATGAAACAAAAGAATTGATAATGATTCTGTCGGACATTCAGTTGGAAAAAAACTGCTGCAAGAGATAAGATTAAGATAATTTTGCTTAAGCCGACTGAGAAAAGGGATGCTTTTTCTGGGCTTTTATATTCCTCCGGAGATTTTTCAGAGGCTGTTTACAACTTAAAATTTTTATTTTAGTCAAATCTCTTAACAAAATCAATAATGTTTACTCACAAGCTTGGTCTTTGTTCACATGTAAATTAGTTCTTTAAATAAGTCAGTGGGATAACTAAAGTTTGGACTTAAACCAAATGTGGTCTTTGTCACAAGTGGTCTTTAACACAGAATTGACTGTACTATTGATAGGTTTACAATACACTCTGCTTTCGGTTTCAGGTTTTTGGTTATGAGTAATATCGATAGAATTGTTACAGACTGTGTGTGTTGACGATTGTAAAATTTAAATTACTAACGAATACCGGCGTGAGGTGCCATCGTTCTGAAGATTTCTACTTCCGTCCTAAAGCTCAATATGCTGCAAAGAAAGACAACTCGAGAGCATGATTCTAAACCACTTGGAAATAGTAACCTCCCTTGTTTACATGATTAGTTTTAGACGGTTACATTTGACATAACTTTTTTTCAAAAATATAATATTTTTATATCTATTCTTACATGACATCTGAGTAAAAATTGTGAACAGAATATATCACTATGGGCGTAAAATTAACAAGTAGTCTTTCAATACAGGTCGCCTTTGTTCGCAGATAATTTCAAATCAGTGAGCCAAACAAAATGCGGTCTTTATCCAAAGGTTTGCAGGTTGGACCTTACAAACATTCTGTTTTTACAGCGAAAACGAGATATTCAAGGAACCTTTTTTTTAATCAACCATAAATGAAATGTCACATCTAAAAAACGATGATAAAATATGTTTTAACTGAAACATTATGTTGCGTTCGAAAGAAAATAACCGTTTGGACTGTTTATTCTTATGTTGTTTTAGAGAAGAGTAAGCTTGTAAGTACAGTCCTAATGTTGCTTGATCTTTTAAGTATAGGTTATTGTTCATTTAGAGGCTTGTATGAAAATTATACGTTCAGGCCCAGCGCAGCTGGGCGACCGTTTAATTTTTCATACAAGCCTCTAAATAAACTATAACGTATAAAATGGTTAAAATTATTTTTGTAATTGACAAAACAGTCTCCGCCTAAATTACCATATATGGGTATACACAAAACCAACTGTGAAACTGCAAGTATTTTTGTGGCTCGTAAACATGTACTGAAAGAATATTTTAGAAAGCGGATTATGCATTTTTTTATCTGAAAACACAATGGGTCTCGTGGGAAACCTGTGTGACAGTGCATGTTGGGTGGAGAAACAAGGGTTCATCAGTGAAATTTCAATTAACCCTTAAGTCCATAAATACATCTTTTATCTCTTGGCAAAACAGTTTATATCCAGATCTCGATCAGTCGACACATCCGTGCATTACGATCGTGGATCAACACTGATCGCTTTTAGACTCACTAACAACAACAACAACAACAACGACGACGACGACGAACACTGTAACTTCAGATCAGATGGCACTGATTTTATGGCTGATTTGGATCTACACTGGTCCCTATGTGATAACAGACGTGTCTATGGTGTAAGTGTTAAACATTTTAAGAAGTTTATCATCAACCAAAAAGTCAACGCTCAAATCAATATTTAAATGATTTCCTTTACCTCTATCTTTGAAAGTCACGCCTACTTCCACGCTTTAAAAGATCGTAAGCGAACAATACATGTTCGTCATTAAACGTTCGAATAATAATCCTGAGCAAATCGTCCTATTATAAACACATTTCCTACGCGCAACATTATGAGAATTAAGGTACGAACTATTTGAAAAATACTGCATGGCCATTGGCTCAAAAATAATTTTAACCATTATAAAGGCTAATTCTGTGTAAACTTATTTTCTCTTTCATAATAATACGAACTATATTTGATATTTATTTAAAGTTACGCGAAAGTGAAAGTTAAAATCAAAACAACAAAGATAAGGCGATGGGATATTGTTCATTCCGCAAATGGTGTAACATAACAATTTACTAGATGTTGGACATATGATTAGGTCACCGGTGGCATGGATATCAGGCGATGAAGTATTTTGTTTTCTTCATTTTTCAACTACTAAACCTTATTCAGCAGACTGCTTACCTTTTGTAAAAGTTAAATTTTCGTGTTACAGAAATATATAAAAACAATAAGACAAATATGTGTAACTTCAAACGCTGACTGAACAGTTATTGTCTACTGCCAAGTAAAAAACTCACTAACTGGCATACAATTATATTGCAGTTAAAGCAGGAATCCAAGACAATTTGAAATCACGTAATTAACTAAAACATTTCTTCACAGCTGTAAACATGGTAAAAAGATTTTGAATATCAGACTATAAATAACTAAACAATGTTAGTCTCAAATTGGTTATTTAATTATTTCTGAGGAAGTGACCGCTGAAATAATCAATTCTCGTGCACAAATTTATAAATACTTAAGACAATTTTAGTATAACAGGCCTTTTTTTTTCATGCAAAAATATCGGAAATTCGGAAGCATTGTGATTTAACTATTTTCTGTGAATATCAGTTAGAAACTTATTTCGTAAAAAGAAATTAATGAAAATCATTTTGTGCACATAAATTGATGATCTTACTGGTCACCTTTACATGGCCGCAGCATACAAAGGAATCTATTTTAAAATGAATATATCTTGGCAACCAGTGGACCAATTTTAATAATCTGTTCTGTTCTCACTTTCAAATGTCTTTGCAATAGTAACTGATTCCAATATTCCGGGCTACCTCTTTATATTAATTGCTCTAGATGGTTATCTTACATATATCTGGAACAAGGTCCTTTATGAACTGATAAGACAAATTACATGTTCATTGAACAGTTAAATGAACAATGATCGGAACACTTATTTTTATTGTGTTATTTTTTACAGTATTATCGGCTGAGATCAGTTCAAAGGAAACATCGGGGCTGACAGCCAATAGCTATGCTGCGATATTACAACGGCTCGATGACTCAGAGAAGATACAAAGACATCTGAAAGAGGAAATTATGGTTGGTCTTACTTCAGTGTTTTTCTATGTTAATATTTGTGGGGGTTAATACTTTAAAAATGAATTACGCATTTCAGGACGCCATACTCATAAAACATAATATTATATTCTCCAATCACAGCCAAAATGTATAGAAGAAAAGAGATCATGGATTTATAAACTGTGTCCAAGGTTATAAAACTGAGTATGGAAACCAGTCTCAAATTTCAAACATCTGATTGGCTAAAATGGCGACTGGTAGCCATTTCAACCAATCAGATGCTTGAGATTTGAGACTGGTTTACAATCTCAGCTTTATAACCTTCAGTCAAATTTAAAACGAGACACCACTTAACAAGTACAGTACCGGCCGCGTTCAATTTTACACTTTGAGCGAACGGAAACCGGAACCGGAACGAACGATAACCGCGAACGGACCGCAACCTGACCGAATGAAAAAAGAGCGAACTGACCGTAAACCGGACCGTTGAACTGACCGGTGAACGTTAACTGTCAATCAATATCTCTCAAGCTTGCGCACTAGATGTTACAGGCGGAGTTTCAATTAACGCTTGATAAGCGATCGCTTCGACATTGACGTTTACCTTTAGTCTCAACACACCCCTACAAAAACAAACAACTCCGTTTGTGCTGACGAGACTAGTTTATTTGAGCAACAACAGATACTTGGGGGTGAAAAACATACCAAACCAAACCAATCCAATACATGCTACAACATTTACAGTGATCATACTTCTCTACAATTTACAAATATCCGAATATAACATACAATTCCAATAAGGAAAAATAATTTTCACCCCCAACTGAGCATGTCACAATCTTATCTGTAAACTCATGAATCCTAAGTAATACGAATACCATGAATAAGATAAGATCGAATATTTTTCATAGGGTTACTAGCCGTCCAGGAAAAACCTCGTATATCTTTTTCTTTTCTTTATTAATATTTTCTTTTTTAAAAAATCGAAGGAAACCTGTGTTCGTAACATGCGCGAAACACGTAAAGTGTTTCTTAGACTAACCCTCCAAATATGAGACAACGAACATATCTCAACATGCTCCCTTAAAACAAATACAAATCCAATTTTAACAAATACAAATGATTTGTGTTCGTAAATTACAAATAAGTACACTGAATGTATAAAATGCCATCACGAAAATTAAATTCGATGTTGCTCGTTGAGAAGTCTCGGTAGAATTGACCACCTCTGTTTTGACCCCGCCAAAACACGTCATTTTTCCGCGCTAAACAGCGCCCCCTATCCAAACTGACCAAACTAGTTTTTGGTCAGGCTATTTTGAGACAACCGTTCTCCGCTATACGTTGTAACGCGGAGAACTATATGTCTCAACACACCCCTACAAAAACAAACAACTCCGTTTGTGCTGACGAGACTAGTTTATAGAAATTAACAAAGTTAGAAGAAGTACAATGCGTTTCATTTTCGTGATGGCTTTATAACTTAGAACATATATTTTCATAATTGTAATGCTTTTGTTATCAATAACCTTTTCTCTAAAGAATCCTTGATATAACCGTCTTTTGCCTGGTCGGTTTTCCATCTACCATGCCTCTTAATACACCGATCAGATATACCATCTGCGTTTGCTGCAGACGAGGCCCCACTCGCTCGCAAAGTATGCGTTCCTAACTTAAGATTAGGAGCTACAATCGCCAACTTAGAGACAATACATTCTCGTGCTCTAGTGTAACTGATCTTTTTATTTTTATTTATCAAACAGAATGAACCTTTTGATTTTAAAACAGGTTTGAATAAGAAATCCTCAGAAACTTTAGATAACCCTGCCAGATCCATGTAACGTTGTAACATTGAATATGGACAAGCAACTGTGTTACCTTTAGCAATTAAAACCTCTCTCCCCTCCCTATAAATATCCGTTTTACTTGATCTTATCTTTAATAGCAAATGATCATTTTGAAAAACAACATCGGAACAGCGCAAGTTACTCATTTCGTTATAACGCAAAAAACCTGCATAGCAAAGTAATATCATGGTTATATCCCTTACATTTGTCAGCGACATGTCATTTTCCAAAAGTTTACACAAATCAATGAGCATTTTGGAGTCCACAACGTCTTTCCTTTCCTTAGGTTTTGAATTAAGCCTTTTAGCAGCGTCGCACAAATGCTTCACAAAACTGTTATCCGTAGGATCGTCCAATCCATGAATAGAATGATTCCATTTTATAGCATAAATCGCTGAAGAAACAACACTGTAAGATTTTCCTTTATCAAGCAACTGCGTTATGTACATTGCAACTGATATTGCACTGGCTGGCCGATATGACAAATACATAGAATTACAGTATTTCATAAAACTATTAAAACAACCACTATACTTTTCCGTTGTGGAAGGTGCTCTCGATTGCAACACATAACTAGCCATTCTTCCAGCTATGTCACACGATTTCTCATTGTCTACGCCAGCCTTCATGATCTGTTGTTGAATGGTAGATTTTAAGCCAGGACCTGTTCAAAAAACAGAGTATTATCATTTTTGGAATAAACATCATACAAAATTTACATTAAATGCTATCATATGAAAAGGTAACGGATCCTTATTGAATATCCCGTTGTTACCTTTACCAGTGCAAATAACACCATACTTTGGCAAGACTTTGTATTCTTGTATGTAATTTTTGAATGAATATTGACTTTCCAGAAGGCAAGGCCAAAATGGCGCCGAAACCCAAAGCGGCACGACCAGAGTACATTGTGCCTTCTCCTCTTCAAGTTTTTCAATACATTTTACCACCAACCTTGGTGGTGGAACAAGCCAATTTCGATTACCTTTCCAGGACTGACTAAAAGCGTCAATACCTTCAGTTCCAGGAACCCACCATCTGGAATTAAACCGCTTGCATTGTTTATTATAAGAAGAGGAAAATCTATCAATTTCATGCTTTCCCCAAACATTGTCAAAATATGCGAACCAAGTTTTGGATATTGACCAGTCGTCACAATCCCCGCATCTACTTAAAAAGTCTGCTTGATAATTATCATTCCGTGGTATCCATTCTGGCTCTATTAAAATATTATTTTTCTCGCATGTCTGAATTATGTCCGTTGCGACCAGATGTAAATCTTCCTTTTTGCTACCGCTGTGCAAAATAGAATGAACATTTTTATTGTCTGAGTAAATTTTTACCCTTTTTCCCTTTAAAACACCCATTTGACTAGCCATGACCCGCCTTACAGCTTCGATTTCCCTCCAGGTAGAACTTTTTTGCCGTTCTATTTCTGACCAAGTACCCACTACAACTGTATCATTCTCAGATAACGATTTTAACACATTGCATTTCTGCCTACATGTACTTGAAGAGCTCACTTCCGGGAGCAACCTGTTACTCACTTCTGTGAGCAAACTGCCCTGAGACCACTTGTTTCCAATTAAATACCCATTATCTACTTCCGGTAGGAACCTACTGCTCACTTCCGGGAGCAACCTGTTGCCCACATTCGGGAGTAACCTTCTGCTCACTTCCGGGAGCATCCTACTGCTCACTTCCGGGAGCAACCTACTGCTCGCTTCCGGATGCAACCTACTGCTCACTTCCGGGAGCAACTTACTGCTCACTTCCGGGAGCAACCTACTGCTCACTTCCGGGAGCAACCTTCTGCTCACTTCCGGGAGCAACCTACTGCCCAATTCCTGGGGCAACCTACAACCTACTTCCGGAGAATTCTTATATACAATATTTATGTGCGAGAAATCATCGACACCGACCGACCTATTGCTCGCTTCTGGGAGCGTATATCTAACAGAAACCGGTTGTATACGGTTGACGTCCGACGATAAACTAATACCCTCATTTTGGAGTGATCTAGGAGTTACATTTGTGTTTAACTTACAGCTTACATCGGTAAATCCGCTTACGCATAGCTGTGTTGAAAACTCTTTCTGAGGAACTTGGCTTTCAAAACCTACATTTAATAATGCCGTATCCTCTACATAACCGCCATACCCATCTCCGCTAGCATCACAGTATAATGAAAACTGACATACTGTTACGGCAGTCAGACTTTTGCCACTAGCATTAAGAATGCGTACGTTTTCTTTCCAAAATTTTAGCTCCCCAATGGCTTTTTCCGACACTAAAACTGGTGAATTCCAACTAGCTCTCGAAAGTAAACAATTGTACATGAATCTGGTGTTCATACGAACTTTCTTGCCTAAAACAAACTGCAGCGAAATGATCTGACCTATAACTGAAGCCAATGACCTCGCTTGAATCAAACTACATTTATCTTTAAGAACTATGTCCAACGTCTTTTCCAAAGATTGTTCCAATTTCTCTATTCTACATGCCTGTATAAAAACTTTGTTTAACTCAAAATCAATAGAATAACCCAACCAATCTGCCTTACGTTTAGGCAACCAGTTGCATTTATCATTTGCTAACAAGAAACCAAAATCAACCAGAGACTGTTTTACAAAAACGCTCGATTCCATGGCTTCTGAAAATGTTTCCTTGCCGCCAATTCCGTCGTCTAAAAACATAATGACTTTGTGTCCCTTTGACCTCAGAAAATTTATCACTACCCGCAAAACTTTAGTAAATATATGACCTGCCACCGATATACCGAACGGTAAAGAACCATAAACAAAGTATTCTTTGCGACCATTAAATGCCCATGAAAATCCTAAAAAAGTTCTGTGCGGTTCAAATATGTCAATATGATGATATGCGCTCTTAAGATCGTACGTATAAACATACGTGCCTGGTTTAAAGATGTCATACGCTACTTTTATATCCTCAAATTTAACCCTAAATAAATGCAAATGCGGATTTATATGTCTACAATCCAGCACCAGCCTAGGTTTCCCAGATTTCCCATATGCTACGGTTAATGGGTTTACAATCAAGGGTTTTTCGCTCGCTTTAAAAACCACGCCTTTTTCGATCAAAGATTGTATTTCTTTACCAACAAATTCTTTGTTTTTAAGAGCTGAACCATTGTTTTTAAACTCCGCCGTTTTAGGTATTGTTTTAAACGGCAATTTATACCCCTGTTCTATGACACTGATTATGTAAAAATCTTCAGAAACCTGTCTCCATTTAGAAACATGCGCCCTTAATCTACCTGCGGGAGAACACACATCGCTAGATTCTATGTTTTCTGATCTAGCATCGAACACACCACTACTAGCCCCTCCGGCCGCCTCGCACTGCGGCGAATCTACTTCAAGCTGTGACAATTCTACAGCTGCATTTTGCTGAGCCGTAAGCTGTGGCGTATCTACGCTACTAAAACAATAACAAATACTCATCTTATTATTTGATGAAATGCCTGGACATTCCAACTTCCAGTGCCCCGGTTTCCCGCAGTTAAAACATAACCCAGGCTTCAACGCTGCCGCTGAGGTAGCGGTTGCAGATGGTGCCTTTGCAACAGGCCTTCCGGAACCGCGCTGATAGGGTGAATAACGCCCACGTGTCTACCGCCCTCTCTCAGCTTTGTACTTCCGCGCTGCCCGTGATTCAGCTTTCATCATACGCTTTTCGTCCTCTGAGTCTTCCGCAAGTGGATTGGACTGGTATTCATTAACCACCCGCCATCCTAACTCGCTCGAGTCCGCTAATAAAACCAACTTCTGTCGGTGGGATAGCATCTCTAAGGCTGAAGATAATAAATATGTGTCAAACATACGAAATTACTCCCTATTCAGTGAAATAAAAACATGTTATTTTTGAGAACTTTCAAAAGATCGCTGCAAAACATATGCTTAAAGCTGTTTTACCTCCAAACCTCTTTGAGTAAGCCTTTTTATAAAATGACTCGTTCAATTTTGGAAACGCTTTCCCAAACGGAATTATAAATAACTTTATTTATACAACTTGTGATATATTTATACACGTTTCCACGTGCACTTCGTGTATTGGGATTTTACCTCACGCACCATTGCACGAAATAGCCACCAATTAGGCTGTAAACAAAACAATGTCATGAAACGGTCTATACCTTCTTTAATCATTGCCTTGGACTCCATTTGATCCTGCGAACCTGCCGCACCCTCTAATGTCCTGATGACCTTTGCATTTAACTTATACTGTTCCTCGTTCGACTTTCGCTTAAATTTCGGAGTTTCCGAAGAAATAATCTTACTCATTTTAGATAACTCTTGTGATTGTAAATCTGTACTTAGCTTAAACATGGCTCGTATCTGTTCAAGCATATCGTCCTTATGCTTTGCCAATTTGGCTTCTACCAAGCCATCCACGTCTACGGCGTCCATATTGCGGCCAGGCTCTAGATAAATTCGATGTTGCTCGTTGAGAAGTCTCGGTAGAATTGACCACCTCTGTTTTGACCCCGCCAAAACACGTCATTTTTCCGCGCTAAACAGCGCCCCCTATCCAAACTGACCAAACTAGTTTTTGGTCAGGCTATTTTGAGACAACCGTTCTCCGCTATACGTTGTAACGCGGAGAACTATATTTCGTATTAATATGTTCTTTTTAAGAAGCATAGCCTGCAAAAATGCTATATTTAAAAATTGAGCTTTGTATTCCTTTTATGATATAAATGATATAAAGTTTGTCTAGAAATATTACTAGATAGCCTTTAATGGTTTTATGAATAATATAAACAAAATATTTTAACATAATTCTTAGGGAAAATATTCCATTATTGTATTTATGCTAATAAAATTTTAAAAGGTGGCCTTTTCAAACAATTAAGAGATTATTAGCGCAAATGGGTCAGTGTCAACTGTTTTATTGCTTAAATTCGTTATTAATAAACCACATGCTACAGTGTTAACATTTTTAAGGTCAATTTTGTTGATAAGTTGCATGTACATTTCAAAACGACTTAAACCTGAATGTAATAAATATAGGAACCGAATTTTCAACGCTTTATTATAAGGTACTTTTAGTTGTTTTTGTCTTGTATGTTTGCGAGCTGCTCTGAATTAATATGGCACAAAAAAGAGCAGACAATAATATATTTTTTGTAATTACACAGATAACTAAGATAACGTAAAGCATATTTTAAAGGTTGAAATTTAATTTTTTCCGATTAACCTGATTTTTTCCCACTTGGATACATTATATCTTTGAATCTCTACTTACGCATATTTGAATGATTTTCCTAGTATGTGCCTAGTTGGTTTTTAAATAACTAAATACATTTTCAACCATTAAGTTAACTTAGTGTTTATGAATGAGCCTTTAAATATTATATCGGTCTCGTGGCTGTGCCGCGCGCAGCCGATGTTAGTTCTTCAATACTTCTTAATAAGTACTAGCCCATACATATTAGCTAGCCTATATGAATAAAGAAGACTGATTTGAATAAATATATTTTATTTAAATTTGTAGTAATTTATTTCATCATGTATCACGTAGATGGGAGCTTAACCCTCAGCAATCATGACATTCAACAGCTTTTGTTGTTGTTGTTTGTTTTTGTTTTATTCATGGATATTTCAGGATTTAAAAAATGCTTCTTTCTTATTATAAAATGCTTTACTGTAGCCTTGTGTGCGAGTCTTGATTTTTCCAAACACGCGAAGGTTTTTTAACAGAACCCTCGTAAATGATTACATTTAATGAATAAACTTTTTAATCATTTATTTCACCATGTCCCGCATAGATGCGAGCTTAAGCTTCATCGATCATGACATGCAAAAGTTGTTGTTGTTGTTTTCATACATTTCAAGAGAAGCGAGGTCTTGTAGCATACAGTGCGTTACTGTAGCTTTTTTTCTCGTAGTTTTTTTCCAAACATATTTTTCAATTATGTTGTACATTGTGATAGTTATTAAAACCTGAACAAAACATGATAACACAACAAAATATTATTTACATGATTTTTTTTATTAAAAACAGAAATAAGTTCCGAAACAGAACCGACGTATGTTCACGACATGTACTTTAACATGTAACAGCCATAATTTCTATAAAAGAACGAGAAGAAATAATTAACAATATCATGAACATGCGATCTGTTTTGAATTACCACGAAACAATAAGTACAGACAATTTTTGCAATTTAGTAAGCTCATCATTTTTTTTGAAATCGTTTCAAACGTTACGCATTTTAATTATGTTGAAATTTTATTGTGTCAAAGGAATTTTTTTCAGATTGTTGGGAAATTTATTTCTATATATCTCTACTTTCGTATTATTGAATGATTTACCGAGTCCGTTAATTGATTTACAAAATATAATTTCAAGCAATATAAATGAGGATTAAAAATGAAATCGGTAGTGGTAGGCGTTGTTGTTGTTGACCGATTAACTTTACCGATTCAAGTTCATAAATGCGCATAAGACTCTGAACTATACCTAACAAAACTTTTAACATTTAATATAAACGCGAAATATATTGTTCGAAACAGAACCGACGTATATATGTTAGTGTAATGTACTGTCATATTCATAAAAGAAACGAAAATAGATCATTTGAAATATACCCGCGAAAACAGAGTTAGTTCAATTTGAGTATCTCAAAAGAAATTTAAACTAGTAATTAAAAAAACAAAACACAACGGCATCTCACCATATTATTATCTTTATATTTAATTTTGGTTGAGATTAAGTTTTAAATATGGATTACTCCCACAATTTGACACCTTTTTAATACGTTCATTAATCGTTTGCCTCCACAGAAGATTGACAAAATGTCTAATCTGATTTTTTATCGATGGTAAAAGTCATAGATTACAGTAATCAGAGTGTGATATGAAAATAACAATGACCGACTCCCCGGTGCGTGGATTTATTAATTACAGGAAGTACCCCGCTGGTTTGAGAAATCTTAGTGACATACCATATTGATCTGTATTATTTGATTTGACTGGTTCAAATGTTATCATCAAGCCACGCCGATGACTTATTGACGTACATTCAGCGCTTTACTATTATTATTTGTACACCATGTTCGATAAAAATAATAATTAATAACATAACACGAAAACTTTGAAATAGAAAATTATGAACGTGTATGGGTGTAACTGGACTAAGCCGATTTTTTACGTGAGACCCGCTAACGCTACCCCCATATTTATTTGAATTTGCATTAATTTTGATCTATGAAAATATGCCAGATATGATAATGTGTTGCTATCCTACATTTGGTTTTGAATGAAAAAGATACAGAAATCGAAAAGTCTTTTTACTTTATAAGTAAAATTTGCGCCTTAGGAATATGCATTTCCGAAAACAAAACCATCGCTCACAGCCACAAAGTAGCGATATAAAGAATGCATATTAGGTTCATATTTGCTCTAATCGGGTTAAATAATGTTAATTGATGATCATGAAAGCGCAAGGTATTTGTCCCTGTTCTTCTTGACTGGATCGTTGACGCACGTGTGATCTATGCTGCTAGCTATCTGGGAACTCTGCCGGACACGCTCTAGTATATTACATAATGTACTGGCCCAGTCCCCAAATCACTGATTAAATTAGCGCATCCGGTGATCAAACAACTTGTGATATATGCCGCGCACTCGACAGCCGCGGGAAGCAGGAAGTAGCCAGACACGTGTCATGAATTCCACGTCTGGCCGATAATCCCTCGATACCGGATCAATTAATTTTATTGAAGTGTAGTCTTCCAATATGATCTGCGGGTCTTTAACAATAATTATAGTAAATTTAGTATCTTTTTCCATGTTACATGTACATCTCTTCTGGGAAAAATAACGATGATGTTCAGTAATTGTAATTACATAGCCGCCGAACTTTAAACGAAATATTTGTAGCTGATTTTGTCTTATACTCATGAATGATCCCACTCCAGAAAAAAGAGTCAACTGAAAAGTAAATACTGCAATGTCAATCTTCCTTCATTTTTTGGCAAGTTCTACAAGCTATGATATTTGCAAACTCCCGTAGAAATTCAGAAAAAAATGAGTATAACTGTACATATCCTGAAACATTTTACCCACGACCCAGCGTTCACTTCCTTAACACCAGCGGTATTTGACATAAACATTTATAAGTTTAAGTATCGAGTTGTTGCTGTTGATTTTGATGATGATGTTTAATTATAAAGGAAAAAGATGTCATGCCGAGGTGGGCATGAATAAAGTTTCTCACCCCGAGACCGCGATCAAATGTCTTATTGTCTTTGTTCAGGAAAGGTATTTTAAATCGTATTCTTATACCGCCGACCTTATCTAGTGAGATACCAAATTATAAAATTATTGATTCAAGAAAAAGCGAAAATCTTGTATGGCGCATTTTTGTCTTCAGTACAAGTCTTGTTGCGGCATAGTACGTTTTGGCGACGTATCTCGTACATTTCTTTTTAATGTCAAGTAATATAGTCGGCAACGCGTCAGATTTCAAACATTTACGAAAACTTATTGGCATTTCTTTGTAAATCACTTGATTTTTAGCAAAACTTTGCTGATACGCGAATCAACCTGGACAGGCCTTTCCTTTTTCATATTTTAACCCAAATGAGCTGTATTCTCATGCCCGGAGCCTAAAGAAGCTACTATCATTTTGTTTTGATCTTTTTTTTACAATCGATCACAAAATAAATATCCTTTTTTTTCAGTCAGATTAATCATCAGATCACTGTTACACAATCAAAAAATGCACTTATTACCTTACTGTTCATATGCGCGAAAGATCCAATGCGTCATCGATATTAAGCTGTACCCAATCCGAAATTCCAGCAATTTTTGGGGCGCTGAATTAGATATTAATGTTGATTCGTGACGGTCTTTTGTAAGTGAAATCGAAGTATTTACCTTAGATATAGGTTATTGCCTAAATTGAAAAGTATTATGTAAAGAAACTAAGCATGTGTCATTTTGTCCACTAAACATATGCCCCCTATAATGTGTTAACATGCCAGGGGAGAGGTGGGTGCACGTGCTCCCGGTGGATCCGAATTTACGAATTTGTGCATCTAATAGTGATTTAGTCTGATGAAAGCACCTCAATATAGGTGTGTGAATTTGAGACTTAATTATTTTAAAGCTTTAGACAATATTATTCGGAGACCTGTGTGCATGAGATTCAAAGGCCAGTCAGGTTTACTTTTCGTTTCGTTATATAAAGGTAGTTATATTTCAAACATCAAAACGTGTGACAAATATCCCTTTTATAATTAAAAACTGGTAACAAAGAAATGAAAATGTTCATGACTTTTCTTTTAATGATTTTTCTATATTGCCAGTCCGCCGGACAAAATGTCACGTTTTCCGAATCGATCGTTGACAAATTGCATTATATTTTTGTAAGAGTTATATAATTCTGTAAGTAGATGCATGAGTTGTGGTCCGCAAACAATTAAAGAAACAGAAATTTCATCATTATTTTCATCGTTGCCGACGCCGCCGAATCCGTCGCCAACACCTCCATTCACACCGCCGGTCAGTTATCGTGTCGGTTTCTCCACATAATCATCATCATCACTGCTACCACCATTAAATCAGCCTCAGTTAGCAAAATCCGTGTCACCATCAACATTGTGTCATAAGATTTATATTAGAATATAGTATTTACTATTTGTTTTTTTCCCCTAATACACGTAGTCACACCCGCATGAAAAATCCTGCCATTTAGGTTAACCCAACAATAATTGCTGTCCTCATGAAATATTGCATTGCTTGTAAGTTTTATATAAGTTTTAAAATTATTATTGCTATATATCATCTTGCTGTAATCATATATTATTACACGTTTTTTGTTTTTTTTTATTCTGCTATTCCTTTGATCTGTCAGATTTATTTTCATGATAACCTAGTCTTCTTCATTCGATTTCCTCCATAATATTGTTCGAAATTTTATTGATAAACATGTATAGATAACGATCTGCAGTGTTCAAGAAGGAGTGACTAACAATGTCTGATGAAAAGAATTCAAAATCATTTAAATAGTTTGACTTTTTTTACCCATAATAATTTTTTTAATTGCTTAACCCTTTATTTCATAGATACATCTGTTATCACATAGGCGACTAGTTTAGATCCAGATCACCCATGAAATCAATGTCATCTGATCAGTATTTGCACTTTCCGTTTTTTGTCACAAATAAGTATCGGTCGTGATCAGACTACACGGATGAGCTCGGTGAACCGGATATAAACTATGTTGCCATGCTATAAAATATTTATTGATGAAGTAACGGGTAAAATAGAACTTCCACGGACGAACCCTTGTTTTTCAACCCAAAGACAGACTGCTACACATGTTTTTTTCCCCCGAGAGTCAGTTATGTTCACATGATGTTTTCAGATAAAGAATTTTCTTAATTCACTTTCTAAGATATTCTCTCAGTACATGTTTACGGGCCATTTAATGACAAAACTACTTTCAGTTTGACTATTTATTTTGTGCATACCTTTATATGGTAATTTAGGCGGCGACAGTTTTGTCAGTAATACAAATAGTTTCGAACATTATATACGTTATAGTTTTTTTTAAGCGCTGCGCTGGGCCTGACTGTTTAATTTTTAAAAAAAGCTTAAAAAATAAACTATAACATATACATACAGATATTCTCTGAAATTGAATGCTATTCTTTTAAAGCAGCGGTGATATGCGCGTGCTTTATTTGAGATTGCGTAACAAATGAAAACAACATACGTGATATCTTCCCGTTATGCATGATGCGTCTATCTACCCGCAAGCTATCGACATCGTTACAATACTTTAATTTAATTAAAGTCGGATCTTGAGAAGAAAGTACGTAATGTAAAAGTGAAACAGAAATCAAGAAGATATATCTCTTAATTTTACCAAATAAGTTCTGGTTAGGATTTCATAAAATAGTAATTTCTTGATTCAATGATTTTTTGTTTTCAATGTGATTTCATAGATCATTCTTAAAATAATTAATAGTTAAACTGTTTAATAGTCTATTTGATAACCAAACACTGATGTCACTGATCGATTTGAACGAAATAAAGTTATTGAATTTAAAATTTATTCACTTAAATATCAATTTATGTGAACATATACGTAGGATTAATAATAATTTAATATTACATTTAGATCAAGAAAGCAGACGATAAAATTGAAAATTATCGATAGACATGTACTTCCCGTTACAGAGGGCGGTACGTAAAAAACAAACCAATCAGATGTTAGAACCGTTGACTGAAACAATGCGGTCCGTTCATTCCGTTCATGACCGCTAACCGGACCTGTAAGAGCGGACCGTGACCTGACCGCGAGCGAACCGAACGAAAACCGGGAACGGACCGCGAACGGACCTGTAAAAGTGAAAAAATTGAACGCGGCCGGTACTGTATGAGAACTTTTGGAACTTTTCTCAATTTCTTCTAAAACCAGTGGCCAATACAATTTACACATTTACTTAAACGTTCACAGGTGATGACCCTGGAAAGGTTGCTAAACTGCTGTGATCTTATTTTTTTCTTGGATGATCTGGTATTTTTATTCGTCATTATGTTTTAATATTTTAGTGAGTTTGATGTTTTTCTTCTTCTACATATTTATAGCAGCGATATGAAAAATAAAAAACTCACTTATCACATATATAATATCAAATATGAGGGTCGATGCTCACTATTTATCTTATTACACTTAAAGAATATTCACGATACATTGACATATATATGTTCCAATAAAACATACTGGATTTTTTACAATTAAAATCGCATATTTTTGTATTCGCCGGTGGGAAATTAAAATGATTGCAGAAGACTCAGACTGAATAGAATTATACTATCTGTAAACGCACTAAACATTAAAGTGTAGTCTTCGGTTGTTCTCGATAATTTACATTGATCTCCATTTGGGGAATTAAATGAAGCTTGGCAATAACCACCAGTTAAACCCAAGGTAGTCCCTCCCTTCTCCCGTATCGTCAGGTTATATCTGTTAATTATTTTGTCTCATGTACGTTTAAACCTTTACTCCATACATACAGATTTTATATAATGCGTGAACAGTGAAAATGCAGATCCATTTCTTCTGATCAGACTCTACACTGTTTGCTTTTGGTCGGAAATGACTGAATGAATAAAAAAGGGAACAGTGTATATCTTGATGACACGGCACGGATGTGCATCTACACTGTTCGCACATGGAATAACAGTCATATCCCATGTGATTAATGTTTAAATCAAGCTCTCTCCATAGTCCTGTTGTGCACAACTTAAGCTCGACGCACGGGTCAAACTGGGTTATATCCTTAAAATGGGAACTTCTCCTTCATTTTGTCCCTCAAAGGACGGATCTCTAACGGTTTGTTCCTAAAAAGACACAAAGAGTTTCCTTTCTAAATATTTTGTTTTAATCAATGTTCTTAACTTTACGGAATCCAAATACAAAGTGATTAATAATAGAAATCAATAAACAGAAATGTTAATAAAAATCCAAATAGATTATTTATCAAATGTATAAAGTGTATTCAATCATATATATGTTAAATCCATTCAGATAATTTCAATTATATATTTTTTTTCTTACTTAAAAAACAATATTTCAATAAATGTTTTAAATCTAAATGAATGAGACGCTTGGTATTTTCAAGCGTTAGAATGTCATTAAAATTCTGACATGATATTTACCAAAAATCATTCGTGAATCGTACAAAATCTTACTTCTTTCAATGCGTGAACCAATGAATAATTTTATTACTTACATCTCTTCCAAATTAAACAACAAATAGCCAAATAATTAAATAAAAACGTTTTCCATCTTTTTCAGTTTCCTTTTGAAGAATTCATAAATGAATTAAACCCAAAGAGCCGAAATCACGCTTACTGCGCTATAGTCTTTTGAATCTTACTTGTAGTTCTACATTGATTTTGTACCATTCACTTGTTTTACATACATATTTATCTTTTAAACCTTATTAACTGTTTTGTTTTTGTTTTTCAATATTTTTATATGAAAACAACTAAACATACTCTAATATTTACATATACACAACAAGCTTTACTTAGGTAATAAACTTTTACCTTAACTTAAAATGTTTCTTGTGCAACAATTAAAGTGTTTAAACAAATAAAGTATTTTAATCGACTTACCTAAAAAGACACAAAGAGTTTCCTTTTCAAATATTTTGTTTTAATCAATGTTTACTCTCAGGAATCCAAATACAAAGTGATTCCTACTGGAAAGGAACTGCTAATTTAATTGTTGCATTGCAAATCATAACCAATCAAAATAATTGTTACAAAAATGTATAAGATTAATTAGAATTTTGACCATTCAAAATTAACCCTGAAAAGCAGAGGGCGCTGTAAAATTCCAGCCCCTTGACCGAATTCACAAGCGCGTGTCATAATCGCGTCTTAGGATGACATTTATGGCTTCAAAGGCCGAAATCTGCATAAGTAATTAAGTAAAGGGATTATCTTTTAATTTATCTGTCTGACAACTAAAAGGTTCTTTGTTCAATAAATGTTCAAGCCGCTGACTTGATTAGATTTTTATCTTAGTTAGTTGCCAAAATTTTCCATGAAATCTGTCAACAAATACCTGTATGAAAATTGAAATGCGAAAACATTTAAGTTAATTTTTTAACTTAAATTCGAAATACAGTACAAGTTGCGAAAACAAAATACCTAAAATTTAGAGCATAACAGTCCTAACTGGTCTTCTGGTATGGTTTTTCTGGGTATGGTAATTCTTGATGAGGGTATTTATTCTTGTTAAAGGGTGTTTTCATAATACACGGGGTTAAACTAAAACCCATACACCGAGCCTACTAGATCCACTATCGAATAGCCCAGTGCCCAAGGTTTTAAAGCTGAGTATGAAAACCAGTCTCAAATCTGAAGCATATGATTGGCTGAAATGGTGACTGGTTTCCAAACTCAGCTTTATAACCTTCAACCCTGAAACAAAATCGTAATATTGCATTGGTGGTGTCATACTTTAAATCAACTCACAATCGCCAGTTACAATAATAAACAGTAATTTAGGTGTTTGTTAAATGAGCTACATACTAACTGGCACATTTACAATGCAGTCCTCGTAATATCTGCATTCCTTTCCAGACGATGTGAAATATGTTTCCGTTTTATACCCTTCAATTCGCCAATATAAATTCACAGAGATTAATGTGCATGCTTCCTGAAACTAGGGCTGAAGAAAACCAGTCTCAAATCTCAAGCATCTGATTGGCTGAAATGGCGACTGGTCAGTTTTATAACCTTGTGCATAGAAAACGCTATCATGGTATAAAAGAGATCAATTATATTAAGGAAACTATATGCAGTACATGTATTTAGAAACTTTTATTTAGCGATTTTCTGTGAAATTAATGTTTTAATACCAGTTCTTTAAAAACAAATAAACGCACGGACGCATAGACAAACTAACGAACCGCCAAACAAACTGCCAAACAAACAAAAACATCAAAACTTAACAACACAATTCATATTTAAAAACGCTGTCATCAAATCAGACATTAACCAGCAAACAATGACTAAAACAAATGATATATATTTTATATTATTAAGGATTGGCATAAAATTGTCATGGCTGGGTTTAGATAATATTTATATATAGCTTAACAATGCAAACTGACTAAAACTTCCATTAGAATTATTGAATATGAATTGACGTTATTTCTTGCTTCGTCCACGAGAGCAAGAGTTTTATGATATTAAAAATCGCCAAAAAGGTGAGAGAGTAAAAAAGGTGAAATATGCATATCAGGAATCGCCACATTCAGAAAAAACAGCCTCCCCACACAGTCAAGATATACATTTGATAAATAATCTATTTGGATTTGTATTAACATTTCTAAAAAGACACAAAGAGTTTCTTTCTAAATATTTTGTTTTAATCAATGTTCTTAACTTTACGGAATCCAAATACAAAGTGATTAATAATAGAAATCAATAAACAGAAATGTTACTACAAATCCAAATAGATTATTTATCAAATGTATAAAGTGTATTCAATCATATATCTGTTAAATCCATTCAGATAATTATCATAAAACGACCCAAATCCCATGACAAGTTTATGCAAACATTACGTCCTGATAGTTATTATATAATATATAATAATATATGAAAAGTTTCAAGCTTTAGGTTAATAAAACATTGCTGCAGAAGTTTATTTAGCTAATGACAGTAAAATAGCCAACTAATATTTATACGAGTACATCAGGATTAATTATTAAAATTCAGGGACAAAACAATGTCGTATTTAAATTCGCTGTCTGTATTGTCCAACAACATTGACCTGGCACTCTTGCATTTGACCCCATATTCGTTAGATTTCGTAAACGTTACGATCAACGTTGAATTTATTCCAATACACCACACATCACTGGCACTGACTAGGGTGTCGATTGAATAAATATAACGGCGTATTCGCTGATACCCGTGTTTATCCAATGACCTTTACGAAAATTAATGAAGTGCCAGGTCAATATTGTTTGACAATATAAGTAAAACATGTACGGCAGTGTACAAGGAATTTATAAACTGCTCCAAATATACCGAGTTGTTTTTATCCATAATCTCCTATCCAGGGAAGAACTGATGAAAAATAAAAGGTATCTTGATTGATAACGAAACATTTAAGACAACCTGTTTTTGCAGTAAGTTCGCAGGAAACTGTTTAATATTGTTTACATTTGGTTTGCAATAACATAGTTCGTTATATACCGCCAAGATCTTCTAGGTAGAGGCTGCGACCAAAAAAAAAACTTATATTAGGCTTCATCCCTAACCACTCGGACAAAGATTTTAACCATCCATGTAAGATTTAGTGTTTTATGCCTAACCTCAAAGTCGATTACCCGACAATAAATAATTAAATCTTCAGACGACGGGGTTGAAAGTCAATAAACATTTACAATATCGTGCAATAAGTCACTGGTTTAATATTACAGTCAAACTACCCCTAAATAACGACCGCCTGTGTTAAAATACTAATTTTTATCCGTCCATAAATAAAAGAATAATTGTATTTCGAACAAAGACCATCCGCTTCTACAGAACAGGTATGGCCATCTCTAGATTGGACTTCGTAGACATAATTTGATAATTGGTATATTTAATAACTAAATTGTAAGTGAATAGTGCAATAAAAAAAATAAAGTAAATTTTTCAAACATATAACGAAAACAAATCCGCTAAATAGAAGTTAATTATAAATGCTTTTTATCCTGTCAACACTGATAATTGCATAATGGTACATCCTTTAAATAGCTCGGATGTCCAGAAAATAGCATTCAACAGAACATATCTTTATTTAAATGCCAAAAGACGTTGCCGGCTTTCACATTACAGCATATAGCAACTGATAACATCAAATTATAATTTTGAAAGTGACGACCCCTTGTTTAATGAACACGGACTCCGACTGCCTGTCTCCACATTGTTTTCAAACGTATAAACGGAAACAAATCCGCATAACAGAAGTTTATTATGCCATTTATGCTGTCAACAGTCATAATAGCAGAATGGTACATCCTTCAAATAGCTCAGATGTCCAGAAAATAGCATTCAACGGGACCTATCTGTATTTAAATGCCAAAAGATGTTGCCGGCTTTCACATTACAGCATATGGCAACTGATAACATCACATTATAATTTTGAAAAGTGACGACCCCTTGTTTAATAAACACGGACTGCCTGCCTCCACATTAAGCTCAGCAGCCCTTTTTCCAAATAGTTAAACAAATCCTTATTTCTATTTTTTTTTTCAATTTAATTGAAAATGGTGGTCGTCAAATGAATTGTTGGGCTGATGGGAGAGGGGGTCTATAGAAATTAAGCAATAGATTGATAGCCCAACTGTAACATATAGTACATGTAATACTATTTATTAAAACTGTATTCAAAAAATCATATTTGAAAAACAATTCATTATATACAACATGACACATCCTTCAAATAGCTCGGATTGCCAGAAATATTAAATTATTGAAAGTCACAGTCCTTAGAATAAGAATTCATTATATAAAACATGGCACATCCTTCAAAGAGCTCGGATGGCCAGAAATAGTAAAATTGATTAAAGTCACATTATAATGACAATTCATTATAGACAGCATTGCACATCATTCAAAGAGCACGGATGGCCAGAAATAGTAAAATTGTTTAAATTCACATTATAATGACAATTCATTATAGACAGCATTGCACATCCTTCGAAGAGCTCGGATAGCCAGAAATAGCAATATTTAGAAAGTCACATTTATAATATCAATCATATATAGTATTGCACAATATTCAAAGAGTTCCAATCGCCTGAACGTAGTTGGTTTTCAATAATTCATTTGACATAACTGTGTAAAAATTGAAAAGTTTCAAGTGACTTCAGTTGAATGATCAACTTCACTTGCGTGACAGATAATCGATTTAATTTTGCATATGTCCACGTGATCATAAATACTGACTATTTCAATGGTCAATTCAAACACGTAAATGGGTTACAATAGCCCCTTAGCTTAGTTTTCGATGACATAAAATAGAGCCCAAATATGTTGCTTCACATAACAAAATCTTAATGATGTATTAAATACATAAAGTTTGGTGTTCTTATTAAGAAATTACTAAACCGTATTAAGGCTAAAACGAAAAAACAAAAACAAATCGAAAAACCGGCAGTGAAAGAAAAACAGCGACATACGTGTTTATTACTGTTCAAGAACGAAAATTAGTTTGCCGATGATTGTTCTGTGTTACCTGGTAAAGTCAACTATGTTAACGTAACTTAAAGCAGCAATATGACCGCTAATAGTTGAATGCGACTATTGATTTAAAGCAGTAACGCATCAATAACGAAAATATTGTATATATTCAAAAATCCAAATCAATTGTTACATGTAAAACTGTAGAAGACCCGTTAATTAATTAAATGGAATATAATTTTCCTGTAAGTCAACGTACGAGTGGATTTATAGTCAAAGTTGCTATAGCGCTATGAATGCAGTAAAATTTTCTCACTAACAGATCATAAATGACACTGATTAGACAAAATTTCTGTGAAATTCGCTTCTGTTCAGTCATTTTGAAGTATTATATGGTGGGTACAATAAATATGAACAGCATCTGAGATATTCAGGTATTCCCACGAATTGTGAATATGTAACTTTGAAGGATGCAATAAATTCCGTTATAACATTGATATTTAGAGTCAAAATGGTGTTCGAGACCCAAGTTGATCACAAATGCGGTAAAGTTTTGCTCAATGAAGGACTAACAAAATCAGCGATGCAGATAGTATTCAATTTTCCAGGAATATGCTTGCACTTTGATTTTAATAACTCTATTACATTGAAAGATGATTAAAATTTACGCATTCAATGCATTGAGTTTTACATTTGTAAGGACTTCATGTTTCAATGAAGGCGCGAATCTCAAACCACATGAGCACTTAATAAAATAAGTTTCGCCCTTAAAGACACTATTATAGCATAATGGCCATTCAAAAACCGCTAAAGGTTAGAATTGTCGGATGAGTCAGTTGAAAATTCAAACATAAAATCTTGTACCCAGTCTAGTCGCTAATATACACGTTTTATTTATTTTAAACAGGGAGGCCTTCTCTCTCTTATTTTCTTGATATTTCTAATGAAATAAGGGAGTTTCTTAGCTAATGACATGGCATCATCGATTCAGCATAAATATGCACGACCTGCCAGTATGGTCTTAGAAATAAAAACACATAACTCCAACACCGACTTGTATTGCTTTAATGTTATTTTATTTGAGTTTTAAACTAAAGGTTACCAAAATTATTGCTTTTCTTATTATTGTTTATATGTGAGGTAAATGAAGGGTCAACCCATTTCTCCTTACAAAACGAATCGACAAGATATCGGCATATGTGATCGAAACTCGACATGAAATGAAAATACTAGTAGGTATTACCAGACGATTTAACAATAACAAAATCATGCAAGTTTGACTCCTGCTGTATAGATCATTGAATAAGTTTACAAAATTGTTCGAATATGAAAAAAAAGAGCATAACGCCCCAGCGGACTTGAGGAAATGTTGTCTAGAATGGATATTTTCAGAAAGTCGTTCGCTAAAGAACCTTCGGATCTTAAAATCGTTAACATTTTGTGAGCAGACTAACTTGAACAGTTTTAAAAGGCTGCAAGTATAACATCTATAACCTCCCTCTCTTTTACAGTTTTAGAGTTTACATTTTAAGTCTAAATTTCGAGTCATAAAATCAACAACCGAGGTGTTTTAAAACGAACGTTATATTGGCTAATTATTTCAATCTTGACGATATTACAAGGATGTTTTTCAATATAAATGCGATTTAAAAAGTCAGTTCAGACTTCTAGGTATTTTCTATTTAAGAAACAATTCACCGTTCAAAACCTGCAATTGTTGTTTATCCTAGGCAACAGGTTTTGCAAATGTTTTGACTTAAGTAAGTGGGTCAAAGGTCGGATTTAAAAAATATTTTCACCTGGTGCGGAGAATTAAGTAAGTGGCGTTTCAACCTCCTGCACACTTTGTTTCATGGACCACCACACTTGTTCCTGGACCATCTGTCCGCCATCGCCGCCTTGAGAAGCCGTCCGTTTTCAATGTCTATATACTTGTCGAGACAAATCAACTTGCATGTGCTTCGGCATCTTTGGATTGTTTACTCGGGTATAAAATAAAAGAAAAAAATTAGAGAAAATTGTTAAAACTAATTACGTAAGATTAAAACTAATTTCGTAAGATTAAAATTATAAAATATATATACAGGCGTGTAACTGCTTATATCTGAATTCTCGGCTGAATCAACACGAATCACCAAAGAATGTCCGGAATGCATCAGATAGGTTCTAATTCCATTGTTTAAAAAACTTTTCTTTTTTTAAGTGCATGGGGAGTGTGCAAGATCCCTGGTCGTCTATAGCATAATAATAAATCTGCATGAATACATGTAGAGGCTTACTACGCCCCCGAAAAAAGTTATAGGTATGACAGGTCGCCAATAATATATGATAAATGCTGGAGGGAGATTATTTAAATATGATTTACACTAAGGTGAACCGTTCTTTATAAAACGCTCAAAATTCGAAATTCATAACCTGTAAATTTATAGATCCTACAGTAATATCGATTTGTTTACGCGAGCTCTTTGGCAGCTGCGCGCGGTCATGACGTCAGCAACATAAGTTCTGTTTTTAAAACTTTGAATTATAAATGCATTTTATATAATGCATATAAAAGTTAAATTGAAAATGCTTTGAATGAAATGATTATCTTAAATGAGTATGAAGTAAATGAGCAAATATGTATTTTCAAATATCAATAAGCTCGCCATGTGCTTCCCACGTGGCTGTGTATAAAAACTGATTTAAAAAGCGTAAAAATTACTGAAAGTAGCTCAAAACATTTAAAATTAATTATCATCGTAAAGGAAGTGACAAAATAGACATTTGAAAGTTATTAAACAAAGTTAATTATGTAAAGTAGCAATTCCTCTACCTCCTTCCGTTGATTAAGAATCGAAAAGACTGGAATCTGCGGAGACAAGAGTTTATATAAGTAGTCTAGGCTGCCCATCCAGTCGGTATGCACCCGGTGACCCCACTATATATTCTATATAAATCCGCCATCTTGGATGGAGTAGAAAATGAGTCGCTTTTTTGAACCCGCTCTTGCGTAACCGGATCGAACCGGCCGCTTAAGCAGACGATGCTTTTCCGCCTTGGAATTGTCCAATATCCCGCCGCTACATCGGCGCCGCCATTTTTGAATGTTGACGACCGCTTTAAATGATAGAAATACTTTTTTTTTTATCTAATCTACCTTTTAATAGTCTTACACAGTGCGCTAATATAGTAGCAGACGACATTTTTTGCCAATAGTCAGCCATTTTATATCATAACCCCGGGCGCAGCCATACCGGCGGTTTATGTAGTATTTTTTAAACCTTAGTATCAGACGACATTTGAATTTTCCAATAGTCCGCCATTTCATGCTGGTCTTTACTGGGCGCTACCATATTGGCGGGTGGACTAGCAGACAATTTTCCAATAAAACAGCTCTGGCGTAACCAGACTAAACCGCCCAACTAGCAGACGACGTTTTTTTCCCGATAACCCTCCATTATAGATCTTACCTATGTGCGCCGCCATTTTTGCTAGCAGTCGATAAATTATACATTTTTCTAATGCGCCTCAAGTCCATACATGTTTATATATTTCCAATCGTTGTGCAATCATCACAGTTTAAACCGTAAACCTATAACTGTATCGCATTCCTGCTGAAGACACCGAGCAGTACACATCAGAGCAGCGATAATTTTTCCAATACGACGTTTAAACAGACCTGGTTTACAAATTTTATTTTCACAGCGAAATATCTCACAATTTTGGTAAGTTTTTCATTTTAGACCAAATATTCTCATCAGCCAATCAGAATTATGGATGTTTATCAGATATTGTACGACACGCTCAGTTGTAGTTCAGCCATCGGAGAGTAAACGTCGATAGTTTAGTGATAAAGCATTGTACACAGATACCAGTCAATATGGCTTTAAAGAAGACGACTCTTCTCTGTTGAATGCCTCACTGCACTCAGGTTTAAATGATACAACAAAGAATGTTTAAATATTGGCGCACTATTTGAAAAGACAACGAAGGTTGAGATACACTATTAGTTTATTTACTAGATGTTACACTAAATCAACATATAAGTAAGACATAGATAGTATGATATAAACAAAATATTTACAACATTTTATTTAGTAAACAGTACAATTAATTTATATCACCAGCATTTATCCAGCTGTTAAATTTTCGTGGATAATATTTCCATTTCACAAAATATTGTTTATTGCGTCCCTTTCCACGGCTTTTTAACACTTTCTCCACAGTCCACTTTTGATCGGGATCAATGGTTATTTTTTGGAGTTCACTTTGATAAAAAGTTCCTTTAATGTCCTCCTCTTGTAAATCTCTAAGTCTGTATATCGGTAATGTACCTCTGTGATAGCGTTTATGTACTTTAAACACTTCACCGGAGTACGTTTGATCGTAAGCTCGAGTAAACACGGTTTTCAGATGACTGATACGGACATAGTCTCCAATTTTAAATTTGAACGGTTTAAGTTTAGTGACCACCTTGCTATGTTGAGAGTTTTGCGCAAAATATGTGGCTATTCTCACTTCTTCTTGATTGGTGTCCATGACATCAGCGGGTCTCATTCCGATAGTTCTATGATACGTGTGGTTATAACTGTCAGCGATCTCTTGTAAAACCGGTAAAAAGGTCCCAGTTTCCATATAGGATAGATAACGCATAAGCCTGGTTTTTATCGTTAATATAGCTCTTTCAGAAGTCGACGCCTTTGTTTCATTTTGGGTAGGGAAGTAGTGGATTTCTTCTTTCTTCATAAGATCCTGGACTTTCTTGGCTTTGAACTCTTGACCTGAAATAAATAAAAAAGGATGTAGTATCTATCAGTAAACCACAAATGACTAATATAAACATTTAAAAAAAGTTTGAGAAAATCTATATGAAACAAATTTTATATAAGTGTACAAATATTACCTTTGTCAGTAATAAGTTTGGCTGGGGATCGTTTTGAAGATGTAAAGATGTTCTGAAAGGCCTGTGCTACGTCTTCGCCAGTTTTGTATTTGAGCGGCTGTAACCACACATACTTGGAGAATGTATCTATTACCAAGAGGATGTACTTGTAGCTCTGGTTCCAGTCGGCGAACTTAACCATATCGATCAAATCTGCCATCCATAAATCGTCTTTACCAGCGCTCACAACGTGGTTCCTTTGGAAACGTCTTCTCACTGGTTTATGTAAACTGTACGATTCTTGATTATGCAAAAATTGTCGTATCCTGTGCATACCAATATTAAATTTTCCTTCATTTTTGACCACTTTGTAAAGTTTCTGCGGTCCAGCAAATGAAGCTGGGTGTTTAGGATTGTAATAAATTGTATTTAAATAGTCTTCCCAAGAAGCCATGTTTACTGTTCAAAGTCCACGACACAAATAAACAACATATATATAAGAAGTCTCAATTTATATATTTTCTGAGTCAATTTCTTCTTCCCCATCGACATCATCTTCGGATTCTTCTTCTTCGTCGTCTGTGAATTCCATATCAAATAGGTCTTGAAATGAGTTCTTATTTTTTCGTAACACTTTAGTCACAGCTGACGTGGTATTATAACCTTTGGATATGAGTTTGTCTATCTGAGACATAATCTGTGTATGTAATCTATTGTTTCTGAGTGGTAGAATAAAATTGTCAATCAGCGATGTGTATTTGCCGAAAAACTCCTTCTCGTTATACGGCTGTATGCGTTCTTCTGCCATTTCCTGTGCAGTGTCACTTTCTTCACCATTGTCTATAAATTTGTTGTATATTTTATCAAATTGTTGATCGTTACTTTCTAGGGCTCGTTTCCATAATTGTATATAAGCCTCATTATCTTCCACAGAATCGTCTTCATGGTCGCTATCGCTCATTTCCTCATGTTTTCGTTTCTTTTGGTCTCTGTAATCAGGGCACCAACCGTTTTTGACGTGTCTTTGCACGTCGTGAACAGTGTCAAATAATTGACCACAATCGTCGCAAGCTTGTCCTTTGTTTTCCATTATGCCTTCTAAATTATTTTCTAAATTATTTTCTGACTCTTCTGGCTTATCCTCGATGTGATCAGTTTGAAATCCAACTGTAGAATGATGGACCTCTGGGAAAACGTCTCCTTTTATAGGTTCTGGAGGAGTCACTTGACTTGTTGATTCTAAATGATTTTGACTAAAACACTTTAATCTCTGATTCTCTGGTGTAAACGGTTTTAAATCCACCAATAAATGTCCATATGGATACTTGGTAGCTTTGGCAAATTGTTTTAAAAGTATATCGCTTTGACCAGGATACATTTGCCTTGCCAGTGTCATCACTGATTGTTTGTCGACTGGGTTATTAAACAAAACTATATAATGACAATTTCTTCTCTGTGTAGGGTCTTTGGTACCAAACAAATTCTGATTGATAGAAATCACGGAGAGAGATCTGTGGTGGGAACCCTCTGTAAACAAGTCTGTAATGCGTTTATCTTTGCCAGCTTCAGAGAACAAGTCATCCAATATCAGTAAATTGTTCATTCTTGGATTAAAGAAATCATCATCTTCTAAGTCAGTAGGAATGCCCTTTATAAATTCTACTTTAGGTAGTACTGATGAATGAATTTCAGTGTATAACGGTTGCCATCGTTTGTACAACCACACGATCCTTTGAATACCAGGCTGGATTTTTGAGTTGTGATTCTGCAATAAATCTTTCACCATCGTCGTCTTTCCACAAGCTGAAAAAAGAGATAATGTTTTAGTAGTCTTTGATTAATATGCAACAAAAAATATTTAAGAAAAACAAGGAACAAAATATGTACCTAAAATGTTATTTAACCAGACAAAAGTTGAATTTTTTATTAGTTTTGTATTTAAAAAATGATGTTGAAAAATATCCCCCAAAACTGTGTTTAAAAGTCGAAAAACTATACATAAAAATCAACCATATTGTTGAAAAACTATGCAAAAAATCTCAAAATAAATCTGAAAAAGAAAGTTGATAAACTTTACTAAAAATATTCAGAATGTTTTAAAGAAAAAATGGACAAATAAATCCATAAAAAGGCAAACTTTATGATCAAAATTTATCAAAAACAGTGATAAAACGATCAGAAAAAAAAAGTAAAATAGTATCAAACAATTATTACCTGTGGGACCCGAAATCATCATGGTAAATGGATGTTGAAACACCATGTTTTCTTCTTGTGGTGGTGGTGGTGGTGGTGGTGGTGGTGGCGCTCCTTGTGGTGGTGGTGGTGGTGGTGGTGGTGGTGGTGGTAGTGGCGGTGGTGGTAGTGGTAGTAGTGTTCCATTCAAAGACACAATGTGTTTGTGTTTAAAGTGTCGTAACATCGCATCCTTTCTACTAAATTCCTTGTTACACTCTGAGCAACTAACGTTTTCCATGTTAACTCTCTGGTGGCTAACTTACAAATGATATGATGTTGTTTAACACCCCCTTTTTATATTAATTGTTAACAAATCAATCAATCAATAACCTTCACAAAGTACACATGAGTATAAAAGATTCATACAATTATTTCAAAAATTCATTTCTAGTTAGAACATCGTAGTGATCGGACATATATTATTTGGATTAAAACAAATTAAGGTAAAATTTGTCTCATTTAGCTTTTTGTGTAGTCTCGCCTGGCTTTTTGTAGTCTCGCCTGTATTTCTGCTGACTCACCCAGTCCCTGTTACCTTGTTCATGAAAATATTTAAACAAAAATGGTTTATTAAACTGTTGAATATAATATATTTTTTATATTGTTTATATTTATCGAGACTAATTCATACTTTATTTTCAGATTGTCAAGATGGCTTTTAAGTGCGAGCAGTGTGGGGCGAACTTCCCAAAGTTGAGCCAGTTATTACAGCATAGGCGGACAATGAACCACTGGAAACACAGATGCGAGTCGTGCAAAAAGTCGTTTTCCAGGAAACAGAATTTGCAGAGACATATGGAACGGCACAGCAAAGAAAATAACCAACATTGCCCTGAGTGTTTAAAGGTGTTTGCAAGAGAAGATGCATTAGATGAACATTTACACCAGGAGCATGGATGGCCCAGGGCTAAACGCTCTGCGGAAAATCAGGAAGGAGGTGGAGCGGCTAAACGGCAAAAGATGGAACAAGAGCCATCTAGTTTTTATGACATTGAGAAAGTTGGTGAAAAAAAGATAGAAAAGTTTAGAACTACGGCTACTTATTACAAAGTGAACATAAAATATATGGAGGTTGATGGACTACCTAATATTTTGAAAACTCTGAAGCAGGTTTTCCAATCAATCCTCAATGATATTACTCATATGATACCAGATACGGACTTAGTGAGAATATCAATGGACAATCCCGAATTAGACTTTCCTATTACACTGGAATTCATGCCGCGCAGAGAGCTTACCGCTGAAAGGATTCTCTCCGAAATTGAAAGGGTTCTTCAATCGTATCAGCAGTTTGTCGTCGATGAAGCCTTCCGCATCGATATTGTGCATGTGCAAAATCCACATGGTAAAGGCTACAAGCGGAAACCATATGTAGACATATCAAGGTTGCTGCAATCCAAAAGTAGTGTGATACAGATAAAAAACAATGACGAACTGTGCTGTGCACGTGCCATTGTAACAGCTATTGCCCGTCATGAAAATCACCCGCAGTGGGACAACATACGAAGAGGATATGGACTTCAAACCTTACTAGCAGAGCAACTGCATCGAAAAGCTGGTGTACCTCTACAAAAATGTGGGCTAGAGGAAGTCAAGAAATTCCAAGCAGTTCTCCCCAACTACCAACTACACGTATTGTCTAAAGATCATTTTAATGGTATTATTTACAATGGCGTTGAAGGGGGTGTACCTATCTACTTGTATTACCACGACGAACATTTCGATGTTATTACCAAAATGACCGGTTTTCTAAACAGAAGCTATTTCTGCCAAACCTGTAAAAAAGGCTATTCAAACAAAGAGCGACATATGTGCAATCATCCGTGTGCACATTGCCATAACATACATGCGGATGAAGAAGAGAAATGGCAGTTCTGTAAACAGTGTAACAGGCATTTCAAAAACGATACTTGTTTTCAAATGCACCTAAAGAAGAAAAGCGATGGTGGTAAATGCACGTGCGAAGTATATTTCAAGTGCTTAAAATGCGACCAGACAATCAACATGAACGTACATAAAAAAACTCATGTATGTCATGAAGTATATTGTAAAACATGTAAAGACTATTTCAGCGACGACCATTTATGTTATATGCAACCTGTTATTGACGAGAATTCCTCAAAGAAAACATCCATCAAAAAACACCATTTGAAATACATCTTTTTTGATTTTGAATGTACACAGGACGATGTAATGCAATGTGATCGTGGGTACAATCCTAGTGAAAGCGGAAGATGTACGCACTGTTTAAAATCTTGGTGTGGTTCATATCAACATAACCCCAACCTTTGTGTGGCTCATAAGGTCTGTGAATTATGTCTCAACAACCCAGTTACAGCAGAATCATTGTGTGTTTCTTGTGGAATAAACAAGCGAGTGTTTCGAGGTCTTGAGACTACTAACGATTTCTGTAAATGGTTGTTTTCCGAAGAAAATGAAGGTGCCACAGTGGTTTGTCACAATTTTAAAGGGTATGACAGTTACCCCATTCTTCAGTATTTACATGAAAATGCTGTACTTCCAGAAGTCATCACAACAGGATCTAAGTACATGTCTATCAATGTGCCAGTCAACAAAATCCGGATGATTGACTCACTCAACTTTATTCCTATGGCACTGGCTGAAATGCCGACCGCTTTTGGGGAGATGGAGTTAGCCAAGGGTTACTTCCCACATTTGTTCAATAGAAAGGAGAACCAACATGCTGTATTAACAAACCTGCCAGACCTAAAGTTCTACTCGCCTGATAGCATGAAACCAGAAGCAAGGGAAAAGTTTCTGAAATGGTATGAACTAAATAAGACTTCATCATTTAACTTCCAGACAGAACTATTGCGTTACTGTGAGTCAGACGTGGACATTTTAAGAAAGTGCTGCCTAAAATTTCGAGCTCTATTCATGGACTTAACGCGTAAAGGTGAAAACAATGGAATAGACCCATTTGAAAAATGTATAACGATTGCATCTGCCTGCAATCTGGTTTATAGAACAAACTTTCTAGAGCACGAGAACATAGGCATCATACCACCACATGGCTACCGACCCTATGAAAAACAGTCCATCTTGGCATATCAATGGATGTCTTATATAGCACACAAAGACAAAATCAATGTGCAACATGGAAAAAACCAAGGTGAAAAATCAATCGGACCTTACAAAGTAGATGGTTATTATGAACGAGATGGAGAGAAAATAGTTCTGGAGTTTCACGGCTGTTTTTGGCACGGATGCCCTAAATGTTTTTCCAAGACAACAACAAACCCTGTGACTGACATGCGTATGAGCGAATTGTATGCAAGAACTGTGGAGAAACAGAAATTTATAGAGGAAAATGGCTATACATATGTCTGCAAATGGGAGTGTGACTTTAAACGCGATATCGAGAGAGATGCAAACATGAAACAGTACATTCAGAGCCTTGACTTTGTCAGCCCTCTTGAACCACGGGATGCCTTTTTTGGTGGACGAACTGAAGCATTCAAATTGTATGAGGAAACAACTGTGACTAAACAAATAAAGTATTATGACGTAACGTCACTTTATCCGTATGTGAACAAAACGGGCAAGATTCCCATTGGTCATCCGCAGATTATCACAGAGAATTTCGAAGATATTTCAAACTATGAAGGCCTCATTAAATGTAAGGTATTGCCACCAAAAGGACTACACATTCCGGTCTTACCAACAAAATGCAATGGAAAACTCATGTTCAGTTTATGTCGCACATGTACAGAAAACTACCAACAGAAGCCCTGTGAGCATAGCGACAGTAAGAGATCGTTAATGGGAACTTGGGTGACAGATGAGTTGAAAATGGCGCTATATCAAGGTTACAAACTATTACATATATATGAAGTGTGGCATTTTAAAAATGTATCTCAGTACGATACTAAAACAAAATCTGGTGGCATATTCACCGAATACGTAAATACATTTTTGAAAGTGAAGCAAGAAGCCAGCGGGTGGCCAGACTGGTGCGTGGATGAATACACAAAACAGAAGTACATACAACAATATTACGAGAAGGAAGGAATTTGCTTAGACTACGTAAAGATAGAAAAAAATCCTGGGCTACGATCTCTTGCCAAGTTGATGTTGAATTCGTTCTGGGGTAAATTTGGTCAACGCACCAATTTGACCCAAACTACGTACATATCTGATCCCCTAGAATTCTTTGACATGATGACAAGCGATAAACAGAAAGTAAAAAATATACAATTTGTCAACAATGAGTCCTTGAAATTGGACTGGGTGTATAACGACAACTTTGTCGAATCTTCAAGTAGAACTAATGTCATTATAGCTGCCTACACAACTGCACAAGCACGCTTGAAACTCAATAGTTATCTACAACAATTAGGTGAGAGGGTCCTGTATTGCGACACAGATTCGATTGTCTTTACCACGGTTACGGGTCAATGGGAGCCTCCACTTGGGGACTACCTCGGTGATCTAACGGATGAAGCTCCCCAAAACGTCATCACCACATTTGTCACCGGTGGACCGAAAAATTACGCATACACATTGCTTAAGCCAAATAATAAAGGACAATCATCCATATGTAAGGTGCGTGGCATTACTCTGAATTTCAAGAACACTATTGATATCAATTTTCAATCAGTGAAGGACATGGTGACAGGAAAAGGTCCTGACCGTATATCTGTAGTAGATGAACATAAGATAGTACGAAACGCTTCCACAGGACATTTAATTACCAAATGTGAATATAAAGACTACAAAATTGTGTTTGATAAGCGCGTGATTAAAGAGAACTACCACACCGTACCCTATGGCATGTAAATTATATTTGCACATTAAACATACTTGTAAATGTAATATTGTGTATACTGCTATACTTGTTTTGTACGTTGTAAATAAAATATTGTGTCAATAATGTAAAAAGCTCTTGTTATTTTTGTCAATCTGATCATACTGCTTTATCATTTGTTTAGATGTGTTCAATGCAACAGAGTGAGAAGTGATATCCGCTGAAATTACACCATATACATTTTCTATACAGCGGCGGTATCAAATTTAAATTCGCTGGTCGTCTGCTTCGATTGGCCTCCCACAATATGTATGGTACAATAGTGGGCAAGCGTCAGTAAAGTAATTTAGGATACACATTTATTTAAATAACAACGCTCTGAATTGGTGAGATATCGGAAAAAAAAGTCGCGGCCGGTTTTATTTGAGTTGTCCTGTTTTATTGGAAAATTGTCTGCTAGTCCACCCGCCAATATGGTAGCGCCCAGTAAAGACCAGCATGAAATGGCGGACTATTGGAAAATTCAAATGTCGTCTGATACTAAGGTTTAAAAAATACTACATAAACCGCCGGTATGGCTGCGCCCGGGGTTATGATATAAAATGGCTGACTATTGGCAAAAAATGTCGTCTGCTACTATATTAGCGCACTGTGTAAGACTATTAAAAGGTAGATTAGATAAAAAAAAAAAATAGTATTTCTATCATTTAAAGCGGTCGTCAACATTCAAAAATGGCGGCGCCGATGTAGCGGCGGGATAATGGAAAATTCCAAGGCGGAAAAGCATCGTCTGCTTAAGCGGCCGGTTCGATCCGGTTACGCAAGAGCGGGTTCAAAAAAGCGACTCATTTTCTACTCCATCCAAGATGGCGGATTTATATAGAATATATAGTGGGGTCACCGGGTGCATACCGACTGGATGGGCAGCCTAGACTACTTATATAGGCAAAGTCACGTGGTGACGTGTGACGTAACAATTGTCATTTCTGCCGGTTAAAGTGTTTAATCTTTAATCGATTAAACATACTATTGTATAGATGTCTGTAAGACTACGTCATAGATCTGTAACATTTCATTGTCTAAACAATAATTGATCGTGCCGTCGTTTTTTATTTGTTTTGTGTAATTAGGCACTTGGATTGATCACAAACCTACACACAGACCATAAATGACGAAGGCCAATCACGTGCTTGATAACAACGGAAATTCTTCGTTAAGGATAGAATACTACAAACGCAATCTGATTAGAATCGTTTCCTGAAAAGCGCTATGCTATCAGGATCTGACGAGTCTCGAAAACAAGCTTTTATCCACAACCTTCCGAAACAATCAGATTGTCGCCGACATATTCGTTGAGGTTCATGATGAATTCGCCCTAATTGTAGAAGCCTTCCGAGTTTATATTTTGTCCATGTATACGCAACATTGTAAACCATGAAAAGTGGTGTAATGTAAAAAACATTTTACAGAACAGAACAGAACAGAACATTTCATTTATTTGAAGTCAGGTTCACAAAGAACAACATGATAATAATATACGTTACAATAATGGGATAATGGCAGACAGTAGCAATTTATCAAATTTTCAAGGGGAAAGTGTTCAAAGAATATAAGGGATAATAGCAGCTGTTTAACAAAAATACCAAGTAAGTAGGGTACATAACAGGTAAAAAGGTTATATTCACAGTCATTACATATAGCAATACATCAGGTGGGGATTTTATAATTCATTAAGGCTAATAAACTACAAATGTAAGCGTATAGACCATATAAGTATCAGTATGACAGAAATATGACACACATTGAATAAAAAAGCAACAACACAGAAATACGGAATATTCATAATATTACAGTTCGGCGATGCCTTAGCGAAACGAAAGGTAAGGCCGCCCATATTTTCACACAGTGTGCATGCTGTAGAACTTATTAGAAAAGAAAGAACAAGCGGCTTTAACGAAAAACGAAAGTAAAGCCCTTCATTCTTTCTTACTTATGTATAATGAGCGTTATTTTACAATGTGACGTACTACGGAATGCACCTGTGCGATCAATTATCCAGTACAAGGTTACTCAGTGGAGCGTAGAGGCTAGCGGTAAAGTGTGTCATTTGATCAATTTATTAGACGACGGCACGAGGACACAGTAGGATTATACAGGTAAATGTTTAAAATAAAATCTAATTGTTGGCGTGAAAATTGATTATTTTCTTTGCGAATATTGCTAAGTTTCGAAGTAGATAGAATGATTTATTGTTTAACAGTTCTTTAAATTTGAGAATATTAGGTCTAGTAAAGTACCATGTTAGAATATATTTCTTTCTTTGTGTACAAAATATGGGGCACTTCATTAAATAATGGTACTCGTCCGGGGGGGGGGGGTCGTCGGAATCGCATTACATGTGTCCTACGATGTTCAAATGGAATGTAATTCTGAGCCCAGCGCAAAGTTTCAATAGGTAACCTATGATTACCAGTTCTATAATGAAATAGACTGGTCCGGAGATCATTTGGCAAAATCTTCATATAATCTTCAAAGGATATGTTGTCTTTGAAAATGCGGTAATTAATTCCTTTGGATGATTCCATTACCGAGTTTGACCAAGTTTGAAGAAACTGGTCTGTCAGTGTTTGTTTTACTTATCTATGCGCATTATTTAAGGTAATTTCAAATTGGTTAAGCCAAAAATGTGTGTTACCAGTATTATCCAAAATACTTTAAACGTATTTCACCCACGAAAAATTTAAGTTTGACCTCAACATATACATATAGCATAAGCAAGAAAGTTTCATTTCATGAGACGAGATTAAATTAGCCCAAAATTTTATCATCCGACTCTTGATTATAATTTTAATCGGGAAGCGGCCAAGTTCTGCATATAACATATATAAAGGTGTTGACATTTTACTTTTAGTAATCTTCCTTAAGAAATCAGTATGTATCCGTTTAATAATGTCTATATTTTCCGCCCCCCATATCTCACTGTTGTATGTAAGTATCGGTAAAATAGTCTGATCAAATAATTTAAGCTGTAGGTCAATAGGCAAATCAATGTTATATATTCTAGTGTACAGGAGGTGCATTGCTTTATTAGCTTGTTCTGCAATAGACTTTCTAGCATCTAAAAAACTTCCACTTGATGAGAATATCACGCCCAAATATTTATATTCTTTTACCGTTTAAAGCATTGTTCCATTTAGATAAAACTTATATTTTTCCGGCTTATTTGTTCCAAATACCATTACTTTTGTTTTATTCATATTTATCTGTAGCTTCCATAGTTTGCAATAATCTGAGAAATCGTTGAGAAGGTTTTGGAACGATTCTTGATCTTCACTCATTAATACAGTATCATTTGCATATAACAATACAAACAGCTTGATGTAAATATTGATATCATTGTCGTTAAGAACAAATTCTACGCCACGGTTTCTTTGTTGCAGATAATCTTCAAGATCATTAAGGTAGAGGGCAAATAAAATGGGCGACAAATTCTCTCCTTGTCTCAATCCATTAGGGCTTGTGAAAAAGGGGGAAATACAGTTGTTAGCAGAAACACACGAATTGATGTTAGCATACATATTAAAAATAACCTTAAGTAATTTTCCAATTATACCATTTTGCATTAATTTTTGCCAAAGACCTGCCCTCCATACGTTATCAAAAGCAGAACTAAAATCGATATAAGAGACGAATCATTTTTTACGTTGGCGTCTTATATTATCTATAATAAATTTCAGCGTAAAAACATGATCGGTTGTCGAGTATTTATGGCGAAATCCTGCTTGATTTTCTTTTAGAATAGAATTACCGTCCAAAAATTTAGTAATTCTATCATTAAGTATAGACGTAAATAGTTTACTTAGACAACTAAGGATAGTAATTGGTCTGTAATTTTCAGGGTTTACGAACGGGCCCTTCCTTTTATAAATAGGCTTTAAAGTACCGACAAGCCGAACGTCGGGCAATTGACCCGTATCAAGTACAAGATTAAATAGTCGGATGTAAAGAGGAATCATAAGTTGTTTTGTACTTTTAATATATTCATTGTAAATAAAGTCTTGTGGAGATGCGGCCTTAGAGTTTTTAGTTTTTACATTTTGATATTGCTTTTAAGATTTCGCTTTCTGTGATCTGTCCGTTAAGAAGTTCTAAATTGTGATTCCGAAAATCAAAAAAGTCTTCATTGATTTGCTGTTGGTTTTCACCCGAATTATTAGCGCCATTAAAATAATTATAAAACGCATCAATACTAGGTTGTTTCGACGAGTCTTGAGGTTTAACCGATTTTTAGCTCGACTATTCGAAGAATATGTCGAGCTATTGTACTCACTTGGGCGTCGGCGTCGCCGTCGCCGTCGGCGTCGGCGTCCCGCTTTGGTTAAAGTTTACGTGCAATCTACCTATATCTTAAAAACTACTATAGCTACAGCTTTTAAACTTGGCACACTTGTTCGTCATCATGTCCCGAGTGTGTTTGCCAAGAACCATAACTCTAACTTTCATTTTGATCAAATTATGGCCCTTTTTTGACTTAAAATTTCAGGTTAAAGTTTGCGTGCAAGCTACTGTACAAACTCATAACTTCAATACTATCTATACTACAGCTTTAAAACTTGGCACACTTGTTCATCATCATGTCCCGTGTGTGTATGCCAAGAACCATAACTCTAACTTTCATTTTGATCAAATTATGGCCCTTTTTCGACTTAGAATTTCAGGTTAAAGTTTGCGTGCAAGCTACTATACAGACTCATAACTTCAATACTACTTATACTACAGCTTTGAAACATTCAACACTTGTTAATCATCATATCCCAAGTGTGTATGCCAAGAACCATAACTCTAACTTTCATTTTTATCAAATTATGCCCCTTTTTCGACTTAGAATTTCAGGTTAAAGTTTGCGTGCAAGCTACTGTACAAATCCATAACTTCCATACTACTCATACTACAGCTTTGAAACTTTCAACACTTCTTCATCATCATAATTCAAGTTTGTCTGCCAAGAACCATACTTCTAATTTTCATTTTGTACAAATTATGGCCCTTTTTCGACTTAGAATTTCAGGTTAAAGTTTGCGTGCAAGCTAGTTACTTTCATACTTCTTTTACTATAGCTTTGAAACTTAAGACACTTGTTTACCATCATGACCCTGACTATTTATTCCAAGATCCATAACTCTTTCTTTCATGATAATCAAATTATAGCCCTTTTTCGACTTAGAATTTCAGGTAAAAGTTTGCGTGCAAGCTACTGTACAAACCTATAACTTCCATACTACTTACACTATAGCTTTGAAACTTTCAACACTTGTTCATCATCATAATTAAAGTCTGTATGCCAAGAACCATAACTCTAATTTCCATTTTGTTTAAATTATGGCCCTTTTTTGACTTAGAATTTCAGGTTAAAGTTTGCGTGCAAGGTAGTTACTTAAATACTTCTTGTACTATAGCTTTGAAACTTAACACACTTGTTTACCATCATGACCCTGACTATGTGTGCCAAGAACCATAACTCTTTCTTTAATTTTTAATCAAATTAGGGTTAGGGTTAGGGTTTTAATCAAATTATGGCCCTTTTTCGACTTAGAATTTCAGGTTAAAGTTTGCGTGCTAGATAGTTACTTTCATACTTCTCGTACTACAGCTTTGAAACTTAAGATACTTGTTTACCATCATGACCCTGACTATGTATGCCAAGACCCATAACTCTTTCTTTCATTTTTAATCAAATTATGCCCCTTTTTTGACTTAGATTTTCAGGTTAAAGTTAAAGTTTGCGTGCAAGCTAGTTACTTTCATACTTCTTGTACTATAGCTTTGAAACTTATCCATCATCATGACCCTGACTATGTATGCCAAGAACCATAACTCTTTGATTTTTTTTCAAATTACTGCCCTTTTTAGACTTAAAAATTAAGGTTTAAAACTTTGTATACCTTTATTTTATCTTACAACAGGTTTATTTTCAAAGGCCCATAACTCATCCTTGCTTTTTTATATTTGATTTTTGTCCTTTTCACTTGAAATTAGAACTAAGACTTATAAATAATTGTTAAAGGTTCAATGTTAGTGTTTTTCATATGTAATGCTATAGAAAATGTTTACAACAGATGTACTTAACATACTTTGGTTGAAAGTGTTGAGTAATTGTGGGGTGGGTGGGGGCATAGACTATACTATACTATACTATACTATACTATACTATACTATACTATACTATACTATTACTATACTATTACTATACTATTACTATACTATTACTATACTATACTATACTATACTATACTATACTATACTATACTATTACTATACTATTACTATACTATTACTATACTATTACTATACTATACTATTACTATACTATACTATACTATACTATACTATACTATACTATACTATACTATACTATACTATACTATACTATACTATACTATACTATACCATACCATACCATACCATACCATACCATACCATACCATACCATACCATACCATACCATACCATACCTTACCATACCTTACCTTACCTTACCATACCTTACCATACTATTACTATATTATTACTATACTATACTATTACTATACTATTACTATACGTTTACTATATATGTACTATTACTATACTATACTATACTATACTATACTATACTATACTATACTATACTATACTATACTATACTATACTATACTATACTATACTATACTATACTATACTATACTATACTATACTATACTATACTATACTATACTATACTATACTATACTATACTATACTATACTATTACTATTACTACTTACTATTACTATTACTATTACTATACTATACTATACTATACTATACTATACTATACTATACTATACTATACTATACTATACTATACTATACTATACTATACTATACTATACTATACTATACTATACTATACTATACTATACTTACTATACTATACTATACTATACTATACTATACTATACTATCTATACTATACTATACTATACTATACTATACTATACTATACTATACTATACTATACTATACTATACTATACTATTACTGTACTATTACTATACTATTACTATTACTATTACTACACCAGCAACACCAACACCACCACCAACAACATCAACACCACCACCAACAACAACATCAACAACAACAACCAACACCACCACTACCACCACCAACAACAACACCAACAATGACAACACCAGCAACCAGCATACCATACTGTACTAAACCACGCCACACCACTATAGGTGGGCAGGGATAGTAAGTTGATGGGTGTGGGATCAGTGGTTTATGGGCTGGGTTGTGTAAACCCTAAAAAAAATCAACAAGAAGATATTAAGTGTAATCTATTGATTTCCTAACTTGGATAAAGAAACCTTTGTTCATGTGTGTTTGTTGGAGGCGTCATAAACTCCTGAATCACTCCCCAGTTTAAATGAAGCCCAGTTACAATGTGCTTAATAATTCTGACTTTTCGAATAGTCGAGCTTGCAGTCGTTTCCGACTGGCTCTTGTAATATTTTCCAATAATCTTTTGGGTTTTTGGTATGTATCTGTCCTAATTTTCTTTCATTTTCAAATTTATGTTTGTTTATATAAGTATTCATAACCTGTATATAATGCTTACTCGCGCGTGCAAGTTGATTTCTATATTGGTCATTTTTATGGGTCATGTTATGTTTACGTGCCACGTGATATCTATGTCTGGCCTTTTTGCAGTGGGGTCCAAACCAGGGTTTGTTTTTATTGTTATTTTAATTTATATTCTTATAGGATCTGTTATTTGGCTTAGCTGGGAACGATCTTCGGGCCGACGAATGAAATAATGACGCAATTTGTTCAGATATGCAGTTAAGTTTCGACTTAGCAGTAACAGGATCTTGAATAGAGTCAATATTCCTTATAATTTCATTAATATCGCGTTGGCTAATGTTTTTTTTACAAAATTGTATTGTTTTTCGGGTTTCCATCTCGGGGGCTTAGAAATTTCAGGAATCCTAGACAAATTGTGCGTAATATTTTCATCTGGTTGGTTTTCGGTATGATCTGAATAGATTTTAAGTTCAAGATCGAGAAGAGAATGCCCATCAGAAAATAGCGCATCAACTTCTTGTACCTTAAAGCAGCTAATAATATGCATAAAATTTATTGTCGAGATAGCATAATCAATTACAGATCTTTCACGGAAAGTAAATTTCGCCGACATATTAGGATTGATCCTACTGTTTAAAATAAACATATTATTAACCTTACAAATTTCTAACAGTTTAATACCTAAGTTGTTAATTTTATCATCTAAAGAACACCTATTAGCTTTAATATTAAACTTTTGTAGCTGTTCTACACTATTCATAAAACTCAAACAGTCATTTTCAATACTAATTTGTTCTGCTAAAAAGTCGTCAAATACTGTAAAATCTGGCAGATTTGACGTATGTGCATTAAAATCGCCTACTGTGGTATCATTATATTTAGCGATGGCTTAATTTTCGCGTATTTCGCGCTTCGGCCAGTGCGCGAATTTAAAACCTTAGCTAAAATTCAACCATCTAGTTCCACATCTATACGTATCCGAAACGTGCTAATGTCCGAAAAGACCTACACTTCGTATTTAGTTGCCCGTATCGCTATGTAATATAAATTTGAGGTATTGAATATTTGAAATGTTAAAGGAAATAAAATAAGTTATTATTGTAAAATTTCTTTTGAAAAATGTTACATGTTACTTCAAAATTGTAACGACAATTTAGTCCGGGCATTTAGGTCGGGTCACGTTTTAGAAAACAGTATCGTTGTCATCTCACTCTGTTTATTTTGACACGTATTTCTGTTATCTACTTGTAACATGTCCATTTGACAATTCTGATAATTTTGAGACGTTCTTGTTTCTTGTGACAATTTGTGAAGTATTAAGACCTTTTGGAATATTTCTAATATTTCTTTTCGGAAGGCAGTCGAGTGTTTTGATAGTGTAGTTGGAAGCAATAGCGTTTGAATGTTTTTGAAAAGTTCAATTTAAAATTACAACCCTCTGTTTTGCGTAAATGTTTTACAATCATTCGACACTTCGAAAAATAAAACGGGTACGCAATTTAACATGCCAATTATGTTATGAATGGTCCGGAAATATGGATCAAACGGGTCCCGTGTCAATTAGCCGATCCGAATAAACAGCGGTCCGATAATTGACTAACAAAGGAAGTGGAAATTGACCCCCTGCCAACTTACACATGATTAGCTCGTATGTTCGAATAAACAATAGGTGTTGATAACGGATCAGTCAAATATCGGTTGTAATAATAATTTTTTTTTTAAATTGGATGTGCGCGAATTTACGTCCGCGCGAAACAGTCATTTTCGGCGATTGCGCGAAATTTTGTGCCAGCGAAATTAAATGATACCACAGTATTAAAAGAACTTGAGTAAATAAACTACATTTGGAAGTGATTTCAGACTGGAGGTCATAAAATTCATTTTCTGTAAAGAATTTGGATATTTCTGGTGGGATGTACACATTTCCCACTATTAAGTCACAAGTTAAATATGCAGATACCTGCTTTTTGATTTTTAACCAAAATACATATTCATTCTTTGACTCTAAGATTTCAATATACTCATTAAAGTTGTTTTTTACAAAGAAAGCTAATCCTCCTGACCTCCTAATATATCTAGCCCTTCTTGGTTTTGAATAAAAGTGATAACCTGGCAGTTCAACTCTATCGAATTCATCTAGTTTAGATTCTTGTACACAGAGAATGTGAAAATCTTCAATCAATTTAACAAATTCCGGGTATTCTTGCCCTTTTTTAAGACCACAAACATTAAGGCTACCAAGTTTGAATTTTTCTTGCGGAGATGTAGAAGTATCACCTTCATTCAAAAGCATAGGGCTGTTTGCGGTTAACTCAGTTTGAAAATTGGAAATTTCATTTTCATTTGGGTAGTCATTTGTTTTTAAAATGATGACCATTTATTTGTATTTTTCAGGGTATGGTTCACACACAGTTCACCGGAAGTGTTCCTCGGCAACTGGAGACCGTCTGGAGACTAGCCTCTGTTTCAGCAAATAAGATCCTGGAGATTTGAGACTGGTCTCAAACTCAGTTAAATGATATTGGTCAAGTATTTAACTATATCAGCAAAACGTAAACACTGATAATGGTGAATTAGAAAACCACGTCGTCAGCAATCATTTATTCCGAATGCTGTTCAATAAAGCTCTGTTGAACAGTATAAGTCGGAGACTTACTTAGACTGAAAAGGATCGCATCTGTTTTCCTGATGCATAACATGTTCGAATGCTCCTGTTATTGTCAGTGAAAATCCGTATCAGACTGCACGAATGCGCATGCTCAGTGATATTTGTCCACACTGTTCTTATCCATGTACGCCATGAGTCGCACTTTTCGATGGTGAATCTGTTATGTTTCTTCCAGCTGTCGTAGATGGTGGTTGGACGCACTGGAGTACTTACAGCGCATGCTCCAAGTCATGTGGTACAGGCTACCAGTCATGTCATCGCACGTGCGATAATCCAACGCCGTCTGCAACAGGACAACCGAGTGTGGGCGTGTCCGAAGATAGGTACCGTGCCATACAGAACATTGTCCGTGTTCAGGAACTAACTGTCCAGGTGAGGTACACGTATCAGCGTATTTAACCTTTTATGCATGTTTATTGCGATATAATGGCGTTTGTGATGTGCTGCTGAAACAGCCGCGTTGACCACGAAGTAAATGAGGGTTAGTTTTCACAGTAACTGGTGGCAAAACGTTTGCGCTCGTCGATGTCACAAGTCATAACATTGTGCACAAACAAACACACCTTGAGAGAAGATTTTTTTTAATTTTAAATAGAAAATATGTTTTGATTAAATACCTTTATCGCAACAAAGTTCGATAAGGGTGTAAATATCGGAGAATAAATCATTTGACGTCGGAGTTTTCTCAAAGTTTGCTAAGCAGCAAGAATATTTTATACATATTTTTGGCGTATGTCAGTTATGAGGTTTTTTGTTTATTTTTAGTCACCTCATTAATGACAGACCCCGCCCGGCTAGCTCAGTTGGTAGAGCATCGGACTGTCAATCCAGGGGTCGTGAGTTCGATCCCCAGCCGAGGCGGGAAAAAATTTCTCCGTAACAATTGAACTCGGACATTGCGTCTGAGAGTCATTTGCCCCTAACCTCTGATTCAAGTGAGGAAGCAGTCAGTCGCTTGCGGAGAAATTGGTTAGTACTGGTTGGAGACCCAGGAACACCGGTTAGGTGGACTGACCGCCGGGATATAACCTAGAAAGCTGTTGAAACCAGGCGTTAAACCCGAAACAAACAAACAAACAAAAAATGACTCATAAACATATAAACAAATGTTTTTAAAATGGTAATGTTTTTACGGGTTTATTTAGAATTTGAATGGAATATTGGGGATGGGAAAACATCAATGTTTGCGAAAACAAAACCAAAAATAACAGAGTGGCATCCAATAAATGTTTTACGAGATTCGCGTTTGCAATGAGCTCTGTCAAACATTTAGTCTTTCAATTGAAAGTAAAGTTTTCAAGAGTATCTAAAATGTCTGCAGCGTAAATTAAACACTGAAAAATACAGCGTCGCCTCGTTTTCTTATTTTACTAAGTGTACAAAAAGGACTTTCCCGATGTATCATTAAATGATTACTAGGATAATCGCATTTATCTACCTTCACAGTGGTCTGTTGTAAACTTGATGCCTATCAAACTTTGAGTACTTTATGTGCATAGAAGGCTAAACGGCTCAAGTTTGCATTTGGGGCACGCCACGGTAAAATGTGTATTCGATCATATTTTTTGAAATTTTAATTGTTACAATTTTGAGTTATAATTTACAATTATCTTTTATTTTCACATCACTAATCAGACATTTTGTTACAATTTTTGACATTATAGTGGTATTTTTGCCACAAAATTTTGTTGCATCAACTCCACATTTTCTATTTACCTGATTTCTTTCAATCTTTCTCAGATAATTAGACATGATGTGAAGATTTTGGTAAGACATTGTCTTGCAACAATTTTCACCAGACTTATGGCCCTTTCTTTATGTTAGTTATTAAATCTTGTGGCACTTACTCTGCATTAACTAATCATGATCACCACATGTTGTTAATACCTGATACAAAATTTTGTAACAAATGTTGTTGCAGGAGTGGGGGCATCAGTGTCCTGAGGACACAGTCTAGTTTCATTTTGCGATCCGCATTCGTCTTAGAACGGTGTTCCGTTGAGGCCATCGTTGTTTCGCCCTGACGACTTCAAGAGCGAGAACACGAAAACGCGAAAACACGATGCGAGATCGCGAAACAACGATGCGAGGTCGCGAAACAACGATGCGATATCGCGAAAACACGATGCGAGGTCGCGAAATTATGATTCGAGAACGCGAAATTAATGTCGCTCCCTCGCATCGTACTTTCTCGACCTCACATCGTTGTTTCTTCGCGTTCTCGCATCGTGATTTCGCGTTTTCGTGATCTCGACCTAAGGACAGCGAGACCACGAAAACGCGAAACAACGATGTGAGAACGCGAAAACACGATGCGAGGTCGCGAAAGTACGATGCGACAACGCGATATTAATATCGCTCCATCGCATCGTACTTTCGCGACCTCGCATCGTGCTTTCGCGATATCGCATTGTTGTTTCGCGATCTCTCATCGTGTTTTCACGTTTTCGTGTTCTCGCCCCAGAGGTCGAAAGAGCGAAACAACGATGGCCCCAAAGGAATTCCGTCTTAGTGTTTGTTTAAACGAATGACTAAATTGACTTCGTAGCCAAAAATGTGTCCACGTATATTGAATATATTGATCCGTCAAACTATGTAATGGTATCCTACCTGTATTACCAAGGAAGTATATTGCCATATTGTATGTACGAGTAAAAATCGATGCAAATCATTATTATTAAATGTTTACATGAGACAGAACTGGTCGTGCAAAAAAGAAGAAATAAGTTTTACAGGTTATTCGTTTTTATGGTGATAAAGTTGTGTCGACAGGACATTATGTCTGTTTCTTTGTTATTATGTGTTATTGTATGAGGGACACTTTATTAACACAACTTCTTTACTGAAAACGACGAGACAATAATAAAAAGTGATGAGTCAAAAACAAGATCTTTTTATTACATAATACTCAGTTTTTGTGTCTTTTACAAAACAGTAAGATTACAATGAGCCGGCATTAATCGAGATAGTATACCTATTTTATATTTGACAGATTTCTCTACGGTATTACGGAGAGCATATCTGTGGAGGAACCCTGATCAGCGACCAATGGGTCCTAACAGTAGCTCACTGCTTTGAAGAGTAAGTATATTTCTACTTTGAACTACATTCGCGAATTTCAAAGCAGTAAGTAAGTAAGTTGTAGAACAGCTTCGAATTCTGTACACACGTTTTGAGACATACCTTTGTAGGTTTAGCATTAAGTTCATTACGTCGGGTCGAACATGTCCGAGGACGAGTATTTTGACAGTTTACGAGGCAAAAGAAAAACAACACAAAAAGAACAAACACGTGAGGAAGCTCAGGATAGACCCCGGACGGTGTCAGAGGGGGAAATTAGCTAGGCACTGATCTCCTTTACCACACAAACATACAGCATTAGAAAAAGTATCAAGTTAACGCGGGTTGAACGCAGTTCTGATCACCATAGGACCTGTTGTCGGCTCTATTAAATAAGCGGAGTATCAAAAAATTAAAAGATCGGTGTCGTTGGATCATTGTTTAAGCCTAGCAGTGGTCCGTATGAATTTATAGTCCTTGCTATAAAGACCCTACCGATTATTAAAACTTGCGTTCTTACTTTCTCTTCCAGTTTAGCCACTCAACCATTGTTTTGTGGATTGTCATCATTCTGTTTTAAAATATAATTTGTCAATTTCTGTGTGGGTTTAGAGCCCAACAGATGGACAGTGGGCGTGGGTCTGCATGACCAGAAACACGTGCTAAATAGCAACATAATTCACGTGGCTCAAGTATTTGTTCACGAGCAGCATGATTCCAAGCTCGAGAAAAACGATATAGCCCTGCTCAAGCTCAGTAAGCAGCTGGACATCACGGGAAAGTATGTATGTATTGTATCTTGTTTTATACAATGTGTTTGCGAAAACAGCTGAATGAGCTACTTAAAACATTTGCCTCTACAGTAAATGAATTTCGAACCTAGGACATCGTCATATTTTAGTGCACATGTACTATTTAACCAGCATTCTTGATGAAAACTAAAACTATATATCGTTTATAAACAGTATTTAACAGTAGTTTGGAACGTTACTAAGTGAAAATAATCCTTATATATATATATATTATTTAAAAGAAATAGTTCTTATATTTTTTATTTAAAAGAAGAATGGTGCCATTGTTAATTAAGATATTCTAAAAGAACTAACATTCTAATTTTGAAATGCTGTTAAATTAAGATTTAAGGATGTACGCTACGCTATCATATTTTTCAAGACACGTTTTAGTAAAAATGGTGATCTCAATTTGAAAAAAAATATCGAGCTGGTTGAGAGGATATCAACTTAAAAAATATTTTGCGTTGTTTAACATCCCTTTTTGTAAAAAATTCATCTCTCCTAAATTCAGTTTGTCGCTTGACGACAACATGCAGACAATTTCTTTATAATTAGCTAGGATCAATGTTTAACAACTGACCGTGTTGCTTCACTTTATTTTATTCATTTTAAAAACTTTGCACAAAGTCATTGGATTAAATCTCGCGGCCAGACTAAAATCTTTTAAATCTCTGGCATCCAGCTGGTTGACCTGGAAATTAGTTTCTATTTGAACCAATAAGCTGCCTGGGATTCGAGACTGCTCTTTATTGATTTCAGTGCTGGGGCCAGAATTCATGCTTCTTATTCTTTATTACATTAAGAAGCTGAACATTTACAATTTATGACATTAATGTTATAATGAAGTTGAAAAGAAATAATCGTTATTCTTTTTTTTGTTGAAACCATACAGATACAATGTATATCCGACCGGCGTGTCTACCACAAAGATAATATGCATTTAAACACGATCCATGCGTAGCGTCTGGTTGGGGAGCCACATACTAAGGTAATCTTTTCTGATTATTGCACAGTTAAATCTGTATTTAAAAAAACACTCAGGGGAAGAACGAAAAGTAGTCTCAAAAAGGCAGGTCGTCTTTGTTGGCAGGTGGATATATTCTTTTTATTAGTCAGTGTGACAGATAAAATGTGTTTTTATCCACATGTGGTCTTTCTTTAGGCGTGGTCTTTAGCGCATAACATTAGTAAGCAGTTAACACGATCCGGGTACAGTGGTGTGGGGCAAGTCTGCGCACCTATCATAAAAACTTAACTGTGGTGTATAACACATTCAGTAGCCAAAGACAAGTACCTTACGGAAAGAAACTGTATCCATTCAGGAATTGGTTTGTTATCATTTATGTGCATGAGTTTGCATATGAGGCTTTAAAATGATGTCATACTGAAGTCACACCCATGTTTACATGATATTGAAAATGTTGCCCAACTCTGCGCATGCTTATATTGACTGTAAATTTTCTGTTCATATTAAAATGCACCACTCTCCCAAGCTACACACTTTTGAAAAGAATATTGTGTGAAAGGTTAGTACAAAACACATTCATTTATTTGGGTCATAACTGTCAAAATTATGACCTTTTGGAATAAGAGGGTATTTAAAGCAAATTTATTTGATGGTTTTGATACTTTAGAGTTGTTATTTACTTACAAGACTCGTTCTAGCAAGATGTACCGATCAGAATTTTAAACAAATTGCAGTACTTGACCAAAATCAATGTTTGCAGCCAGTTCTTTTGACATCAGTGTTTTTTTAATATATGCAAATCAGGTGCGCAGAGTTGGGCTATGCGCAAACTTACCCCACACCACTGTATTAAGTCACTTATTATGGTTTGATTTCCCGATAAATCATTTGATCAAAATCCGTTCAACACGTCGTACATAGGCAGCCACCTATTTTGGCATTGCTTGTGTTATTAAGGAAGCTACATACAATTATTTGATTACGTGTGTTAGAAAATTATAGCAAAATTTAAAGCAACTCTGCGCCAGGGCAGTACTGTAGTATCATTTAATTTCACGGTGAAGAATTTTCGCGATAAGCCCGTAAATAACAAATTCTCTGGGGCGTAAATTCGCGCAACTGTATTTTCCTATAAAAAAGCAATATATGCATATCAGGAATCGCCACACTCACCGAAACAAGAAACACTGTTAAGTGGTTTAATTTCGCTTGGCTTGAATTTCGCGCTCTTGCCCTAGCTCGAAATACGCGAAAATTTAACCCTCGCGAAATAAAATGATTTTACAATATTTGGTCGCAGCTACTTGTCGTGAGACATTTCTCGTCGTAGTGGCGGTCGGAGTGGATGGGTTGCTGCATTAGTGCCGCGTTTGAGTGTTCGAGATCCTTTGTCCGAGGCTTTGCTTTGAAAGTCAAACTTCTGTAATATACTTCGACCGTAGCAGAACTTTGCAATCGTTGAAGAGAGTTTGCCAGTCAAACATCAGTGGCGCGTTTATGAGTATGACCATACGGTGTCGACTTTTTATTTAGAGCACATACTTTTTGTTCAAAAAATGCATTACCAATTTACCATTAAAATCTTTGTCCCTGCGCTGAACTTAACAGTTGTTGAAGAAAACTCATCCATTCTCCTCTCCAATATTTACACGGATGAGGCTCACTGTCATTAAGCCTTCTTCAAATGTCAAGGTCATAGATGGCTTTTCAAGGTCAACATTCGTCAAAAGTCAATTATTGGGAGCACAACCTTGAACTGTATTACTCCTTAATTTTTTGCTGTGTAGAAACTTGTGTTCCCTGAGTGCGGCTTCTCCAGATATGCCTATGTCATACGTCACAGTTCGGTGTTTAATGCTCTAGTTCTTAAAACAATTTTGCGCTGAACAAAAGTAGTTAATGAAGAAAATAGGAAATAATCTAAAACATATCAACCTTTTTGAATTATATTTTGATAGTAAAACATTTTATTTGTGCTTGGTTGGAGAAGTCGTGGTTTATATAACGTTAACTATAAAGTTAAACAGTTGGAATCTAAACTATACTACTGAAAATTAGATAAGGGTCAGTTTTTAGTATGTAACTATTTTGTGTTTATGTTAACCTTTTGAACAGTTTGTGATAAATAAAGTTTTGTATTGTTTATATGCTTAATCCGATGCGTAAGGCATTTGACAAAGTGTAAAATTATCTAATCGGAAAAACTTGAGAACTACATTAGTAACCCTTATGAAAATTTGAGAGTAGTTTATTATTTTATGTTATAGACGCAGATGGCAACGCCCCAGGAACACAGTACCTGATGTATGTTAACCTGGACACGATCACTAACTCCCGCTGCCGGTCGTTGATGGGTTATAACAGTGTGTACAACACGAACCTGTGTGCCGGAGCTATTCAAGGAGGAGGAAAAGATACCTGTCAGGTTCGACAAGATTTTTTATTTATTTTTTCCTTCAAACTATTTCAACTTAAATCTTCGGTGACTAACATAAAGCTTTTCAGCTAAATTCATAAATACGGAAAGGAAGTTATGGGTGATTTCATCATATATTATAATAAAGTATATTCATTTCCAAAATCAAGTGTGCTTTTACATTCGGTGTTTTTTCATTAACTGCCTCTTCTTAAAAACTAAAGATTTGGTGTCATAATTTAGATAAGATTTAGATAGTTTTAATTAATATGATATAATGTCAATTTCAATACCAAATATTTAGGCAAAATGAAAAATCACGGAAACAAAGTGCACTTTCAGAGAACTGGAATAGAAAATACATGTATACTCATTTAATTCTGCTTTTATTCCTAGAAGTACAGCGACGTATTTGTCAAACTTGTAGTCTTTATCTTACTTCAACAGGGTGACTCGGGCGGCCCGTTAGTGTGCCAGAAGCACGGTGTGTGGGAGATCGCCGGGGTCACCAGCTGGTGAGACGAATGCGGGAAGAGTATGAGTCCGGGGGTCTACACCAGAGTGACGTCATACCTGGACTGGATTCAGCAGAAAATGAATTCAAACTAATTGACAAAATTATTTTTATAAGCTTTTAAATAAATGTTATGTTGCCGAAAGCAAATTGTGTTTTGAATGTAGGTGCGTGTGCTTTTTAAATGTTGTGCATGCCCCATAGAGAAAAATAAAATGTATACTACGCATGTAACGCCACGTAACAGCATTACTTGATAAACGAAAACAACTACGTTTTGAGGTGATTTTCAACGAATAACCAGTACTTTGTTATGTGGCTAAAAATCTAAGTTTTGCCGCGTAAAAACAATTAAAACATATACTAATACAATGTGTTTCATAAAGTTTCGTTAAAAATTTATTTTTGTCCGGTTAATCATGCTTTGAACTAGACTTTTATAGACGGAAAGTCTGACAACGTTTGCGTAATATCGGATTAAATATGAACCAAATCAATGAATCTTTCTGATTTTTTTTAATGACGTAGAACCCAGCAAATATATTTTATGACAAAGCTATACACGTTACACAGTAGCCTGGATTCCAGGCGATGAATTATACTGGTCATCAATGGGTTCGCGTTACTTAACAGTTATCACAATGAAGTAAAGACGAAAAGAAACGTACCTGTTAAATTTTGATTTATTTCTCCTATTCCAACCTTTTCCTGTTATTTAATTCTTAAAATGACCATGGAATATCCAAACACAATAGAATGCATCCATATTTTTGTCATTGGTGTCCGCCATGTTGTCCTGATAACGTCATCATTCGTTTCGCGGTATGTGAAAATTCTTGGAATAAATCGAACACTCGTAGGTTGAGAACACTAAATGTTCAATTTGATAACAAGTCATTCAAAGTGTGATAGGTGAATATGTCAAAACTTTAACTGTTAACTAAATTTTAACAAAAAACAACTGTTAATCACACTGACTGTAAAAATTATTCATCTGGACAGTGCTTGCAATTGAAAGAACTTTCATTCCATATTTAATATTTAGTGGTTGGTTTCCTATCTGATTTAAAATTTAGTGGTCGGTTACCTTACTACATATAAACACTTCCGGGGCTATGGACGGGGCAGACGAACTTGTAAACAAAGCAAAATAGGACAAAAATAAGGGCTGAAGGTGAGTGTTTTTGCTATATTTCTAACAAGAACACTATATTTGATGTATACGAACAAATACTCACCAAGAAACTGCTCATAATTGTTGAAACAACGTTTTTTCGTCAAACCACAAATATAGGTCAGCAATGTGACAAAGTAAACAATCGGTAGAGGGCGCAACGCAAATACCGCGAGACGAACGATGACGCGACACCAATGATGACCAGTATATATTGTTTTTATTAATTCTCCAACTGATTATCTTGAGCCAGTCTACATCTCTATCTGAAATTCAGACATCTCTCTCAATGCAGTATGATAGAAAATAGACTAGCTTCAATAAAAGTCTGTTAGAAACTGCAAAATGTCGAAACCTCGTAGAGAACGCTCTCTTACATAGAAAGTGCAGCTAACCAAAGAATGTTCAGGTCAAAGCCAACAAGCATTGGCAAAATTCAGGTACAGATCGATCTGACAAGCAAATAAATATTTTCTTCGACATTATTTTTATTAAAACATTAATTAAATTAAATGAGGACTGAAAGGCTGATTTAATAAGTGAATTTATGAATGAATTGATTCAAGATTTTTTAAAGAATGAATTGATTTATGAAAAAATTGATTATTTTGCTTTTTGATCATCAAATGGTCCCACCCCTATATTGAGACCACCCCGCTATTAAGACCACTTTTTTCAGACCGTGGTCTCATTAGTGGGGTTTACTGTATATCTTACATCAGAAAACTATTTCAGATAAATATTTATTTTCTGGACCATAACGACACAACAGTTTGATAAATGATTTATGTTTTAGATGGTGTGATCATCCGCGTCCGTCTGGAGGCGGCCATGATTGTACCGGAAATGACATCATTACTCTTACTTGCAATACGGACACATGTCCTTGCACCGGATCTTTATGTCCAGGTAAGTTTTCCAGGGTTCAAGATAATAAAACCTAGATTGGAGACCAGTTTCAAATCTTAAGAAAGCATCTGATTGGCTTAAATGGCGGCATCTCGCAATTTCAGCCAAATAGATACTGGAGATTTGAGACTGATTTCCTGATTCATTTCTAAGAACTTAAAGCACTTTTGTAAGGTACGAAACCTGTTATGCATTTTCCTGATAATCGTTTAGTATTAACGTGTACATTTATGAAATATGCTATTCAACAACTAAATCGAAAACAAAGATCGCCAAAAACTTTTCAGATTAAAGGTGATTTACCTACAACCATAGAATTTCTGGGGATCAGGATCTTAAAGCGGACCATTATGCTCTGATAGAACACAAAGTAACTTAAATAATCAGATTTTGTTTTAAACTATCTCAGATTTCAAACTGAGTTTTATATTGCAGTGAACGGTGGGTGGGGCAGGTGGACGGACTACGCGGCGTGCTCAGTAAGTTGTGGCACAGGAACTCAGGCCCGGTACCGGTACTGTAACTCTCCTCATCCGGCTCATGGAGGCAAATACTGCGTGGGCGATGGGTATGACACCCAAACTGTCAGCTCATGGACTTCCCGGGATCTGCTAGTAATCTTTTTAATATTTCTTTTCAGATTATTTGTTAAGTATCAATTGATTTGTTAGTCTTGGGTTGGTCTCTTTGAAATGGTTCTGATTGTTGGAATTGTAATTTTGGTGATGCCTTAGTATGACTGCTGGTGAACAAAGATACACTGAAAATTGCACAAGATTAAAAAACTAAAACTGCAAACCAGTCTCAGTTCACACGCATTCCATTGTCTATTATAGAAACTAGCCTCTATTTCAGCAATTAAGATGCTTGAGTTTTGAGACTGGTCTCCAAACTCAGTTTTATGATATAAGGCAAACGCTTACCAATATAAGCAAAATGTAAACACTGATAATGATGAATTAGAAAACCGCATCTTCAATCTTTTTTTAATTTTAATGATTTTAGTTATTTTAAAGAACATGACAGCATTAAACGTATATTCTAACTACATACTTTTGAAATCGTATAACAGTTTACATGAAAAAAATCTAGAAAAATGATATACATGTATGTCGCAGTCACAATTTCGATCTCAACAGTGATTTAAAGAACACCACACAATTAGACGTAAAATATAGCAAAACACATTAGAAATCATATAACAGTTTACACGAAAATATGTTGTCTCATCCTGTTGTCGCGATGTTGCATGATGGTGATGATGATATTAACAATTATATAATATTTTAAATAATTGGACTTCTATTTATATACACCGTTTTTATTTTTGACCCCTTTTTTATTACTTTTTGCTGAGCGTTGAAAAAAAACTAATTCCAACTGATTATCTCACATGTTCCATATTCGGCTGAAGGGTGTGGCGTATTCGACCGAATATTTCACAATGTCACAGGGTGAGAAAGAATGTGTAGCCAGACCGGGACTCGAACCCGGGACCCCTCGCTTACAGGGCGAGTGCTCTCCCGACTGAGCTATCCGGGCCGCTTACACATCTTCTCCCCAGATAGTGACTAGATTCGTACCGCGACATATTCCCCCCACAACTTGGAAATTCGTCCTCGAATTCCAGAGGGTACTTAATATACACAATTGCAGGCGTCTTAGACTTAACCATGCAATGCTGTCGCGGTCCCCCGTTGGGCGCCAAATGTCACAGGGTGAGAAAGAATGTTTAGCCAGACCGGGACTCGAACCCGGGACCCCTCGCTTACAGGGCGAGTGCTCTCCCGACTGAGCTATCCGGGCCGCTTACACATCTTCTCCCCAGATAGTGACTAGATTCGTACCGCGACAACAACGTGTGACGTATTCGACCGAATATATCACACGTGTGACATATACGTTTTGTGACATATACGCTCTAACACAGCTATTATTTCTCTTCGTATCAGCTGTCGTAGATGGTGGTTGGACGCACTGGAGTACTTACAGCGCATGCTCCAAGTCATGTGGTACAGGCTACCAGTCACGTCATCGCACGTGCGATAATCCAACGCCGTCTGCAACAGGACAACCGTGTGTGGGCGTGTCCGAAGATCAGGTACCGTGCCATACAGAACCTTGTCCGTGTTCAGGAACTAACTGTCCAGGTGAGGTACATGTATTAGCAGATTTAACCTTTTATGCCTGTTTTGCGATTATATGATTTTTGTTACTTGCTTCTGAAAAACCTGCTTGACCAAGAAGTGAATGGTGGCCAATGTCCACAGAAACTCGTTGCAAAACGTTTGTGCTCGTCGACGTCGACAAACACATCCCAGAGATTTTTTTATTTTTAAATTGTGTTGATTGAATACTTTTATCGCAGAAAAGTTCGATAAGTGTGTAAACATCGAAGAATCAATCAATAGACGTCGGAGTTTTCTCAAAGCGTGCAAAGCACCAAGTATGTTTTGTACATATCTGTTTTTGCGTATGTCTGTGCATAAACTGTCATTGAATATAACATTTTATCTTAACATGTATAAGTTTTGTTTCCTTGTTAATTTATTCACCTGATTGATGGTTGATAAAAATATAGTCAAGTTAAAACAAAGTAGACAAACAACCAGTGTAATGTTTAAACGGGGTTGGTTTCGAATTAGAATGACATATGGATATTTCGGATGTGAAAAAATCAATGTCTGCAATAACAAAATCAGAACTACCATCGAAGTCTGCATCCAATAAATGCTTTATAATATTCGTCTTTGCCATTCATTTAGTCATGAACGTTTTATCTTGCAAGTGAAAGTAAAGATTTAGTGTCTACACATGTCCCGTACATGTATACAACGTAAACTATATACTGTGAAAATACAAGGTTACCTCGTTTTCATGACTACCGTTCATAGAAGTGTACAAAGAGTAGCCTCCCGAAGCACCATTAAATGATGTCCAGTGTAATCGCAAATATCCACATTCACAGTGGTCTGTGGTTTACTTGATGCAAGCAAACTTTGAATGATTTATATGCATAGAAGGCTTAACAGATCAGGGGTGAATGTCTCGAAGGTCTCGTATCTCTTACGACGTTCGTATCTCTGTCGTAAGACCATCGTAGTGATTTTTCTCATTGTCTCGAAGAGTTCGTAATTTACGCAACATCGTTACACTCTCGCAAAGTTACAGTAAAAAAATCGACCCCATAAGTATCTTCATAACGATACGATGATGATATATTCCAATTATTTAGTTGATACTATTATAGGCAAAGTACTTTCAATGTTACATGTACAGGCATTAATAAGCTCCATATTAAAGTCATTTGAAAGAAGGGGAATAACTATAAAAATGTGAAATAAGAGTCATCATTCTTAATGCCACAGACTGCTTTGTTAATTCATTTGATACATTTTATTTAGTTAAAAGGACAAGTACTTTCAAAGTTATAGGTTTCTTAATAAAGTTGGGGTTCTTCCGACGACGGCACCGGACAATAGGATCCCCATATGTCTACCTCCTGTCGCAGGCGACACAAAAATAAGTTATTAGAAATGCAAATGTGGAGCCCTTTATCGTTTCAGTTGACTTTTTCCATCTAAATCATCTTGTGTCCTTCTTTATAAAAGAAATTACACATAGCACGCAGATTATACTTGTACTAAACATTTAATTTTTTTGTTAAAGAAGAATTTTGAATATTGGGACAAACATGCATAAAAATATACAATTTTAAGTCTTTATTTACCCGATTACAAATGATTATTCAAGCTGTTGTGTAAAATAAAGAACGTCTTTCAACCAGATTCAAAAAATTGACTCAATTTTGAGAACAACATGTCGCCAACCTTTGGACGACCAAACCCTCAAGGTTAGAACTCTTAAATTAAATATTGCTATTTTGGTGAGAGATCTGATGTTTGCTGATAACAAACATTACTGATATAACCATTTATATTACTTCCTTTAAGTTTAATAGCATGCTAAATGTCTAGTAACATCGCTTTTTGGATGTCGCCAGTCAAAACATCAATTTTTGGAGTAAAATTGTTGAACTATGGTGAGTGGCAATTAAGAAATATTATTATATTAATGTTATAATGTTATTAATGTTTAAGGCACTTGAAAATATTATATTAGAAAGTTCTGTTGCAATTGGATGCCATTTCAAACAATGACACTGTTTTTAAGGGATGTCGCCAAAAAACTACTTTCCTACCGTAACCATTTTTAAACCTCACTGCTGCTGGTATTTAATAAGATAAAAACAGTTATAAAGGCAAAAATATTTTATAGAATTATCAATTTTTATGTATTTAAAATTAAAACACCTGCGGCTTTTTTATATTTTTGTTGGTCATAGCCTTAATACGAAATTCTTGATGTCCGATAATAAAATTTTCCTCCGTAACTGTGTATTTCACTTCTTTTAATCGGTTAATTCCATGGATCAAACAGTTTACATCAATTACATGATAATCAATTGATTAATACATACCATCACTAAATAAGAATTATCAATTACAAATATTAGTCAAAAAATGTTAAAAAAATGTCCTCCGTATTTTTTACTTCCGTAACCAAAAGTATCATGATAGGAGGCACGCCACGGGAAAAGGTACCTTCGGGAATTAGATGTCAATCCTTGAAACGACGTCATAAAGTTGAGCAGACGACATTAATTATTATGCAATTTCGCGGTAAAAATACCATTTTATTTTACTGACTCGCTTATTAAATACATAACATATCCACTAATACATTAACAACCACAACTGATTATGAATATATTCAAATTTATTAGTAACTAATCACATTTATTTTAATAAATGGAGATCACAAAACTTGCGAATCTTTTAACTTGAGATTCATTATGTGAGCGGGATCAAACATAATGTATTGTTTAAGTATAATTACGAATATGTTGAATGGATATATGTGGCCACTAGACAAAAATGGTTCGCTAAGTTCCCTCCTAATGAGGCTATAGCTGAACCATGAAATTCCATCGGCCTGGAGGCCGATCCCGGTTGTTAAACTGTACTTGGTATGCCGTCATGAATAATGTCCTAATCTGGCTGCCCTAATATAATATCTGCATTTTTCGGACATCGTGTCTCCTTGCACGTTAAATGCCAATTTCCATATACAGCACAGTCATGCTACACGCTACTCCTGCAACATGCAATTCCTGCAATACGCAATTCCTGCAACATGCAATTCCTGCAATACGCAATTCCTGCAACACGCAATTCCTGCAATACCTGCAACATGCAACTCCTGCAACACTACCATGCCAGTTTCATGTTATTCGGGCTTTATGCGTTCTTATAGCATTCCAAGCAATACGCAACACAAGCAATACGCAACACCAGCAATAAGCAAATCCAAGCAATACTCCACGCATCAATAAGCAATTCCAAAATGCCAGCCAAAAATTTAGGGGATACACGGGAGACGCCAAGTCCCTGGACTGTGCGAGCGTGACCCTGGCCCCTAAATTATTTATAAATTTTGAATTTTGAAAGCAGCCATTTTATTGAACCATCAGACGATTAACGATTCTATTTAACAAAGTATTTGCAAAGACACAACTTATGGTTTGCCTCTCTTCACTCTAGTTTTCCCGAAGGACTTTCGTAGTGAGAGGGTTACAATCTATGGGATCGACCTACCAGACCGCTAGAATTTCCGCCACAATAAATTCGTAGAATTTATCCCCCAAATTCTAGGGACTAAAAAGCTAGGGTATTAACATAAGATACTGAGAATGCATTCTCGGACATTGTCTAAAAACATTTCCAACCCAATATCAGACAGATGAACCCCGTCCGACCTATAAAACCTGCTGTCCTAAAATCAATTTCCGCCTTTAAACATCTGCCTCTGTTATTGCTCATTACCGACATTTTGCCAAAGCCATTTACCCTCTTACGTTTCATTTCCATTACTTGGTTAATTTTGTCGCCCCTACCCCGCCATACTCTACGCTGAAGAATATCGCACCAAACTATAATTGTCTCACTACATACAGAATAAAGGAAGTTGATTTCCCTGTTAATCGTGCGTTTAAGTTTAAACAAACTCGCTGTTTCAAAGTCATTGCCCCCAAGATGTATAACAATAATCCTAGGTTGTTTAGAAGTAAATAACAACTCCCTTTGAACAACATGGTGAAAATCACCCCACCGCATTCCTCGAATACCTTTCCATCCGATTGATACATTGCCGGGTAGTTTCAGACTTGCCATGTCTCTAACCTCAGCACGCTTTCCCGCCCAGTACAGAATGGTGTCTCCCAACATCCAAATATCTAGAATATAAATAAAATTATACCTCAAAACTAACCGTTCAATTTGCAAATCTATTTACGGATGTACAACTGACACGCATCTGATTTCCATCTACCCAACTTTTGAATGACTTCAATGCTTACACCATCAGCTGCCAACTGCGTTGCTCGTCCGATTCTAAAATTTTTTGCGGCCTGCCTTCTTCTGAGCGAAATCGAAAAGGAGGCTGTGACGTCACAATCTAGAAGCTTCGACAAGTGTCAGGTGACGATCACTCTTGTCATATTAAATTATTTTCAATGATTTACCTCCCTTTTCAACAACGCTTCGCTCGCGAAAATAAGCTCGGTTATTTTTTAATTACAATAACCGGTATTATTGTCAAAATGTGTAACAAAATCAATGTTTTGTTATGAGAAAATACTAGAAATTTGGAATTTTTCTCTAAATATAGTAACAACAAAAATGACACCAAAAAATGACCGAAGGTACCTTCTCCCGTGACGTGCCTCATTTTAGTGTTTTGGTACTTTTAGTATATCAGTCACTTAATAATCGATATAGTCAGCAGAACTCGATTAAAAACTATTTATTCTGTGTGATAGACGCAGATGGCAACGCCCCAGGAACACAGTACCTGATGTATGTTAACCTGGACACGATCACTAACTCCCGCTGCCGGTCGTTGATGGGTTATAGCAGTGTGTACAACACGAACCTGTGTGCCGGAGCTATTCAAGGTGGAGGAAAAGATACCTGTCAGGTTGGACTTGCGTTTTATATGACTATTTTTAGATGTGGTGTTTATTTTTGAATCATACAGAATCTGAAGTACTGTACTGTAAAGCGGGTAATGTTCAAAGGGATTAATTTTCGATGTACTAAATAGCTTTTTGTGACGGTCTTTCGAAGAAAAGGCGATACATAGGGATCGCTTTGTCCGTCGGTCTTCGGTCTTTCCGTCCGTCACGAAAATTTAACTTAATATTTCTTCCCAAAACTTATAAATTACATATCTAACACATGTACGGCAGCACTGTCAGATTATGTCCGATTATTATTTTAAGGCAACATCACATTTGATGAAGTTATGCCACCCCCCCCCCCCCCCTTTTGTACTCGGAGTTTTATTCTGACAAAGTGGGCAACACAAGTGATAAACTAATCACTTGTCTAGTAATATGGTGTTGCATAGGTGATTTGTAAGTGTATAGATTTAAATCAATCAACATCTGGACCCAATATCACAAATAATTGAGTTGGATTTCAAACTCAACTCAAAGTAATAATTTTAAATTTCAGACGACATAAACAATACTATTTTTTTATTCAGTATCTTAAATATGTTTGATATAATGTTTTTGTTTGAAATGCAGTTTTCAAATTTTGTTATCTGTATAATATTTATTTAAAAATTCAAAAATCTGTATTTTGGAATATCTCATTAAAATGGAATTTTACTTGAAATATTTCCACGACTGTAGACAGATTTTATTTGATTTTTGTAAAGTATACCAATAGATCAACATATATTTACTCAGAATTTGAATAAATTTGTTAAGTAGAAAATTGAGTTTGAGTCTAACATCGTTCGTGATATTGGGGCCTGACGTGACTAACATTAAGCACTTTTGAGAACATGTAAATTTTAAGTTATTGCTTAAAAGGATATGCATCAAATATTATATAAGTTGAACTTCCATGCAAGATTTCTCGATTCACAGCAGTCTGCTCTCCTTTTTTAATTAGAATACAATCATTGAATGAATTTTGCTGATGCCTCTTAAGGTCCCAAGGTTATAAAACTGAGTGTGGAAACCAGTCTCAAATCTCAAGCATCTGATTGGCTGAAATGGCGACAAGTCGCCATTTCAGCCAATCAGTTGATTGAGATTTGAGACTGGTTTGCATGCTCAGTTTTATAACCTTAGTGTACGGTGATGCAATCGTTGTTAAAAACATCGATTACAAGCAAAAACATTGGAGATGGGATCGAATACAGAAATCATAATTCAAATATTCGTTAATCATTTTTTAATATATTAGAATAATCGAATTTTATCCGAGTTTGTTGTACGAATATTTATATTATGGTTAATTCTATAAAACGGCGCAAAAATACTTCAATCCTCTGATCAACTAAAGCCATATTTTATTATCAATAGGTCCTGGACCGGTATTTTTAGTGCAACAGTCATTTGGAAGAGACAACACATTATTGTATGTTTTTAAACACATTCCGGAACATTCGTAGCATGTCAAACCGAATATTTGAATATTCGAATATTCGTTCGTATTCCTTATTTTAATTATTTAATGTCAAATATGTCAACCCGTAAGACTTGGCGTTTTTCAAAGAGATTTATAATTTTCTGCTGAATAAGAGTGTGCTATCATTTGGTAACATCGGATGAAATAAAGATGTCATTAAAGTTTGCAAGATTAGTCTGAAGTTTTAATATCTAAGCATAAATATCGTCAGATCTAGTTTCAAATTGCTCAGATTTAAAAAGTGACATTTAGATATTTAAAGCATACTTGGGGTATTTTATTTCCGCTGTGGGGAGTACTTAAGTTATTGCGGACTTTATCATGATAATGGTTCGGCGTTCAGTAGTTATTTACGATCTTTACATTTACATAAATATTGTCAATAATTCAAGTAATAAGTCATCAGCAGCGAGTTTGAGAAAGATTGACGTGCGTAAGTTATTTTTTTTATTATGAAAACTTAAATAAAAATAAATTTGATTGAATATCAGGGGTATCCGAATACGTATATGTAATCCTGATTCGAACTTTCTATTCAGATATCCGGCTATTCGGATATCCGGTTAACCGTTTCCATCTGTAGTCCATGTAATAATGTAACTTTATATATCATTTTCAAACTTAAAAGGTAGAAAGTGACAACGATGGCCCCAACGGAATTCCGTAGTAACGCCACGTAACAGCATTGCTTGATAAACGAAATCAACTACGTTTTTGAGGTGATTTCAACGAATAAAACAGTACTTTGTTATGTGGCAAAAAGGCACACTTTTGCCGCGTAAAAACAATCAACACATACTAATACATGGTGGTTCATAAAGTTTCATTAAAAATTTATTTTTTGTCTACTTAATCAAGCTTTGAACTATACTTTTATAGATTGAAAGTCTGATAAAAAAATGAAATATGCATATCAGGAATGGCCACATCCAGCATTCAATAATCAGTTTCAAAATGGACGCCACAAACAAATAACGAAAGTGAGAACCAGAGGGGTTACCGCCTTGGAACGGTCAGTGGCAAAACAAAATGCCACTGGGGGTTTAAACCAGGTTCTAGGGTGCACCAACCTCACACTTGCCCCAACAGGTTCTCGTATTACAAAACAAGTACAAATTGTCTTGGTGAAATAACTCCAACCCATCCATCAGCTCAACAATGTTGCATGCAAAAGCATACAAACATATAAACATAAGAATTTAATAGCATTGCAAAGCCAAAGGGCGGGTACTCAATGATCTTACCGAGACCAGAGCATCTGGAGTAAAATCAGCAAGAACACGATGACAGGGATAAAAGAAACAAATCGAGCTTCTAGGTTCTTTTAAGAAAAGATTTCCCCATAAACCTTCATAAACTCTTAAACCCCTGCCACCGTCGTGCAACCAAAGAGGTAAGCAAAATGATCAACTGTAGATGGGTTAATCACCAGGCCTGCAGAGCGCTGTACAATATCATGTTGGTAACCTTTCTTTTTAAATTTACAGATGTTTTTTACGAATAACCGGGAGAAATTAACATCGCCTTTTATCTTCTTAAGTTTATAAATTAAATCTCCATAAAAAACTGGCTGTGAAATTCCTTGTTGCAAAAGTGAATTTAAACTGCACCTGTATTTATGAATTAGATCTGGATATCGGCGATAAAACTTGCAAAAGGTTTTCCTTAATTTGTGATACCGATAACCTTGTTTTAAAAGTTTTTCTGTAATGCAAAGATAACGTTCATTGAAATCATTAACATCGTTGCAAGCTCTTGAAAAGCGAACAAGTTGTGAGATATAAACCCCGTAAGATGTAGCACGAGGAACGTCGCCGTCTAAAAACGGAAAATTTACTATATTAAAATTAAAATCATCTCTTTTATCATAAATTTTAGTAGTGACGTAACCATTTTCAATGGACAGATTTAAATCAAGGAAGTTAGCTTGCTTTTCTGTAGTGTTCGCTTTATTAAGCTGTAGTTTTAAGCTGATAAAGATTTCGTAATATCGGTTTAAATGAGACCCAAACCAATTAATCGGTCTGCAAAAACTTTTTAAATGACGTTGGGCCCGACAAAATGCGGGAATATATTTTATAACAAACACTTAAATAGCTACATACACGTATGAAGAAATGTAAATGAACCTGGAGACTCCAACGTAACAAGATTTCGGGCCAGACAGTTTCATCATCATCATCATCATCATCATCATCATCATCATCATCATCATCACCATCATCATCATCATCATCATCATCATCATCATCATCATCATCATCATCATCATCATAACAACATCATCATTACAACAATACAACAACGTCATTAGTATTGCTTTTGTTGAAATAGTTAAACTCTATTTTTCTTAGCCTTTATAATAAAAGGTTATGTTAATCCTGTTTGTGTGGCAAAATATGCGCAGTTGCGCCCAATACATGTATAAACTAATTCTGCTTCATGAGCGGCGCTGCACAAAACGCGTTCGCCCTGTTTTTAAGCAATGAAACCATAAATGAAGAATAAACACGTTGAACCGGCTTTGCGGCATTACATATGCATATTAAGATATAATCAAGACACCGAAATTGAGAAAAGCAATTGAGGTTATCTTCTCACAGACTCGAAAATAGAAACAGGGCGTTAGACCAAACCTCAAAGGATTCCGATTAACGAAATAAAATGTCCTTTTTGTAATAAACTTGAAGATGAGTTTCATTTTGTCACCGAATAAAAAAAAACAACAAGAAAAATCTTCTAGTTTTGATATATATCTATCATATATATGATATATCATCTTGCTGTACCAGTAAGTTATAACACATGTTTTTGTTGTTAATTCTGCTATGCTATGGATCTTGTCAGATTTATTTGCATAATAAACTTTTCTTCTTATATCTGATATTCCAGACCCTCCCTTCTTCATCCAGTGACACACAATTTAACATAAATTTTATAATAAATGAACCAATCTCACTTAATGATGGTATATTTTGTATTAATTTACTGGTTTTAATGAATAAAACATGCAGACAACACTTTTTGGGACCAAAATGCTACAAAATTGATAATAAAGTTACCTAAGATTTTCGAAGCGACTTCTTGGGACAATCATTCCAAAAGTGTCTTGTTATGACAAACCGTTTTTTAAATAGAAAATGATCAAATGATTTTGACAAAGTTTTCGGGAAAAATCCATCCCAATACATTGCGAAAAATGCAAGAAACTCATTTTCATATTGACACACAGTGAAAGCCTTTTTTTGTTTTCAAATCGCTTGCTTATCCAAAATATGTGACTTTCCGTACTCAGTTAATTCAAATTTTATTTAACAGTATCAGTTTTAGAAAATCCAAGAAAGATCCGTTTATGTCTTTCACATGAAGAAGAATGCTCCACGCATCTAATAAAAGTTTAATGGTGTAAATTCAGGTTCTCGCTAAATGTAAATATCAGGACTATGTTTGTTGTTGTTGATGTTTCTCTTAGAGCAGCGATAACTAGAAATCAGTGTTGCCTAAAATTGCATTTTAAAGGGGTATAACTAAAAAGTAGTGAAACAGTAGTTATCATTCCTGTTGTAACCGTTGACTGTGTTCATGAAGATGATATGTTCCAAGTATTAAGTGAATCGGACAAGTACTTTTAAAGAAATAGGCAACACCAAGTTTCATATAACAGTTGCATTTGAACGGGGCATGACGGAACAAAAAGTGAAACAGGAGTTATTATTGCTGTCGCCACTTATTGCTTTGCACATGATATATTCCAAGAACTAAGCGAAGGTACTTTTAGAGTTATAGTCAACCTTAACTTTTCAGGTTAAAGTTGGAGGACGAACGGATTACGCCGACAACAAAGACCGACAATAAGATCCCTGTGTGTTTAACTGCTATGGCGGACCAAACAATAATTTGAAAAGCAGATAGATAAATTTGCAAAACAGTCGTTCATACTACTGATTTTACATTGGTTTGCACCCCGCAAAGAACATTTTCGTTAAATGTAGATACATGTAGACCGTGTTCATATGCATCGTGCGTCCGTATATCGTGCTTCTGTTAATGTGCGCCCGTATATCTTGCTTCTGTTGATGTGCGTCCGTATATCGTAATTCTGTTTATGTGCGTCCGTTTATAGTGCTTCTGTTAATGTGCGCCAATATATCATGCTTCTGTTAATTTGCGTCCGTATATTGTGCTTATGTTAATATGCGCCCGTATATCGTGCTTCTGTTAATGTGCGCCCGTATATCGCGCGTCTGTTAATGTGCGCCCATATACCGTGCTTCTGTTAATGTACTCGTATATCGTTCTGTTGTTAATGTGCGTACGTATATCGCGCTTCTGTTAATGTGCGCCCGTACATCGTGCATCTGTTAATGTGCGTCCGTATATCGTGCTTATGTTTATGTGCGCCCGTATCTCGTGCTTCTGTTTATGTGAGCCGTATATCGTGCTTCTGTTTATGTGCGCCCGTATATCGTGCTTCTGTTTATGTGCGCCCGTATATCGTGCTTCTGTTAATGTTTGTCCGTATATCGTGCGTCTGTTAATGTGCGTCCGTATATCGTGCTTCTGTCGATGTGCGTACGTATATCGCGCTTCTGTTAATGTGCGCCCGTATATCGTGCTTCTGTTAATGTGCGCCCGTATATCGTGCTTCTGTTAATGTGCGTCCGTATATCGTAATTCTGTAAATGTGCGTCCGTTTATAGTCTTTCTGTTAATGTGCGCCCATATATCGTGCTTCTGTTTATGTGCGTCCGTAAATCGCAATTCTGTTAATGTGCGTCCGTTTATTGTGTTTATGTTAATATGCACCCGTATATCGTGCTTCTGTTAATGTTCGCCCATATATCGCGCGTCTGTCAATGTGCGCCCATATATCGTGCTTCTGTTAATGTACGTCCGTATATCGTTCTACTGATAATGTGCGTCCGTATATCGCGCTTCTGTTAATGTGCGGCCGTATATAATGCTTCTGTTAATGTGCGTCCGTATAACGTGCTTCTGTTATGTTTGCCCTTATATCGTGCTTCTGTTAATGTGCGTCCGTAAATCGTGCTTCTGTTTATGTTGTCCCGTATATCGTGCTTCTGTTAATTTGCATCCGTATATCGTGCTCCTGTTGAAGTGCGTCCGTATATCGTGCTTCTTGAATGTGCACCCGTATATCGTTCTTCTTTAATGTGCGCCCGTATATCGTGCTTTTGGTAATGTGCGTCCGTATATCGTGCTTCTTTAATGTGCGTCCGTATATCGTGCTTCTTTAATGTGTGTCCGTATATCGTGCTTCTGTTGATTTTTGTCTGTATATCGTGCTTCTGTTAATGTGCGTCCGTATATCGTGCTTCTGTTATTGTGCGTCCGTATATCGCGCGTCTGTTAATGTGCGCCCGTATATCGTACTTCTTTTAATGTGCGTCCGTATATCGTAACTCTGGTAATTTGCGTCCGTTTATAGTGCTTCTGTTAATGTGCGCCCATATAGCGTGCTTCTGTTAATGTGCGCCCGTATATAGTGCTTCTGTTAATATGCGCCCGTATATCGTGATTCTGTTTTTGTGCGCCCGTATATTGTGCTTCTGTTTATGTGCGCCCGTATATCGTGCTTATGTTAATATGCGCCCGTATATCGTGCTTCTGTTAATGTGCGTCCGTATATCGTGCTTCTGTTTATGTGCGTCCGTATATCGTGCTTCTGTTATTGTGCGTCCGTATATCGCGCGTCTGTTAATGTGCGCCCGTATATCGTACTTCTTTTAATGTGCGCCCGTATATCGTTCTGCTTTTAATGTGCCTACGTATATTGCGCTTCTGTTAATGTGCGTTCGTTTATCGTGCTTCTGTTTATGTGCGCTCGTATATCGTGGTTCTGTTAAAGTGCGTCCGTATATCGCGCTTCTTTTACGTGCGTCTGTATATCGTGCTTCTGTTAATGTACGCCCGTGTATCGTGCTTCTGTTAATGTGCGCCCGTATAGCGTGCTTCTGTTAATGTGCGTACGTATATCGCGCTTCTGTTAATGTGCGCACGTATATCGTGCTTCTGTTAATGTACGTCCGTATATCGTGCTTCTGTTAATGTGCACCCGTATATCGCGCTTCTTTGAAGTGCACCCTCATATCGTGCTTCTGTTGATGTGCGTCCGTATATCGTGCTTCTGTTGATGTGCGTCCGTATATCGTGCTTCTTTAATGTGCGTCCGTATATCGTGCGTCTTTAATGTGCGCCCCTATATCGTGCAATTGTTAATGTTCGCCCGTATATCGTGCCTTTGTTAATGTGCGTCTGTATATCGTGCTTCTTTAATGTGCGTCCGTATATCGTGCTTCTGTTAATGTACGTCCGTATATCGTGCTTCTGTTAATGTGCGTCCGTACATTGGGCTTCTTTAATGTGCGCTCGTATATCGTGCTTTTGTTAATGTGCGCCCGTTTATCGTGCTTCTTTTATGTTCGCCCGTATATCGTTCTTCTGTTAATGTGCCTCCGTATATCATGCTTCTATAATATGCGTCCGTATATCGCGCTTCTGTTAATGTGCGTCCGTATATCGCGCTTATTTAATGTGCGCCCGTATATCGTGCTTCTGTTAATGTGCGTCCGTATAGCGTGCTTCTGTTAATGTGCGTCCGTATATCGCGCTTCTGTTAATGTGCGTCCGTATATCGTGCTTCTTAAATGTGCTCCCGTATATCGTTCTTCTGTTAATGTACGTCCGTATATCTGCTTTTGTTAATGTGCGTCCGTATATCGTGCTTCTTATATGTGCTCCCGTATATCGTGCTTATCTTAATTTACGTCCGTACATCGTGCTTCTGTTAATGTTTGTCCGAATATCGTGCTTCTTTAATGAGCGCCCGTATATCGTGCTTCTGTTAATGTGCGTCCGTATAGCGTGCTTCTGTTAATGTGCGTCCATATATCGTGCTTCTGTTAATGTGCGCCCGTATATCGTGCTTCTTTAATAACCGCCCGTATATCGTGCTTCTGTTAATGATGTGCGTCCGTATAGCGTGCTTCTGTTTATGTGCGTCCATATATCGTGCTTCTGTTAATGTGCGCCCGTATATCGTGCTTCTGTTAATGTGCGTCCGTATAGCGTGCTTCTGTTAATGTGCGTCCGTATATAATGGTTCTGTAAATGAGCGTCCGTATATCGTGCTTCTGTTAATGTTCGCCCGTATATCGTGCTTCTGTTAATGTGCGCACGTAAATCGTGCTTCTGTTTATGTGCGCACGTATATCGTGCTTCTGTTTATGTACGTCCGTATATCGTGCTTCTGTTAATGTGCGCCCGTATATCGTGCTTCTGTTAATGTGCGCCCGTATATCATGCTTCTGTTAATGTTCGTCGTGCTTCTTTTAATGTGTGCCCGTATATCGTGCTTCTGTTAACGTGCGTCCGTATATCGTGCTTCTTATATGTGCTCCCGTATATCGTGCTTATCTTAATTTACGTCCGTACATCGTGCTTCTGTTAATGTTTGTCCGAATATCGTGCTTCTTTAATGAGCGCCCGTATATCGTGCTTCTGTTAATGTGCGTCCGTATAGCGTGCTTCTGTTAATGTGCGTCCATATATCGTGCTTCTGTTAATGTGCGCCCGTATATCGTGCTTCTTTAATAACCGCCCGTATATCGTGCTTCTGTTAATGTGCGTCCGTATAGCGTGCTTCTGTTAATGTGCGTCCGTATATAATGGTTCTGTAAATGTGCGTCCGTATATCGTGCTTCTGTTAATGTTCGCCCGTATATCGTGCTTCTGTTAATGTGCGCACGTAAATCGTGCTTCTGTTTATGTGCGCACGTATATCGTGCTTCTGTTTATGTACGTCCGTATATCGTGCTTCTGTTATTGTGCGCCCGTATATCGTGCTTCTGTTTATGCGCGCCCGTATATCATGCTTCTGTTAATGTTCGTCGTTCTTCTGTTAATGTGTGCCCGTATATCGTGCTTCTGTTAACGTGCGTCCGTATATCGCGCTTCTGTTAATGTGCGTACGTATATCGCGCTTCTGTTAATGTGCGCCCGTATATCACGCTTCTGTTAATGTGCGCCCGTATATCGTGTATCCCATTTAGCGTTCAAAGCACTGTACGTGACTTAATGGGGGCCTACCGATATCCAGAGTTAACTCCCATTGAGAGTGGCTTCCCTTGCTGATTGGGTAGTTCCGGTTTAGAAGCGCTAATATAAAGCGTAGCGTTAAAAGTGTAGATAAAAATTTTCAAAGTGCTTTTGAAGTTAAAATGCATTGTCAAATTATCAAAAAAAAAAGTGAAACAGGCATATAAGGAATAACCATCATCTTTGTTAAGTGATTTTAAGTTAATAACTAAATGCATCTTTACCTATTTATGTAACTGCACGTATCCTTTATGAAAATTTATTTATTGGCTGGCATCGAAATTTTAGCTTTTTAAAACGTTCACGTAAGTATTCAGCCAATCACCGTTAAGTCATGCAAACAAGGCTTATTAAGAAAAGGGCCTGGTGTTTTATGATCATGTTACGTAATCTAATTAGCAAGACTGGGTTTTACCAGCTGGAGGTGTGATAAAGGCCTTTTGAAGTTTAGTTGTAGATTTTAAGAGGTCGAAAACGTTGCTTGTTGGGGGTAAAAGTGTTGTTTAAGGAAGTGACTTGAGATTAAATATTCTAATTAATTGTCACACTTCATGTTGTTTGAGACCCGAGACATTCATTTTTTGATTTTGCATCTTAAAGCGCTCCGATCTGAATTTAATAAAATAGCATTCGGGAAAGTTTTACCCAAACATATATAAACTTTATAAAATTAATTAAAATTGATTGTAAAACTAAATGAAATAAAAAAATGAAATAAAGAGAAAAATGTGAAAACATTACGAAACCATGTTTGAATATATTCTAAATTGTATAAGAATAAGAAAGAAACTTTTGGAGAATAAATAGCAGTATATTGAAAAATACGTTAATACGAAAATGGCACAAATCTATGAACCGAATGGTGTGAATTTAATTTGTAGGAAAAGGTTCAGTTATTAAAATAATCTTAGACTATTAAATTCCTGGCCAAAAATGTTGCATGGACATGAAAGAACATGTATAAAAGTGAACGGGCGTTTCATTGGCGAAAGTCAAACTTATTTTACATCATGTGTTATAAATTGTACTAGTCTACCTTTTTTCGTTAACGGTTTCTTACCTTTCTTTCCCTCAAATCTGCCATTTTTGAGCATAAGAAATGCGTATTTTTACTCTTTGTTACCGAAGGGGTCGAACATAACGATGTTAAACACATAGACCTACCTCGCAAACGTATAAAAATGGGTAAAAGAGAAAAATTAAATATTATGTGCTGCACTATAAAACTATCTATTTTTTCCATTCAGTGATAATAATCAAATGTTTTTATGCATAATGCTGATCTCTGATCAACCAGACCCTATTAAAACGTATTTGAAAGGGCCACGGATGACTACTGCGTGTCTGTTTTAATGTCAATCTCAGACCGGAACTACCCAGTGACAGGTGCGCGTTACAAAGGGAGGTAACTTATGACAGAATATTGAGATAACTCTGTATATCGGTAGGACCCCATTAATTTACAATTTTTCCGTAGAAAAATAATAATTATAAGGGATTTAACTATCCGCTTGACTGCATTTGGCGCTCACCGCATTCATTGTAAGTTTTTCGTCGCGGTGAGCGGTTGTCTAAATTGATGTCGTGTTTGCAAGTGATGCTTGTCTTTCAGGATGTGGTGCTATTCAGGAAAATAGAGAGTATTTTCATAGAGTTTTTCCAGAATTTGTGTTACAAATGTGCTATAATATCGCTCAGCTAAAGTTATTTTGTATTATGGTTGCTTTGAAATTGTGGTCACACAAATGGAAAGGTAGAAAAATAACTATATTTTGCGATAATGAAGCAGTTTGTTATGTGTTAAATTCTGGTATAACCAAAGATTCTGTTCTTCTTCAATGCATGCGAGAGGTGGTTTTTCTCGCTTGCACACAGAACTCCTGCTCGAGATTCGAGCCGTTCACCTATCTTCCACAGATAACCGGCTTGCGGATTTACTTAGCCGCTGGCATCTAAGCCCGCGCTATAAAACTCAGTTCTTTGAGGAAGCGGACACCTGTGATTAAAATGAGGTTGAAGTGGATGACTTATTATTTAAGTTTGAAAATAGATGGTGAATTATGGTCCATCTGATTCATTTAATAATATGTCAATTTGATGTGCTGAGCTTGTGATTTTAGTGAAATATGCTTTATACTTAATCAGTGCATATCACTTATATGAATGTTGTTTAATTGTTTGATATTAGCATAGATTAGGCTATTTAAGTTTCTCTATAAATTGTGGTTTATTTAAAACTAATTTCGTCAATGTGTTGGTTCATCGAGGCTTAGAATGCGTTAGGCCCTAGTGTAAATTTTCTTAAGTATTGTCTTGTGGTAAAAAAAAAATATTTTTGTTTATTTAACAGATGTTACTGAAGTGGCCACCTGTGGAATAGACTGTCTCCGTCGTCAGTTGAAAGTTACACAGAATTCCGCTTATGCTCTTGGTACTTACAAAAATCTTCAGACTCAAATTCGTTCCTATTTACTTTTCTGTGCTTACTTTTAATCTTAATGACTGTCCGGTTAATGTGGATACGTTGTGTTTGTATGCACAGTTTTTAAGTAGAAGTATGAAATCTGTCCAGTCTATCAAGAATTACATTAACGGTGTACGTTTATATCATGTTTTTAGAGATTGTGAATTCCCAGAAATTTCAAATATTTCTTTGCAGTTGACCTTCAGAGGTCTTGCGAAACTTTTGTTTCATTCGCCTCATCAAGCACCTCCTGTAACTCCCGGGATTTTACGTGAAATTAGAAAAGTGATTGATTTAAAATCACCTTTTTACGCAACAATTTGGTGTGTGCTTTTATTCTCATTTTATATGATGTGTAGGAAATCTAGTATTGTCCCTCCGACAAAGCTGGCGTTTGATATTACTAAATATTTATGTCGAAATGATGTTTCTGTGTCTGATTTTGGCATTCTCGTTAATTTAAAATATGCCAAGACTAATCAATTTGGTGACAGGAATGTCATTTTACCTATGTACAAGAATGACAAATCTGATCTTTGTCCAGTTGCCGCCTTTTTCGATATGTGTGAACTAGTTCCGGCGGCCGCTTCAGATCCGCTTTTTTGTGTTAAAGAGTCTTCCTCTTTAATTCCGTTGGATGCAAGTACGCTTGATAAAACTTTTAAACGTATCATGAAGCGCACGTCCGTATCAGGAGCCGCGGAATATACCTTACACTCTTTTAGAAGAGGCGGTGCCTCCTTCTACTTTAAATGCGGAGCGCCGGGGGAGCTAGTTCAGTTATTTGGCAACTGGAAGTCGGACTGTTATTTGCTATATTTAAGATTTTCTGATGAAACTTTGATTCATGCGGCAAAAAAAGTAGCTTTGTCAATTTAATTTTCGGTTTATGGTTTTGGCCGAGTTAGTTTTGGGTGCTCTGGCTGCTTTTATTCTGTTTATCAATGAATTTACTAACCTGCAGCCTTTATTTCGGCCAAAATAAAATCATATGCATAACTTGTGTGTTTTCATTTTCCCGATATAATTATTATGCATTTGCTGCTCTTAGGTTTCATGTTGCTTCTTTTGGTGTAATATTGTCTTAGGTTTCGTGTTGCTTTTTTGGTGTAATATTGCCTGAATTTGGGACCTGAATGCATTTTTAACACTTTTTTTGATGTTTACAACATATCAGTATATTACATAATTATCACATGTAATTTTCTGTTAGCAATAGTGCTAATACCAGCATTTCAATATTAACGTAAGGCTTATACACAAGTCAGATCTAACAAACTGATGACGGCCCGGAGACACCGTACATATGTAAAGCGGTTTTCCCCGATTACTATTTTTAGAAATTCTCAGCATAAGAAGCATGATTTATAACGCTCGCAAAATGGTCTGAATATTTCATAACATTAGAAATAAATGCAATCGTACATAAACCGCAACAAATATCTCCAATAAAATATTCTTACGCAGGCTGTCAACACTTTCCATGGTTAAAAATACTTTTTTTATTTTCACTTCGATTTTGTAGGCGTCAATCTGATTGGTTCAAAGGGTTACTGATAAAAAAACACGTTTTAGTTGTTCGTCCTCAGATCCTGGTAGCGTAGCGGTTTTCAGGAGATTGAGCTAATACATAAAAAAGAACAAACACAAAATAGGCAACTGCACCATCGTCGGGTCCCAAGCCCCGAGTGTGAAAGCAGGAGGGACTACTTTGTTTACATATTAATAGTTATGTCACAGTGGCAGTTTTGGTTGGAAAGAGTAACCTTGACCAGGACACGAAAACTATATTTTTCATAGATCCAACCATTGTGATGCTCTACCAACTAAGCTGCCAAGGCCGCCTAGCAAAATTCATGGCTTGTTGCTTAAGTGTAAGTTTTTTATTTTATTTTCATTTTGATTAATTATGTGATGGTTCAAGATATTTTAAGTCATTCAGAAGCAGCAAATTTTACACTTACTGTCTTTATTATAATCGACCAGACTTGAGCTCTTTAGTCTGAACACCGGTTAACAGTGACTTACGGTCCAGAACGGATAATTTAGACTATGCCACCTGTTCCTAAGACGCATGCAAAAAGGGGCAGGGGATAGTTTCGCACTTTGGTCCCGGTCCATACAATTAACGCTTTTTAAACGAAAATGCCCGAACATAAAGCGCCAGGTAAATACTTACACACAATATAAAAATCGTTACGGTAATCATTAACAAGACCCACTAATAACCAATCAAAATAATCTTTTTGATTTTCCCGCTGCATAATAAATTTTATTTACAATATTTCATTGGTCGAAAAACTAGGTCAAAAGTGAGCTTAGACAGCTAACGCCGAAAAATACATCACTGGCAACAATAAAGAAACTGAAAAATAAAGAAATAGAAAACAACATAGTTTATGTTTGTTGTCATCCTTTTGATCTTCCTAGAAAACACCTGATTTAAACCATTTATTGTGTATGTTAAGTGTATGCACATCTCAGTTTGTGACAGTTTCTGGCTTTTGTGTTTCCACTGCTGATTTCATCCGTCATTAAGACCTGTAGGCTGATAGTGGAATCTATTTTCACACAGTTTTTCTGGATGTTTTAGTGTAAGCGATGGCGAGAAAAAGAGGACTAAGTTGGAGAAGAGACTGATTTACCTGGCCATGTTTCTTCTCCTGGTCTTTGTTGCTCTGGTTATCGCTGTGGCCGTGACGAACAGCAAACAGGACTCGGCAGCAAATACACCAGGTTAGTAACTTCCATGATATTTCGAAACAAAACGCAAGTTCTGTTATTGGTTTACATACCAATCCAGAAATTTTATCAATGTATTAACAATTGAAATGTCTTTGTTTATGACGGATGAAGGGTATGTTTTGAATAAAACGTTTTCTTTGTTCTGTTGTTCTGTGAGCGGGACCGCTGACTGTGCTCAAGCTTGTAAGTAGTCTACAGCACTGTGTATGTGTTAACCGAGTCAGACAAGTAAAAAATTACTGCTAATGACGCAAAAGGAGTACACGGCCTAAAAAGCGAGCTGTTTGTGTCAAACCATTCCATTTAACTATTTTTAAACCTGTTTGAAATGTGTATCATCCCTATTTGATTATTTGGTTGTTTTAGCCATCGTTATCTACCTTGGTTAGGGGAAATGAGAAAATCAGGGAAACTACTCAGCGCATATATCGTTGGTGGGTTGAGCGCAACACGGTTGTAAGTTTCTTTTTAAAAAAGTTTTCAGTATTAACAAAAAGCTAATTTGTGCTTCTCATATTTGAATGTTTATTCTTTTCTGTTTATATGCATATAAACTTATAAAGAAGAAATGTTAAAAATAATTTCCAAAGAAGATATTTATAAATTTATGACTTACAACCGTTTTCCACCTAAAATTTGACATTAATGAGAACAATGATTTTTTATTGCAAAAGAGATCTTTGAATACAACTATATATTCAAAACATTCTGGTTTAAAGCCATTCATAGTTCATGGTAACTGGTAAGGGGACTTCTGTTAATGAAACCCCAGCAATGACAATTTGAATTCATGCTTATATTTTATATTTTATAAATTATGTACATATAAATGTGATTTTTCAAAAAAGTGGAGTTACAACCCTATTGCGCTCAACCCACGATTATTGTTTATTCTAATCAGGGTCGAACTATGATTTTACTTTTTGGGGTACGTTTGCCTTAATCGTAAAATCATTCTAGAGACATCACACGCGCGATCAAGAGCGATTTGAACACTGGGACCGCGGAAGAGATGATTTTGGCTGCTTAACAGTGGCATGTCGATATGAAAAAGTTATGAAGGGGGGAGGGGGGGGAGGGTCGGGGTGTGATCGAACTCCGTTTAATGCAGAATTGTTTAAATTTCACGGAGATGTTGATAATTTTGGAAACTATCGTGTAATTATCATAAGACTACCCCAACGAACCCCTTTCTGAAAATCTAGCCTCCGGCCCTGTTCTTTGAAAACGACATTGTTTTCCATATTCTGTGTAGCGCTACTTATTCCAGACATTTAACTGGTATTACCTCCTTACTCAACCATGGCTTTAATACCCTGAGGAAATCCCGCACCATATCGCCATTTCCTGGATGTTGACACTTGACTTTTATGTATTAAGTATTAGGCAAACCGACAACGATTTTCATGCAAAAACGAAGACCTGATGGTAGGAGTATATTGTTAATGGCATTGCATAGGCGCCCAAGAACCCTTATGTTTCAGCCGTGACCGCCGGGGTTAGCGGTCTCTGCTCCTGAGGTCACAGCTCCTATGCGTCTACATCACCTACCTTCTTATTCTTGAAATTGCTAAAGCAGTGTAGCGGTGATCTATCCATGTTAATTCATTTCGGCTGATAACAACAGATATCTGCATCATGCTTTACCTCTTTTGTCTGTACCCTTCCCTTCTAAGGCATGGGCCTTTCTGTCATCAAGTTGACAGATGTTGGGTAGTTTAGGCCTATGCCTGTCTTGTACAGTTTGGACACAAATAGCGTAGGTTTGGATCTAAAGGGGAATATAATCAGCAAGATGCAAAGTAACATAACTTTGAAATGCTGCGCGATTTTAAAGAAATTTGATGAGGAGAAGGTGCTCCTAAATGCCATTTACTTAAGAAGGAAATCAGTTCTCTGATGCGGTGCCTGTTTACATAAAATTTGCCCTTGTTCACATTAGCAAAACGAAACCACAATACCAAATTTCAACAGAAATCGACACAATGCTTGATGTACAATGATTGGTGCTTCATTTGCATTTAATTAAGTTGCAAATTTAAGCCCATACCTGTTAGTTATCACAACTTTCAATTCGCATATTGAAAAGTAAACTAAAATTACTATTATTACGCCGACAGATGTCGAAACTGGTACAAAAAGCTATAAATAGATTGGCCAAAACATGATAATATACAGCTTTAGAGAACCATCGTCTGGATCCACTTTTATTCGAATGTGAGTAACCGTTAATGGTTACAGACCACTTATTAATGTTGATCCGGCATGTAAACACTTTTACAGAAAGTCAGAATTGATTGAGAACAATGGAAATTGAAAGGAAAAAAAGAAAATGATGTTGGGAAAATATATGATTTGAGTAGTAAGCCGAAAAAAATCGTTAAATTGTATACTTTCACATTTCGTGATTAAATTAGTAGCACGTATTTTGACAGATTGTAGACAAAAATTCCGCGACTTTGGCTCAAATGCCGGAAACGTTTACCGTTTATGCTATGATAAGAGTCGGATTTTAATATGTCTTTAAGTTGGTTCTAAATATAAGATTTTAAAGGCTTGACCAAATAGCTAATTCGAAATTTGATGAATTGCTAAAGTGGGAGGATGACCGACATATTATAATCAACCAAACTTGAGCTTTCTACCTGAACACCGGTTAACAGTGATGTAAAGCAAAGATCACGTTCCAGACGGAACGGATAATTTAGATAATTAGACTCTTACTCAGTCGTTATTTATCGATAGACTCTTACTCAGTCGTTATCTATAAAAAACCTAGAGGCCTCTTATTGGCTGTTGAAGAACGTCACATTTGGAGTCTGTACCTATTGTAAAATCCTCTCTCCAGCTTCTTATCAGCTAGGGTTATTACTCATAAAGATATTTCCGACAACGAACAATAAACATATACATGTACATGGATTTTGTCTAGTAAATGTACACTGTATATTATATACAAAAGATGAAGAGCTTATAAATTTATTAAACCAAAGCAAAAAAATGTGTAGAGAACACTGAACAGAGATTAGCTACTTATTTTGCTGACAACGAATCTACGAACTTGTGCAGCATTTTGTGAAACTCGGGGATCAGAGGTATCCCAGGGAATGTTTTATATAGTTTAGCTAGCTCGATATGGAAACATCCGTCGGTACTTTCTTGATAATTTTGCTTAACTGTTTTGAATGTAAAAATCATCTTTGGAACACCAGAACACACAGTTTTGCAGAAATCTTAAATCGGGTAATGAAACTGAAAATAGTAGATACTACAAGTTCAAGCTTTACTTAGTTGTAATTTGGTTTTGAATCAACAAAATAATCTTTGGAACATGCGAACACACATACTTCTGCAGAAGTATCAAATCGGGTCATGCAACTGTCAATAATAGACAATACAAAATTTTGCTTTCCAAAACGCTAGTCGGTCATTAGCATAACCTTTTAACAAAGACGGCGCTGTAGTGCATACTTCTGATATCAATGCTTTAGGTTGTTATTCGAAGTCATGAGACATACTAAGTGAATACCAACATTCTAACGATATTTATCTAGATCAGAAAGAACAACTTTATCATACCTGTGAGTCAATGACAGACTGTTCACGTTTTTCTCTCCCACCCTATGACTGTGAAAAAACTTTGGTTTTTAACATATTCTGTAGCTTTTGATATATATTTACAGCTTGATAATCGTTGCTTTCTAACACTTTCTGACACAAATATATTGTTTGACAAACTTTTCCATTTTGGTTTACTTCCAGAGAAATTATTAACTTGTTCGCAAACAGGGTTAGATTAATCACCAGGTTAAATACATCTCATTCGAAAGAGGAAATACCTATAAGTAAACTTACATTTTTGTATGGCATCCAATAAAAGTGGTTTAAAATTCAAACTTTTCTGCCGTCTTGTTAAAAGGTTGAGCTAATGACCGACTAGCTTTTTGGAAAGCTAAAACTTGTAAAGCAGTATGGTCGTTTGCATGCGAATATAAGTGGTGTTTGAGGATTCGAATCATGAATTTCGTGTCCGATTCATATCTTTTGAACCCCTGGACTTAATATCGTGAAACTTTAGTCAAATGTTCAGCCCAAGAAGACTATTTGAAAAACCCATGTTCCAACCTGGCCGGCAGTTGTCTTTGAACGTTTGAACCATGTATTTCATACTTGCTCCAGAACTTCCAAACTGCTGCGGCGGGGGAAAATGCTGTCGATCCGACTGCCTTTAAGGAATCTTTTACCTCCTGATGCTCACACAGATAAAACAGGACATAATATAGATGTTTTTCAAACTGCGGATAATGTTAGAATATCGCCAGATAACTAATATTACATATAATATGTAGATCTAGCAATGTTCTACACCCTTTTGTGAATGACATATAATATGACATACCACCCATTTCAAAGAATATTTCTGTGTTGCAGCTGCACGTATTTTAGAAAAAAGTGAAATATGCATATCAGGAATCGCCATACTCACAAAACACAGCCTCCCCCCGCAGCGAAAAAGAAGAGAGGAAGAGAGAGCATATTTCTTATTAGCATGCCAATTCAAATAAGACCCCAAAAACAATTAACGAAAAAGGGAATCTTTGGGGTTAGAAGGAATGGATTTATCAGTAAACCCATGCGAGGATTTCTACATGTATGCTTGTGGCACGTGGAAGGAGAACACGTGATACCAAACGACAAATCTGAACAGAATGTAATCCGCGTTCTCAGGGACAGTGAACAGGTCATCAATAAATGTAAGTTCTGAAATTAGAGCCATGATTAGTCAATACCTTAAGTCGCTAGTTGTCATCGGTCAGTTGTTAGAATTAGACCTAGGATGTATATGTGCGTCAACAAAACATAGCTTCAAAGATGGCGGCGACCATATGATCTCAGCACTTGTTTCAATTGCTCGTTCTGTGCACGAATACATGCACAACAAAAATGAAAATAACTTGCCGGTGGTTTATAACAAATTTGAAATAATCATGTCTACATATACGTTAGTAATTATGTAAAAAGTGAAATATGCGTGTCTGGGCCCAATGTTATAAAACTAAATCTGCATACCAGTCTCAGATCTCAAGCATTTGATTGGCTAATATGGCGAAGGGTCGCCATTTCAGCCATCAGATGCTTGAGATCTGTAACTGGTCTCAAATATAAGTTTTATGATAAACCAGATTCAAACGCCCATATAAATGTACGGTAAACTAGATTCAAACGCTAATATCAAGGTACGGTAAACCAGATTCTAACGCAAATATATAGGTATGGTATGTCAGTAACGTTAATATAAAAGTACGGTAAAAATTTTAACAAATTAAAATAAATAGGCAGGACATGACTTGCTGTTTAGTGCTTTATCATACAAATCGCATTTTCCACGGTTCAGGAATTCCAGACTGGAACATTGACTCATTGACTTTTTTAAGGGAAATACAAATAAACGATTGGTTGGATACTTTCGTCTGTTTTGAGTTTGATTGGTTTATTTACATCAGTGGAATCAATCTCCTTCGCAGAGTTGTCGTTCCTTACACTCACTTTTCATGTGATGAGCCGATAGTGTAAAAGAGTGCAGTGGAATTATGTTCTTGGACGGCATAGATGTAACGCTAACTACAGTGATCCGTTCCCTACTTCCAAAAAACTGCTGAACGTACTCCGGAAATATCCTAAAGAGTATGTTACTTCCTTCCTGTACATGTACTTTGTTGTTTAATGACAAGTTCGCTCAGTTCATGTAAGTTACACGCCGCAAAGATGTTCGAAGAAGTAAGGTACTGCTCTGGTTAGATTTCGATTAGGTGTCGACGGTACTGATAACTGTTTCTCTGTGATTCCAATCATTGAAGGCGTCACCGGTGATTTTGTTAATTTTTATCCATTGTCTCCTTATCCTCGAATTCATCATTGCTTTTGTCTTGACTATCATTAAGACCCTTCTACCACGTACTCTGATTTCTTTTGCACTGTCTGTTTTATTCGCAGAGTAATAGCTAACTATGTGGCGTTGTCCATAACGATGAATCAAGCAAAACTTGATTGTAGTTTCAGGGACCTCATACAACGAAGTATGCTCGTTATATTAACTTACTCTCTGGTATCATTAAGCATTTCGCTTCTTTGTTTAGATATTTCAAAGCTCTTTTTTTCATTTTAACGTTTTGCAAAATAGGTGGGATACTTAAAGTTGAGATTGCTGGAAACGTAACTTGAAAACAGTTGATGCATGAAAGATAACGCTGTCATGTTATTTTCCATTCTACAGTACATGTATACTCAGCAAAAATAAAAAGTACCCACTTTTCTACCTGTGATTTTGTAAAACTAGAAAAATAAAATAGAAAATATCTTCTTTGAACAGATCTGCATTGCTGTAATCATTACAAAGAAATAAAATGTTCTTAAAAATCTGCAGTCACGACTAAGTTATCTTTCCCTTTGCTATCATTGGGGTTTTAGGAAGAAGTAGTGATTCTAAACAATATTCACATTTGTTGGAATTAAATCAATTTTTCCAGTTCTTTATGTCAATAAAATCACAAAAAATCATTAATAAAACAACTCGTCCTCTATAAAAAAAACGCTAGAAATCCCAAACATTTCCTATTACCTCCCTTTGAATTGAATATATAGGGGTGTTTAATCCATCATTCATTGTTATCTGATGGGCATTTGCTCAGGTTTAGGTGTGGAAGATTATGTTCACGAACAATTAAACTTAAAAACGACTGAGATTAATTAATAAAACACCTTTTGAAGTGTTCGTAATTAAATGAAAATATGTGAATGAGAATATAAGCATAAAAAGTGGGTACTTTCTATTTTTGCTGAGTATATATTTCTATTCAGGAGCCAGTATTATTTCACTCAACATACATTTTGCCCATTATGAACATTAAAATTGAATCATAGCCGAAGATATATTTATGAACGTTATACTGTGGTACAAAAAACTTGAGATGCAAAATTTGCAACAACCGCCGTTGCCCAATTTTGTTCTAATTTCACAAGGAATAAAAGCACAAATTCACGTATATGCGTGCCGACAATGTGAAATTTTTAACCAGGTTTTCTAAAACAACAAAAAACCTGGTTATATCTTAGGAAAATGTCGTTCGTTGGGCGGGCATCCACATTTCATTTAGTTTTTTTTTTAAGTTCAGTTTCTCATTCAAGGTAGAGCTTTGAAACTTAACACAGTTGTCAGAAATCACAGCAGCAGTTACCACAAGTTTTATAACTCTTCACTATATTTTGTCATAATTAATTCCCTTTTCACTTAAAAATATAAATTTTTGCTTACCAGCTATTTCTTTCAATACCGATCACCAATAATACTTAACATGAAAACCTGGCCTCTTCTTGTTTACCGGTGGAGTTATTGTTAAAATTGTCAATAATTCGTTACGATAAACCTCACAAAAAACTTTTCTGACCGAGTTCCGCTACTACTCCTTAAGTCATGGTAACAAAGTTTCATTGAAATCGTTCACATTACAATAGCAGACACTTAGGCGTTAAATATATACTTTATTCCAAAAGAAAGTATGCATTAAGATCATTTAAATTCTATAGTAAAACTATCTGTTATCTAATCTCAATTTTGATACCAAATATTTAGGCATTTAGAAAAGCAATTACTGAAATATATGAAAATGTAAGTAGGAAGTTATTGTGTACAGATCATAAACGTATGATTGAAGACCAGTCTCAAATCTTAAGCATCTGATTGGCTGAAACGAACACCTGTCGCCATTTCAGCCAATCAGATGCTTGAGATTGAGACTGGTCTCCAGATTATGATCTTTGGAGGTCCGTTATCTCAGTCGGTGTGAGGTCTGAGGTAATGACATTGTAAACCCTTGTTAATTTCTTTTGTTGCAGATAACCATAAATCTTTTTATCGCACTGAATATTTCCAAAATGTGTCGTCCAATTTACAATAGAATGCGTGAAGAGGACTGAGAAATCTGAGGGAAACTAGGATGAAAATGTTTGAGCTAAACTGGCAACAGTAATACGACAGTTCATTTGCAGTTAGTTAACTTCCCAGTTTACCTTAAAGATTTTCAAACTCTTTTCTTGTTAACGATTAATTATGATTATAATAGTCAAAACATGCTTGTAAACATATTACGTGTATATAGGAGTTATAAAATTAAATTAATGCAGTTTGATATTTTTTCGTTTCTTCCAATAAAAATTATTCAACTTATCAGAGTTTGCTTTTTTCAGCTGGACTATGGCTCCGTCCAATGTGATTGCATTTTACAATCCCGTCCTCAATAACATCAGTAAGACCCTTGTTTTATTTCTAGCTTTGTTTAATACACCCGATATTACCCATAGACGTTCTTTTAATAATTATGATGTTAACCACTGGATTGTATTGTAAATCTTTATTTCATAGTGACTGTTATCTTGACCCTATTATCAGGTGTTCTCTTAATTTACCAGTTATGTGTTGAACATTTTTGCAACTTCTTAAAAAGAATATACAACGTCAGTGTTTTTCAATTTACCTAGTGAGTTCTCATTTGTTGTTCTTACAAATCAGTTTTGCATATAACTTTCTGCAAACTCTTGTATGTAGGATACAAAGGTATATAATTGATATGTCTACTTAAAAGAGGTTAGCCTCATCGGTTATGACTGCGATGTTTTTCTTATATACAAAATATATATTTCGTGTAAAATGCAGATTTTGCGTTTCTAATTTCTTTATGTATAAAATAATTATTTTAAAAGCAGCGTTTCTTGTCCTATGTGTTTCGGGTGTGCATATTGTCATGTTTTGAGGGGTGTATTAGGGCAAGCTAAGTGGTCAATAGTAACCAGTGTTACATCTACTGAACCTAAATACTCAGCATTGCAAAATTTCAAGAGATCGTTGTATGTTTTGAATTCAATGTTTGTTAAAAGTTAAAACGAACAAGTGATTTTAACGTATTCTCTATATCTGTGGTATCAGTGTTTCCAACAGGAATATTGCAGCCTCCATTTTACAGCAAGGAACAGCCAAAGTAAGTTATATCATATTGGGGCCGCCACACCATGACGTTCTGGTCAGAGTTCTGTGTCTGGAAACGTTGGTAGGCGCCCATGGTTGATGGGGTAACGCCAGACGAGCGTTGTGTGAACGCTAGTGAACGTCGGATATTGCCGGAAATCGCCGGAGAACGCAGGTCCGGAAATAAGTTTGAACATTCACATAGGTTCCCACTGGGACGAGCGTTCTTGAAGGTTTATTTGTAAACGCGGAAGAACATTAAAGAACGTTTTTAGAACGTTGTACAAAACTTCGCCGAGCGTTGTGTTCGGCTAATGGTTGTCAGTCGTTACTTTAGCGTTTCTTCGTTGTTACTCTTTGCAGGAAAGACTCTAAGGCGAATTGCAAACGACCGCTAAACGGTCCCCTAGTGCATGCATCGTGTGACTAAAGTGAAACGAACGTCCTTTTGGCGTTTATTGAGCGTCATTAAAGCGTCACGTTAGTCACAAGCTTACCACGCTCGCTTTACGTTGACAAATCGTTCATCGCGCGTTGTTAGACCGTATATGTCACAAAACGTATGTCACACGTGTGATATATTCGGTCGAATACGTCACATGTTGTGATATATTCGGTCGAATACGTCACACCCTTCAGCCGAATATGGGACATGTGACAGATTCGGTTGGAATTAGTTTTTCCACGCTCATCAAAACGTATTTGTGACTTATCAAAAATGTGTCAAAAAACGGTGTATATAAATAGAAGTCCAATTATTTTAAAATATATAATAACATTAACCTAGAGCTGGAATTGTTAATATCATCATCATCATAATCATCATCATGCAACATCGCGACAAGACGATGTTGCCAGATTTTACCTCTAATCGTGTGGTGTTCTTTCAATCACAGTTGATAGCAAAATTGTGACGTCGACAGTATATTTGTATTTTTTTTCCTGTAAACTGTTATATGATTTCCAAAGTATGTAGTTAGAATGTAAGTCTAATGCTGTGATGCTCTTTAAAATAACTAAAGTTATGTCATTATCTTGTTGTTGTTTTTTAATTGAAAATAGAGATTTTACGTGTAATGATGTGATTTTCTTTTAAATAACTGAACGAGTCGACCTATAAGCATGCTATTGTGATCTTCAGTTGTAAATATTTGTTTTTCACTTTGTTCATTAATTTTTGTCCCGAGTTGTTGAGGTAATTAAAACCAAATACCGGCGGGCACTTAACTGACAAATACCGGCGGGCACTTAACTGACAAATAACAGGCGGGCACTTAACTGACAAATACCGGCGGGCACTTAACTGACAAATACCGACGGGCACTTAACTGACAATTACCGGCGGGCACTTAACTGACAAATACCGGCGGGCACTTAACTGACAAAAACAATTGTCTTTGAACATACCATTTTTTTAGACCAGGGACGCTTAGTATTTCTTTTGCAAATTAATAATTTCGTGTTCTGTTTTCGTATTTTTAACAGAATAACAATTTCAGTAAAAGAACACATGGTGAAAGTATGAAAACACAATATGCATGTAAGATATATATATACTTGTGATCATTTAGTGGCATTAAGTCAGATAGAAATCCGTTGAGAAATAAAGATTTTCTGTCTAAATAGTTCTGATCGTTTTCAGGTCGCCCATATGACAAAGACGGAAATCTAAACGAATGGTGGGCTCCAGATATTATCACAAACTTTAGAGCAAAAGCACAGTGTATTGTGGATCAGTATGGAAGATTTGTTGTTCCGAACCTAATTGTAGGTTCCGCTGTTCCTATCTATATTCACAGATTTACAGTGTTGTCATTTTTTCTAGCCCATTTGCAGTGAGCTCGACTTAATTGTAACTATGGCGGTTCGGTGTGCGTTAGTGCACGCGTGCGTGCATCTAGTGTTGTCCGGCCCATATAACTTTAACATGCATTGAGCAATCTTGTTTATATTTGGCAAGAATGCTTACTTCAATGAGAAAAGTGTCGCGCGCAAACCCCAGAATATAATCTCAAAGGTCAAGGTAACAGTTAGGGGGTCATAGGTTGCATATCAGTAGCATATAATGGTTTATTTTAATACCGTTAAAATATTTAATTAAATGACGATTGCCGGTAATTTCCGAGAATTAGATTCATTTTATGAGACGAGAAACCTGATTGGTTTGGAGTTTCTTGTCATATAATTGGTCCGTTTTTCAAATAATAGTTGAATTTCGCGCATTCTTCTTCACTGTGAAAATTTTTCGTTACCGCGCACACAAATAGTTCTTGGATTGTTGTTTATTTGGAGCCCAACAGTGCTCAAATTTTAAGTTTTAAAACTTATTTTGTGTATTTTGACTGTAATTATTCAAGTGGAACTGTATCGGTGAGAAGTTAACTAAATAAACACGTGTTGCTGGCAAATCAGCTGATTTGACAGCCGGTGGAGGAATTTTATGTCGGATTGTTTGTTTGACAATTTGAAAGGGTCTGTCTCAAAGTTATGTTTTGTTCTTAACATTGACTTGGAAGTGATTATTTCAAGGACTATGACGACTTTATAACTTTTATGACAAGTTGTCGTCTTTCATCGTGTTTAGTTATGTCAAGGTGTTCGATACAGTTGGTGACAGAAATTGTTGTTAGATTTGAAGCAGAGAGCGCGTAAAAGGACTATTAATTGCAGAGTTTTCTTGCGGTCTACATTATTGCAGAGTTTTCTTGTGGTCATTATTCTGGGACTGCTAACCAAATGGGAGAGAGAAAAGCTCGGGTAGATTATAAGGCCCTTTCAGAAGGAAAGGGTTTGGTGCCACAGAAGGAGTGCCAAGAATCCGAACGCTTGAAGAAAGACCAGGCAGAAGGAGGGCTTCCCGTCGGTGTAGATAGAATTCGGTCTAAAAGTTTGGAGGAGGAAGGAATGGGACCTGTTAGTACGCTTGATTCCGATGATTCCGAGGAAGAAATCGTTCGGGACGAGGAGACTTATGCCTTGCGGGCGGAGTTGGCAGCGTTAGAGGAAGAGGAGAAGGAGCTACGGGAGAAGACGAAGAGAGAGCTTCGGGAAAAGATTAAAAGAAAGCGGAGCACGATAAGTTCCTTGAAGGGTAAGGACGTTTTTTCAGTAAAACGCGATAGTGCAAAAGTAATTGACATTAATACCCTCAGAAAGGACAAGCATTTGGTTAATAAGGCGCACCGTAAACTCAAACGTTTGGGTTTGACAGAGTCTGATTCAGACGATGTGTCGGACAGTGATTCGTCGGGCTCAGATTCAGATGTTGCTAGTTATGTTAGGAGTAAACGAAAGTCCGGCAGAAAGCCAAAATTTAGTTCTTATTCTAGTTCTTCGGACTCTGATTCAAGCTCAGCAGATAGCGCTGATAAACAGTTTAAATCTAAGCACAAAAAATCCAAAAAATCTGGTATCAAGGCAAAATCTTCGGATAAAGTTAAAAATGTGCAAAGGTATCCGCATTCTCAGTTAAGGTACGAATTTGTAAGTCAAAATGTTTCCTTCACGGATTTGAGTTTAAATTTGTTCGTAGCGGGAGAATTGGAAATAATATCTGATAAGCACATAAGTTCAAGTGAACGTAGAGGTAGATTAGCATTATTGAAGAGATTGATGTACTTAAGTGTTACATATTCATTCCCGCTTTTGAAATCGTATTATGCAGCAGTCTTGCGGGAGATTGAATTAGATCAAAAATCTTGGCAGGATGATTTTCATTACTTGGAAATTGCTATTTTAAGCAAAACAAATTCATCAAAAAGTCAGTCGGGTTCAAAATCTAAAAAATTTCAAAAGTCGGGAACGGAGAGCAATATTGAAGACAGTACTTGGTTTTGTTCTTTTTATCAGAGAAATAAATGTTTGCATAAAACGGCTCACACGTTGATGGTTAAAGGTAGGTTGAGGCTTGCTCAACATATATGTGCAACTTGTTGGCAAAAAGATCAAAAAAAATTAGAGCATCCCGAGAGTTCTTCAGCTTGTCCGTATTTCTCAGGATGACTCGCCCAGCCTTGTTTAATTGACGAAAATAAATTAGAAGATATTTTTATCCCAAGATTTTGTTTTCAAAAGCAAAGTTTAATCAATGTTTCTGATGACAATTTACATCATAATCGGCAGGTTGAAATCAAAAGTCCTATCTATTCTTTTGAAAAATTTAAGATTCATACATGTGGTGGGTGTTCACAATTTTTTACTCCATCCACAAATATTGACTTACAGAGAAAATTACAAATTCATGAAGAAGTTAAGAGGTCGGGGAAATTTAATTATGAATTTTGTAGAATTAGAGTGAATAATAAAATTAATGCCGAATATATGAGGACGATGCTTAGGAACTTTGATTACAATGATTTATTGGTCTGTGATTTGTTAGAATATGGATTTCCGATAGGGTTCCTAGGGAATGAAAATGAAATGAATTCGACTCGGGAATTATGGAAATACAAAAATTATAAAGGTGCTAATGAATTTCCTGAGGAAATTGTTAGGTATATTAAGAAGGAATTGAATGAAGATGCTTTGATGGGGCCATTTATAAAAAATCCCTTTAGAAGTAATCTTCTTATTTCTCCTTTGAATTCTGTGCCCAAAAAAGATGTGTTTGATAGAAGGGTTATTTTAGATTTGAGTAGTAACTCGCAGTGTTCTGTAAATAGTTTTATCGACAAGAACTTTTATTTAGGAGAATCTGTTACTTTGTTTTTTCCAAGAATAGATGATTTCGTTAAATTGATCTTAGCGAAAGGTCAAGGTTGTTTTATGTTCAAAAAAGATCTTTCCAGAGCATATAGGCAGATCAGTATTGATCCTTCAAACTACAATTTGGTGTCATTTGTTTGGAAAAAACATGTATTTATGGACACGGTTTTAAGCATGGGTTTGAAGTCTGCCGCCTTTATTTGTCAAAGAGTTACAAACGCTATTTCTTTCATCCTTCTAGGAATGGGAATAGCTATTTTGAATTACCTTGACGATTTTGCGGGCGTTGAAAGGAAAGAAAATGTGCAATTTGCATATTTAACTTTGGGTGCGGTTTTACAAAAGTGCGGTTTACAGGAGGCTCATAATAAGGCTGTTGAACCCACGCAGGTGATGTCTTTTTTGGGAGTGCGTTTTAATTCCATTCGTATGACTATGGAAATAACTCCAGAAAGATTGAAAGAATTATTAGGGCTTATAAAAACTTGGCTTTATAAAGATAGAGCTTGTTTAAAAGACGCGCAGTCACTTTTGGGTAAGCTTATATTTGTAGCAGCTTGTGTTAAACCAAGCAGAGTGTTCATTAACAGATTGCTTAACTGGATTAGGGAAATTCATGGTACAGGAGTCAGTAAAAAACTTTCTATTCCCTCAGAGGTAAAAAAAGATTTGCTGTGGTGGGAGAAATTCCTCCCATTATACAACGGGGTATCGCTAATGGATTTAGGTCCTTGGTCTAACCCAGATGAAATTTTTTCCTCAGACGCGTGTTTAGTTGGTTGCGGGGGATTTTGGAAAGGAAATTATTTTCATGCAAAGTTTCCAGAAACAGTGTTATTCTCAGAGTTGCACATAGGTTCTTTAGAGTTCATAACGCTGGTTATTTGTTTAAAATTATGGGGCGAGCATTTTAAACATAAAAGATTAGTGGTTAATTGCGACAATTTGTCAGTGTGTATAGCAGTTAATCAGGGAAAAACTAAATCCCAGTTTTATCAAAGTTGTCTGAGAGAAATTTGTTTTCTATCTGCAACGAACGAATTCGAATTAAGGGCGGAGTACTTCTCTTCGGCAGAAAACAGGATCTCGGATCATTTGTCGAGATGGGATTTAGACGCGGAACATGAATCTAGGTTTTTTAATCTTGTTCATGAATATCCGCTTAAGGAGTGGTTGGTTCAGGAGCAGTTGTTCAATTTCTCGAATCCATGGTGATTTTTTTATTTACAGATGAACAATTTACTCACCTGCAATCCGATCTCAGGGTCTCAAACAGGAACGCTTATGCTTCAGGGTCAAGAAGAAATTTAAAGACTCAGTGGGAAGCTTTTCTCTTGTTTTGTTTATATTTTAATCTTGAGTATTTGCCGGTTTCTACCGAAACTCTGCAGTTGTACGCTCAGTTCTTAAGCAGAACCTTTCAGTCTGTTGAATCAATTAAAAATTACATAAGCGGCATTAAAATAATGCATCAATTAGTAGGTGTAGAAACTGGCCAAATTAACAATTTTTTGTTAAATTTATCTTTGAAAGGTATAGCTCGCAACAAGTTGCATATTGTTAAACAAGCCTATCCTATTACACCAGATATTTTATTAAACATTTTCGATAGTTTTGATTTTTCTTCAAAAGATAACATAGTTTTTTGGTGTTTATATTTGTTTGCCTTCTTTTTACTGGCTAGAAAGTCAAATTTAGTACCAACCACCCAGAAGGATTTAAAAAATCCAAAATTCTTATTAAGAAAACACATTACGGAAACTGATAACGGACTTTTAGTTACATTTTTTTGGTCTAAAACGATTCAGACCGGAGAACGTGTTTTACAGGTACCTTTAACACAAATTCATAGCTCACCGCTATGTCCTGTTTCAGCGTACAAAAAAATGATTGCGTTAATTCCTAGACCACTGGATTCACCTTTATTTGTATTGAGATCGGGAAAAGTAGTCAATTATTCAATGTATATGAATAAATTAAGACATAGTCTACAAATGTGCGGGTTTGAGCCAAATTTGTTCTCTACACATTCTTTTCGTAGAGGTTTTGCCACTTGGGCGTTTCATGAACAATTTTCAGCTGAAATTATTCAGTTAATGGGAGATTGGCGTTCAGATGCTTACAAAAAGTATCTTCAATTCGATTTATCGGATAAAGTAAAAGTTTCAGAAGTTGTCAGTAATAAGATTTCTAATTTATATAGGTATTGATTAAATTTCAAGATCTTCGTTCACTTTTACTCCTGGTTGCTTCTGCCTTTATTGGAGAAGTTGCTTGTCTTCAGACGGATGTTTTGACCTTCTGGACAAGTGGATATTCAAAAGTCGCAGGGGTAAAGTGTCATTGATTCTTGAACAACTTGTAATCTTGAAACAACGACATTTGATATGTATATATTCTGTTACTTTGTATGCAATGTATGTATGCCTTTTGTTTGTTATAAATGTCATATATTATGCTCTTTATTTTCAGGAGTCAGAAAAGTTTTAATCGTGGGTGATTCGATTGTAAAGAATGTCGTTCCGTTCGAGGGAGCCAGGGTTTTGGCCTTTCCAGGGGCAACTATTAATCGTTTAGCTTTACTTTTTGATAACAACAAAATATTTGTTGGTGATGCGGAATATTTAATTTTGCATGTTGGAACAAATGATGTCAATAACGGTTCGTCAGTTTCAGAGATGACGTCATTTTTTACCAATTTAATTGCAAACATAAGACGAAAATTTTCAAATTTGCATATAATTGTTTCGGCGATTCTTCCTCGACCGGTCGATCATTCATCTACTAAGCAAACTATTCATGAATATAACAATTTCTTGGATACAACTCTTGCTAAAGATTTAAAATTTCATTTTGTGCATTCTTATAGGCCTTTTTGTTTCAAAGGTAAACCGAAGTCTTACTTGTTTGCGGTAAGAGACGGAGGATTACATTTAAACACAGAGGGCTGTAATAGATTAGGCTTTTTCTATTTCAGGGTAATTTCCACCTTGAAATTTTGATATCTGAATTTATAAGGTATGGCTGTTGTGTTGGTCATTTGGTTTGATTAACATTACATGTAGTTTTGTTATGTTTTTGTTGTTGTTGTTGGTTTTCATATCGAACATTAGTTTGACTGTTTAATCAAACAGAAATGTATGTCTTTTATTATTCGATTAATTTGCTTTGTGTTTTGTTTTTGCTGTGGAGTTTTCATTGTTATTTTTTCCTTTTGTTTGGCCTGTGATTGGCGGTTTTTCTGATTTGGGTAATTTATTATTGTAATAGCATGACTTTTCAATTAAAGCTATTAGATTTGAATCAAATCAGATATGACAAATAAAAGATCAAATATATTCTTTTAGTGAAGTTTATTTATTTTATTAAAAATCCCGATAAGGAATTTAATTGGTTTATTTTAATACCGTTAAAATATTTAATTAAATGACGATTGCCGGTAATTTCCGAGAATTAGATTCATTTTATGAGACGAGAAACCTGATTGGTTTGGAGTTTCTTGTCATATAATTGGTCCGTTTTTCAAATAATAGTTGAATTTCGCGCATTCTTCTTCACTGTGAAAATTTTTCGTTACCCACCCACCCAACCCCAGTCATAGACAAAACTATATATATATATGTTTTTTTTTAATAGCTGTATGCATGAATTTTAGTACTGTTTCCTTGCTTCTGCACTTGATATACTTTTGTATGTAGAATGTTTTCGTATTTATTTATATGCACGATATAAAGTAATGTTTGCTTGCTACTGTGCATTTGATATGCTCTTGTATTTAGAATGTTTTCGTATTTATTTGTATGCATGATACAAAGTAATGTTTGCTTGCTACTGTGCATTTGATATGCTTTGTATTAAGAATGTCGTTGAGCATAATGTTTTGTTTATTTTACTACAAATTGATTTTCTCGTTATAATGCAATCTAGGTTTGTAGTAATTGATTACTGGGTGCTTGTTATAAAAAATTAATGTTGAGTAATTAAGCATTGAAAATGCTTGGTTATCATTTGACAGCACTTAAGTTAATTATAGTAGTATTTGTCAGAACTACTGATTAATAGATTTATATTTGAATCGTTTGATGTTGTTAAGTAGTTGTCAGTATTGTGTGTATATTTGTTTGTATATGTGTTGTGCGGTTTTTCTGATTTGGGTAATTTATTATTGTAATAGCATGACTTTTCAATTAAAGCTATTAGATTTGAATCAAATCAGATATGACAAATAAAAGATCAAATATATTCTTTTAGTGAAGTTTATTTATTTTATTAAAAATCCCGATAAGGAATTTAATTTAGAGTTTGTATACTTAAATCATCATTCTGTTTTGTGCAACATAACACAGTTTTTGCACTAATTTTTAAATTAATGTGTAAATGGTGTAAACACCCAAGGGGAAAACATTGCGGACAATGTAATTCTCAAACAGAGCTTCAGAGTTTTATACTGAAATAGACGAACGAGCAACTTCGAGAGTCACTTAACGTGACAAATGTGAAAATTCGGCACGCTTGGTTTAATTGAGCCTGTTCATGGGTAATAATAAAGTGTACACTTTAGTACATTAAGCCGCCTTATCACTGATTGAGGCCATTCAATATCTATACAAGTATGCAGTTTAAGTGTTAATGGTATGCATATTGCGGTGTTCATGGAACCTTCACTGCACTGTTTTCAGACAGGTCTCCCTTTCAGCCTATCAGATGCTTGAGATTTGAGACAGGTCATCAATTATACTTTTATGATCCTGGGCACCGTTCATTAGTATTACCGAGTATGTGTAGCAACTCTACAACCTTAAATTCAAGTAAACGGTCAATATTTTGCTATATCCCAACCGATTGTGTGCTCAATACGATGTTCACGAAATCATTTATATAATGACATTTTAGATGCATTCCAACTCCCGCACCAAACAATTCGGTTAACGATTGTATATTGTGTTAAATCAATGTCTATCACAGAAATATACCAAAAAGCACAACATCTTCCTAGCTTATATGAGAAGAAATAGAAATCATACAATAATAATATCTTGAATAACAAAACACAAACCCGAGGGAAAACCTCCCAGAGACGGTTATTGTCAAAACACATTTGCAACGTTACGTTTAAAACAGAGTGTGGAATGCACAAACGCGACCAGTGTGCACTCTCTGTTTGTCTGTCAGTCTCGTGCTAATGTCTATTCGTCCTCGTACTCATGCCTCTTCTCGTCCGCAGCCTCAACTCGCCCTCTTGCGTCTGCTCGTTCTCATGCCTCAACTCATCCTCATGCCTCTGCTCGTTCTTATGCCTCAACCCGGCCTTCATGCCTCCACTCGGCCTCATGCCTCTGCTCGTCCTCATGCCTCCACTCGACCTCATGCCTGATCGTCCTCATGCCTCCGCTCGTCCTAAGCCTCAACTCGCCCTCTTGCGTGTGCTCGTTCTCATGCCTCAACTCGTCCTTATGCCTCTGCTCGTTCTTATGCCTCAACCCGTCCCGCATGTCTCCACTCGACCTCATGCCTCTGCTCGTCCTCATGCCTCCACTCGACCTCATGCCTCTGCTCGTCCTCATGCCTCCACTCGACCTCATGCCTCTGCTCGTTCTCATGCCTCAACTCGTCCTCATGCCTCTGCTCGTTCTTATGCCTCAACCCGGCCCTCATGCCTCCACTCGACCTCATGCCTCTGCTCGTCTTCATGCCTGCTCCTCCTCAGGCCTCAACTCGTCCTTATGCCTCCACTCGTCCTCATGCCTTTGCTCGTTCTCATGCCTCAACTCGTCCTCATACATTTGCTCGTTCTCATGCCTCAACTTTTCCCCATGCCTCTGCTCGTTCTCATGCCTAAACTCGTCCTCATGCATTTGCTCGTTCTCATGCCTCAACTTTTCCCCATGCCTCTGCTCGTTCTCATGCCTCAACTCGTCCTTACGCCTCCACTCGACCTCATGCCTTTGCTCGTTCTCATGCCTCAACTCGTCCTCATGCCTTTGCTCGTTCTCATGCCTCAACTAGTCCTCATGCCTCTGCTCGTTCTCATGCCTCAACTCGTCCTCATGCCTCAACTCGTTCTTATGCATTTGCTCATCCTCTGCCTCAACCTATCCCATGCCTTTGCTCATCCTCAGCCTTAACTCGTCCTCCTGCCTCAACTCGTCCTCATGCCTCTGCTCGTCCTCATGCCTCAACTAGTCATCATGCCTCCACTCGTCCTCATGCCTCTGTTCGTCCTCATGCCTTTGCTCATCCTCAGTCTCAACTTATCCCCATGCCTCTGCTCGCCCTCATGCCTCAACTTGTCCTCATGCCTCCACTCGTCCTCAAGCATCTGCTCGTTCTCATGCCTCTGCTCGTCCTCATGCCTGTGCTCGTTTTCATGCCTCAACTAGTCCTCATGCCTCCACTCGTCCTCATGCCTCTACTCGTCACCATGCATTTATATTTTTTTCTTCATTACCAGGCATACAGAACCGTGGCGGAGAAGACTGGCCAAGAAAAACCACTGCTACCTGGACTCACCTTTAGACATAATCAACTTTATTCATAAATTATGCAGAGGTAAGTTCATTTAAATTCATATTAATGTTCGAGCGTCTGAAGGTTATAACAAGACAGTACAGTAATACACTATCAAAGGTTAATGTTCACAGCGCCGAAACGTTATCACAAGACAGTACTGTAATACACTATTAAAGGTTGATGTTCACAGCGCCTAAACGTAATCACGAGACAGTACTGTAATACACTATTAAAGGTAAATGTTCAGAGCGCATAAACGTAATCACAAGACAGTACTGTAAAACACTATTAAAGGTTAATGTTCAGAGCGTTTAAACGTTATCACAAGACAGTACTCTAATACACTAATAAAGGTTAATGTTCAGAGCGCATAAACGTAATCACAAGACAGTACTGTAATACACTATTAAAGGTAAATGTTCAGATGCGTTTAAACGTTATCACAAGACAGTACTCTAATACACTATCAAAGGTTAATGTTCAGAGCGCATAAACGTATTCACAAGACAGTACCGTAATACACTATTAAAGGTTAATGTTCAGAGCGTTTAGACGTTATCACAAAATAGAACTGTAATACACTATTAAAGGTAAATGTTTACAGCGCCTAAACGTAATCACAAGACAGAACTGTAATACACTATTAAAGGGAAATGTTCAGAGCGCCTAAACGTTATCACAAAATAGAACTGTAATACACTATTTAAGGTAAATGTTCAGAGCGTTTAAACGTTATCACAAAATAGAACTGTAATACACTATTAAAGGTAAATGTTCAGAGCGCCTAAACGTTATCACAAAATAGAACTGTAATACACTATTAAAGGTAAATGTTCAGAGCGCCTAAACGTTATCACAAAATAGAACTGTAATACACTATTAAAGGTTAATGTTCAAAGCGTTTAAACGTTATCGCAAAATAGAACTGTAATACACAATTAAAGGTAAATTTCAGAGCGCCTAAACGTTATCACAAAATAGAACTGTAATACACTATTAAAGGTAAATGTTCAGAGCGCCTACACGTTTTCACAAAATAGAACTGTAATACACTATTAAAGGTTAATGTTCACAGCGCCTAAACGTAATCTCAAGACAGTCCTGTAATCACAAGAAAGTACTGTAATACACTATTAAAGGTTAATGTTCACAGCGCCTTAACGTTATCTCAAGACAGTACTGTAATCCCAAGGCAGAACTGTAATACACTATTAAAGGTAAATGTTCACAGCGCCTAAACGTAACCCAAGACAGTACTGTAATCACAAGACAGAACTGTAATACACTATTAAAGGTTAATGTTCACAGCGCCTAAACGTAATCTCAAGACAGTACTGTACTGTAATACACTATTAAAGGTAAATGTTCACACCGCCTAAACGTAATCTCAAGACAGTACTGTAATCACAAGACAGTACTGTAATACACTATTAAAGAATAATGTTCAGAGCGCATAAACGTTATCACAAGACAGTACTGTAATACACTATTAAAGGTTAATGTTCAGAGCGCCTAAACGTTATCACTAAATAGAACTGTAATACACTATTAAAGAATATTAATGTTCAGAGCGCATAAACGTAATCACAAGACAGTACTGTAATACACTATTAAAGGTTAATGTTCAGAGCGCCTAAACGTTATCACAAAATAGAACTGTAATACACTATTAAAGGTTAATGTTCAGAGCGTTTAAACGTTATCACAAAATAGAACTGTAATACTCTATTAAAGGTAAATGTTTACAGCGCCTAAACGTAATCACAAAAAAGAACTGTAATACACTATTAAAGGGAAATGTTCAGAGCGCATAAACGTTATCACAAGACAGTACTGTAATACACTATTAAAGGTTAATGTTCACAGCGCCTAAACGTTATCACAAAATAGAACTGTAATACACTATTAAAGGTTAATGTTCAGAGCGTTTAAACGTTATCACAAAATAGAACTGTAATACACTATTAAAGGTAAATGTTTACAGCGCCTAAACGTAATCACAAAATAGAACTGTAATACACTATTAAAGGTAAATGTTCAGAGCGCCTAAACATTATCACAAAATAGAACTGAAATACACTATTTAAGGTAAATGTTCAGAGCGTTTAAACGTTATCATAAAATAGAACTGTAATACACTATTAAAGGTAAATGTTCAGAGCGCCTAAACGTTATCACAAAATAGAACTGTAATACACTATTAAAGGTAAATGTTCAGAGCGCCTAAACGTTATCACAAAATAGAACTGTAATACACTATTAAAGGTTAATGTTCAGAGCGTTTAAACGTTATCGCAAAATAGAACTGTAATACACAATTAAAGGTAAATGTTCAGAGCGCCTAAACGTTATCACAAAATAGAACTGTAATACACTATTAAAGGTAAATGTTCAGAGCGCCTAAACGTTATCACAAAATAGAACTGTAATACACTATTAAAGGTTAATGTTCACAGCGCCTAAACGTAATCTCAAGACAGTACTGTAATCACAAGAAAGTACTGTAATACACTATTAAAGGTTAATGTTCACAGCGCCTTAACGTAATCTCAAGACAGTACTGTAATCAGAAGACAGTACTGTAATACACTATTAAGGTTAATGTTCACAGCGCCTAAACGTAATCTCAAGACAGTACTGTAATCACAAGGCAGTACTGTAATACACTATTTAAGGTTAATGTTCACAGCGCCTAAACGTAATCTCAAGACAGTACTGTAATCACAAGACAGAACTGTAATACACTATTAAAGGTTAATGTTCACAGCGCCTAAACGTAATCTCAAGACAGTTCTGTAATCACAAGACAGTACTGTAATACACTATTAAAGGTAAATGTTCACAGCGCCTAAACGTAATCTCAAGACAGTACTGTAATCACAAGGCAGTACTGTAATACACTATTAAAGGTTAATGTTCACAGCGCCTAAACGTAATCTCAAGACAGTACTGTAATCACAAGACAGAACTGTAATACACTATTAAAGGTTAATGTTCACAGCGCCTAAACGTAATCTCAAGACAGTTCTGTAATCACAAGACAGTACTGTAATACACTATTAAAGGTAAATGTTCACACCGTCTAAACGTAATCTCAAGACAGTACTGTAATCACAAGACAGTACTGTAATACACTATTAAAGAATAATGTTCAGAGCGCATAAACGTAATCACAAGACAGTACTGTAATACACTATTAAAGGTTAATGTTCAGAGCGCCTAAATGTTATCACAAAATAGAACTGTAGTACACTATTAAAGGTAAATGTTCAGAGCGCCTAAACGTTATCACAAAATAGAACTGTAATACACTATTAAGCTAAATGTTCAGAGCGCCTTAACGTTATCACAAAATAGAACTGTGATACACTATTAAAGGTTAATGTTCAGAGCGCCTAAACGTTATCTCAAGACAGTACTGTAATCACAAGACAGTACTGTAATACACTATAAATTCAGAATTGATTTCTTTTTACTTCGCTTTATCGAATTGTAGTATGCTATTAAGAAAAAAGAATAATTATGTTTCTATCTTATAAAAAGATTAGGTTTGTTCAAAAAACAGTGCGATCTCAAGCTATTCTGTTCTATGTCGCCGAAGCACTCGTATGTGAGCATCTTAAGTTGATATTTCATTTTCAAAAATAACGACCGATATGTGCAAAAACAGAAAAACGAGCCTAAAATATACCGGAAACACATTAGGCTAAAACAGAATAAAAAGACGATTTTCTGAGCGCGTGCTTGCGCGGTCCACATCTTGTATAGATATGTTTTTGAAAATATGTTATTAGATATATTTGAAGCAATGAAGTATTTTATCACATAGTGTCAGCGGGTGTATCGACAACAGTTATGCTGCAACAAGTTACATCAACAATACCCTTGCATTGTTTATTATTCACCTCATCAATAGAGTGTCAGGTCGAGGCAGTAATCTACCCAGCCTTGTTGACTTTTAGTTAATGTAGTAAAAAAATATTTGCGCCTCTGTAAACAAATCTGTAAATTTCTTTTACTAACACAGAACAAACAAATTTTAGTGTGTTTTTTTCATTTCAGTTACAGAGTTATCGGAACGTTGCAGAATTCCAGGGAATTCGCGACTGCATTTAACTGTAAATCTGGTCAAAAGATGAATCCCGAAAGGAGAAGTGCGGCGCTTTTGAACAATAAGAGACTAACAATGATCTGAGAATTCCAGTTGTGTTTGTTTGTAAGATTGAATAAGTGATAGATAATAAACATTTTATACATGTCTGTGTCATGACAATCACACATTTAATCAAAATACAAGATTTCACAAAGTGACAACCTCCAACATATATCAAATTCGGTGCAAATTGGGCTTGCAGATTGGAACATTCACATTCGAAGGCAAACACGTCACTGATCAAAGAGGCCCATTACTATACTTGCCTAACAGTTTCAAACCTGTATCCAGAAATGCTGTTTTGTGATAAAGTGATTTGTTGCAAAATTTGTTCACAATGTTAAACTAAAAATCAAAGAGGACAGCATAAAATTTCGACTGTGTGATCAATGAAACCAATTTCAACTATGAGAAAGATTGAACCAAAAGTAATCAAACTGCTTTGATGTTTGCAATTAGTAATTCTTCTTTGATCCACAAGTACGCAATTGTAACAGTGACTTTTTAAAAATGATATGCAAAATATTTTAATCTTCAATGTTTGTTTTTTCTGTAAATTCTTATTGACTTTGTTGTAATCACAGCAATGTGGAAGTAAAGAGAATATATTCTTATTCTGCATTAAATCGTTTGCGGTATTACCATTTTTGCGGTAAAGCATCCGAAAAACACGCTACATTAACACTGTTTACGAACACATTTTATGCATTCTTTTAATTTCAAATGACTGATAGGGCCTAAAATCATAAAACGAAGATTGGTGACCAAAAACGTCATTGATCGAAGAGAATCTCAAGCATCTGATTGGCTGAAATGGCAAGTGGTTGTCATTGTGGCCAATTAGATACTTGAGACTTGTTTGAGACTGTTATTTTTAGTTTTATGACATTAGGCTCAGGACATTTGTACATTCCGCCAAGCTATGATGCCGGCAAGCCCAATATTCCGCCATTGACAATGTCGTGTCGTCAGGACAACGCCACGATATGGTAGCCTTGCTTGAATGCCCTGGTCACTGTTACCCTATAACGGTCTTGCTAGTAAATGTCTGACATGCATACTAATTGTTGTTGAGGCAGTCGATTCGTCGGCGGTCATAAATCGGTCCTGAAGACGGATTGTAACAATATGTGCCTTGTGTGTCGGTGTTGTGACTCTCGAACGAGGCTATCGTGACTCGTCATAAACACTGACCATACGTACTGCAACCGTTGAGAAACCTCACGATGACGGACACACTTCTGCCAAGATTCGAGCTACCTGAAAATATAGAAAAAATGTCGCGCTGTAGGAATGCGGATTTAACAGAAAAAAAGATCGATAATTTTCGTTCAAAGCACTTTGCTCGTGCAAAACGTAGATTTTTTACCACTTTCACGCGTAGAATATATATGTATGAATGGAAGGGAGCGACTCTTTTCTATAGGTCACAGTCACTGTGGCCATAGCTGTTTTATTTTCGAAAAAAAAATCCGACTTAGCATGTTAAGCTTTTAAGGTAAAGATAAATTTCACATTAATTTACGCATATTAAAGTGCTAGAAACAAGAAATACGGAATGAATCGGGAGTTCATGATTTCTGAGGCTTTCATCCAAAATCGAAATTAAGCGGTACAAAGCCTAGACTATGGCCTACAGAAATATGGGAAAGAGTATTCCCCTGATATGGAATGATAAAGGCGTGTAGAGAGTGGAAAAACCAGTTCTGTTGAAATACGGTAAATTGAAACATATTTGTTGCACAAGTTTTGAGATTGAATTGTCTTCAGTATTTACCATCCCCAACCTGAAATTCTTTATATCATATACCCTATGAATTTAAAGCATTCTGATTGGTCGAGAGCTCCGTACTCGCGAGTCCGAAAAAAGTGATAACTACCCCGGGAATTAATAACTACCTTTGCTATCATCATCATCATCATCATCATCATCATCATCATCAGAATGCTTTAAATTCATAGGGTATATGATATAAACAACAAAAACAACAACAACAAACTTTATTAGCAAGATCGGCATATCACATGCCTATGGCTAAGAACAGTGAACAAAATTATACATATTCATGCGCAACTATGAGCGAACAAACGTGAAGCATTACAAAAATGAAATGTTACCTAATAGCGTATGCTTTTTTCAAATAATTACAAATACCAATAATAGTTTTCTTTTTCTTAGAAGACATAATATTTTCAAATTTTGTAAGATTTGGCCATGATATTTTTGGAAGATATTTATCTCTCACATCCTTATATTTAGTACAAACTAACAAAAAATTAAATTCAGATTCAACGACTCCCATGTTGCAATTCTGACAGATTCTATTTTCTCTGCTAATACCAGTATAGCGACCAGTTTCAATGGCAAGTCTATGGGAAGATAAACGAAAACAGGTGAGAAGTTTTCTCAGGGAATCATTTTCAATTTTATCTAAGTACTCTTCGTATTTAAAATCTTTCTTAAATTTTACATAGTAATCAAGTTTAGACATACTTGTTACTGATTCGTGCCATTCTTGAAGAAATTGTTCTCGCAGACGTTTTTGCAACATGGGAAAATAATTAAAGTCGTCGTTTCTGTTAAACCATAAATAACTATAACCTAAATCATTTAACATGAGTTTTACATGTTTAGCCCAGGAATTACTATGGGGCAAATTAATATTCTGCGATTGAAAAACATTATACATAATAGAGTTTGGTTTGGACAAAATATTTAACCAGTATTTCAAAACTCTTTCTTTACAAATAATCTTTAGGGGATAGCGCCCTAGTTCTCCTAAAACCGCCATATTAGGTGTTTGATTTTTAACACCTAGGATTTTTTTACAAAATTTTATATGCAATCTTTCAATAATGTCAGTATTATAAATACCGGTTACCTCTGCGCCATACAGTAAAATTGGAACAACCATACGATCAAATAACATAAGTTTTGATTTAACATCGAAATTTAATCGTGCAAAGACGGAGTACAATCCATGAATTGCCTTAAGGGCTTGATCACTAAGAGCTTTCAATGCGTCGTTCATGGAGCCGTTACTAGTAAATTTAATACCTAAGTAACAAAATGATTTAACTATTTCTAGCGGTTCTCCATTTATGTACCATTGAGAAGTATTTAATTGATCTCTTTTTCTAAAAATACAAATTTTCGTTTTATTAATGTTAATCTTTAGACCCCATTTTATTGAATACATATATAAACTATCTAGTTGTGATTGTAAACTTTCTGGGTCTGTCGTAAATAATACCATATCGTCAGCGAAGATTAGCATATGAATGCATAATTGGTTTAAGTCATTTTCCGTTAACGAATTGAAATCAAGGTTAGCAGATACATCATTTACGAAGAGGATAAATAAAATCGGCGAGAGTGGTTCCCCTTGTTTCAAGCCCAGCGATATTTCGAAAAAATCTGACAAGTTTGAGTTAAGCTTAATACAAGATGAGACTTGACTATATAATGATTGAAGCATTTTGACCATTTTGCTGCTAACACCAATTTCAAAAAGTTTAAACCATAATTCGTTTCTTACAATAGTATCAAAAGCCTTTTCGTAATCAATGAATGCACAGTACAAAGAATTGTTAGAGGTAAGTATTTTTTGAATTATGCTATGTAGTATAAAGATACAGTCTATAGTGCTTCTGTTATTTCGAAAACCAAATTGCATGTCATTAAAAATATTTTCGTCTTCGCACCATTTGTTAAGTCTATTCCGTAAAGCCAAAGAAAATAGTTTCGCCATTGTATTAATCAATGTTATTCCTCTATAATTTGAGGGGTCTTTTTTATCTCCCTTTTTATGAATCGGTACAATAATTCCTTTAGTCCAACATTTTGGATAAATTCCATTTGTGAAAATTCTGTTATAAATTTTTACCAAAAATGGTGTAATAAATGATTTAGCGTCTATGAAAAAATCCGATGTTATATTATCGCACCCAGGTGCTTTATTTCTAATTAGTAAACTTATGGTTTTATTAATTTCCTCTTCATCAAAAGGTTTATCTAAACATTCAATTTCTTGATTTTCTCGATACTGAACATTTAGGTTATTATTTGAGTTTTGACTACTGTCCGTTTCTGAATTCAGTATGTTTGAAAAATATGCACCAAATTGCTCTATATCAATGTTGCTACTAGCTGACTGCTTCGTATTTCGAAATTTATTCACATTTTTCCAAAAGTTTTTAGGATTTTTTCTACTATCTTCCGAAAGTTTGTGCTTTTCTTTTATCGAATTTCTAAATTTTGCTTTACGCTTCACAATAGTAAAGAATTTTCTGCTTTCTAAGAACGCTACTTTATTTTCATCTGTTTTATTTAAATTAAATCGCCTTTTATCGTTTAAAAATCTTGCCTTAGCTATTTTACAATCTTCGTTGAACCATTCATTCTTATACCTTATTTTCTTCTTTTTATGTATAAATTCTTTACCAAAAACTCTAAAAGAACAATCATATATCAAATCATTAAAACGTGAGATGCTCGTATCAAAATTTTCATCATCATACAAAATATCTTGTAAAATGTTTTCAAAGTTTACTCTCTCGCTCTCTAAAACATCAAGAAGATTGCTAGATTTTCCAGTATCCCAAAATAGCTTTTTAACAGGAGTCGCATTTTCTTCTACCTCGCAATCCCCGTAATGGCATTTTAGATTAAATACAATTTGACAATGGTCTGAAAATTCAGTCAATTCTAAAATCTCAAAATTTGGAACATACTGAAAGTTATTAATATTTGTTATCAGGTAATCAACAACACTAGCCCCGAGTCTATTTCTATTCAAACTGTGATATGTTAATCGGCCTTCTTCCATACGACCATTCACAATACATAACCCGTGCATTTTTAAAAGAGTTAACAGTTTATGCCCAAATGCATTAACAGTTTTATCATATGATTTTCTATAAGAAACAGTTAAATAGTTATCGTCAGGTAACACAACATATCTTTGAATATTCGAAATTTCCACGAAATCTGATAACTCTCCTGTTCTACTATTTAAGTCACCAGTCAAATATATTTCCCCTAAAGCACTATATTTGATAATATCATCGCTCAAATTTTCAAAAAAGTCAAACTCAAACAAACTAGATTGAACATTATTATATACAGACGAACCCTCCGGTGGAATATAGCAAACACAAAAATATAAATCCTTTTCAATTCCTTGCTGAAAACATTTTATATAACAAGTAAATACTAATGTTGAGGTCGATATGAAGTTTTGCGGACCTGGGTAGTACAACAGTAGTATTTATTTGTATAATAATTAAAATATTAGTATAATTTTGATCATGCATATTTGCTAATATATTACTGAAAGCAGTTTTAATGGTTTATTTTCTGCTTGTTTTGCTTACATTAATAATTATAATAATAATTTTAATAACGACTTATTTTACGAGGGTGACTTATTTGACAATGTCACTTTTCAATATGGTCCTCATTTACTCAGTATATTCAGAGTCGTCGGTAATGCCTTAGTCACATTACCCGGGCCGGTGGCCGTAGACAGTTGGTAATCGGTGATATGAGTGATGTTCAAACCTCGGTCCTCATCGGCCTGTAAGTCCTTAACACATCTGTCACAGCAAAAAGCTTCATACGAAGACCGTTCATACCCCTGCCGATGATCGCACGGCGAGTGACTCTAGAGGGAAACATTTTTTGACCGACGTGGCACCGACTACCGGACATCGGCCATCGACCGGACATCGGGCAGTCTTCACCGATCATCCTAAAATGCCCGAACGGTGACCTATCGGTGAGTTAGATTTCGTACGATTATTGGTCGGTGCCTTTGGATCCGAGACATCTGAAATGCTGCAGTAACAACTCGCACAAGCCCGGCTTCAACATGACTTGGCATTGTTGGAACAAGCTGAACAACAGCAACAAATTGCCCCACGATGAAGAAGACGGAGGTGGGTCCGAGATTGGATCTTGAGAAGAGCCCCGTTTTTGGCAATATGAACTCTGATGAGAGAGATTGATGGGGAGCATTTTATCATTAATAATGGCTTGTCGATGAAAATCGATTTAAGGCGTCGGTGGAGACATCGCTGATTTTTAACTACAACTTACTTTCTCCCGATGACCCCCAACGATGCGCCCGATGGCCTCAGTCGCCGTCCGATTTCTGTAGGTGTCCGGCCGGCAACCAATCCATTTTAATAATAAATGCATCGGTTGCCCATCGTATACCAAATCGCTGGATAATGTGACTGACACTAAAATGACGACAACGTGTGCTTTGAGTTACACTACAGGTATCGAACCATTGCTTAACAAGGACGTTAGGCCTGTTCTCTTTTTCTGATGGTAGCAACAACATATGCCAAGTCAGACATAATGTTACATTCACTATGAGCATTTCCGATAAAATTCGTGCCGACAAAAATAAAAAAAAAATCAAACTCGAATCTGTTTATCTGATTACAATAACTAGAACTTGTCCTCGGACTTTAATGCCCCCACTGCTACTACAACATTTGTCACAAAGGGAAATAACTCTGGTAAAAATGGTCGCGGAAAATAAACTTTTCTTAACGATCATCTACACATCCTGCTTGATTATCTTTGCAAGTTTGAAAGAAATACGCCCGACAGTTCATGTAAAGTTCATGCCACAAAATTTGGGGGACGTACGGGCAGGCGAACGGAGGCATACGGACGAGTGCAACTCTATATGCCTTCCACTTCGTTGTGTGTGTGTGGGGGGGCATAAAAATAATTCAATCTGCCCGTGATAGAGGCCCAATTGACCACACCATCAATGTCCTGAATCCGTTTTATAACAGAATCGCCCACGATTAACACTTTGCGACCTTCTTTTGGAAAATAGGAACAGAAAATTCCATATTATCACAACACATAGGAAACATCATAACAATATTAAAAAAGTAAATTTTCACTAACTAAAGCACATCTAACTTGTGTTTAAAAACGTTAACATTAAGATCTTAAGCATCTGGAATAGCATAACGCATTTTAGGCAAAACTTGAAGACAGAGTCTGCTCCGCTGTAAAGGTACTATGGCATCTGTCATTGCATTGGCATTGATAAAAAAAAAGGAAATTATTAAAATATATGTAATGGCAAAATGCAGTTCAATAAAACTTTGCGCAAACCAATGTTATTTAAATATTTTTAGTTTACATGCGCTAAGAAAATTTAGAACAGTAAAGAAGAAATAGTTAGACATAAAAATCCCTAAAATTCTATTTGCAATTCATCACAAAATCGAAGCAACACTAAACATCATTTAAATGTCTTCAGGAGGAATGAGTTACTGACAACAATATCTGAGGTTTTTTTTTTATAAATTGCAAACAGAATTTGAGGTTTTTTTAGGTCTAACTATTTTTCTTTACAGTTCGAACGTTTCTTACCTTAAGTAAAATAATCATACACTTATAGCATTGATTTGTGGAACGTTTGATGGAACTGCATTTTGTCGTTTCAGAGATTTTGATTTTTTTCTTTTTATGTCTACGAGACAAAAACGCTCTCATAACAAGGCCGGTTTTCTGTTTGCAAAAGGGACGCAACTTCAGTACATACAAATACTACGCTTATAATGATTAGTTCCCTTCTTACGTTATTTCGACATAGTTTGCAGCTTATTGCTGTAAGTCGTGAAATTTTGACTGTCGTTAAATTCATACTGTAAATATATTATTTGTATGCTTCTGATTTCCAGTCCCACATTAATTTTCCATAATTCTTCTGCATCCTGACACCAAGCTCAGAATAAGGTGAGGTCAGAAGAGGACTCAATTTATTTGCATAAAAAGTACAAGAAACTGCACTATTGAAATCCCTGTAACTGAAACCAAAGTGGAGGCAAACTTGACAAGAGAAATGACTGGCGAAGGTTTTTTCTTGATCACGCAGCATATACTGTCTTATTCTACTTCCGGGATCAGACTTTAAGCATTGCAAATCATTACCGGTAACTGAAACACCTAAAACGGAATCTTTTACCAATATGATATCTTTGGCTATCTATCTATTTACCTAAAAATGCCCACTTTTCAGGAGAGCGAAAAAAACAACAAACATTTTCACATTTTACTGACAAAACTCAGCTCGCATTTTGAAGCAATTTTGTGGTAACAACCTAGTTAGAAAAATACATATATATATATCCCTTATGACATGCGAAGTGGCTTAAACACAACAATTCAAGATACGATAATTTCATATTTAAATTGGTCATAAAATGTCTGATACGTGTAATACGTTTTTCAATAATTTCATGCAAAGCAGCCTTTTCTTACGGTTCCGTGCCCTACATAGTGTAATATTATAAATATCAGATATATCAGTATTATAGAAGCTAAAATAACGTTTTGCGTTTTTAAACATGTGTCTTAAAACTAAAAATGTTCGTTATTTACATTGCACTGAGCAAACTCCTAAGCTTTGGTTCATTCATTAAAGGTTGTCTGATGAATATCCATCATATACCATCTTGACAAAGAATCATCTATTCTCATTTCTGCACCCATCAAATGCTCAGCACGAAAATAAAATTTGTTAAAAACGCATGAAAGCATATTATGTTTCAGGCATTATTGTAACGCCGGACATCTGGCGTCTTTCGTATCCACCGCAAAATCGCCTACTGATTGTTACACAGAACTGTGCTTTTCTGAAGATTGAAGAAACAACCCCTTCACTACATGTGACCTTAGTATTTCCATTACTGTGTAACCTTTAGACTTAAGGTAAGGCCTGCCTAACTGGCACTATTAAGAATCCAACATCTGATTATATTTTCATCAACTGCTTCATACCACTGACTTGTATGCAAAATTTTAATGATTTTCACTGTGTAGTTTTTGAGATTTTTAGCTTTTTTTATTTAAAAAAGTGAGAAAAAAACGTGAAAGTATCCAAATTCTTTAATCGGTGACAAAATTTTTTGTTATTGATAAATTCAACCCTAATTTTTTACAGTTTATCCAAAATATGTTTTATTTTACTAAACCATTTAAGATATAATATATAAATGCAGAATTTATCTTAAAATGACATTTTTTGACCAAATAAATTTTAAAAATGCATTTTTTTATATTTCACGAGACTAAATTAATGAAAATTGTGCAAAATCCTGATTGGTGCAATATACAAAAATTTACCATTTTTTAACTATATACCTTAAACAAAATTTAACAGTTATTGGATTTTTGCAAAGGCACGTTCATATGAGCGAAAACCCCTTTAATCTTGATTATTTTGCTTATTTTAGTTTAAATCATGAGAATTTTATATTCAATGACAGAATTACACAGGAAAAAAAGAACTATGCCAATTATTTAAGCTCTAGGCTTACAAAAAAAATAGCTTCCAGTGGGATTTGAACCCAGGTCCTCTTGCATGACAGAAATCTACCCTAATTTACTACTATAGTTACCTCCCTTGGATACTCTTCTGGATATAGGTATTCATTAGGAAGGCCTTACCTTAAATGCTTTCCGAAAATACAACATGGAAATAAATACCTTTTCAGAGAAAAACACTTTATCTTGGTGTGACCTATGCCTTATGGACATTAACGAAATACTATTATAATGAAGCAAAAAGTTATCTCACCATATCTGGACAGAACGTTATAAAACTGAGATTGGTGACCAGTTTAAAATCTCAAGCATCTGCTTGGTTGAAATGGCGAGTGTTCATATGTCAGCCTATCAGATGCTCGAGATTGGAGACTGGTCTCAAATTTCAGTTTTATGATCATGGGCCCAAGTCTTTCTTTCCTTATCTCTGCGGAGTTATTTCAGAACATCAAGAACACTTATGACATCAGATGGTGGACAACTTATCCCAGGAAATTACTCGATACCACACCTTTAAAGAACACGCGTTTATAGAGAATATGCAAAATCTGCGGTTTCGCATTTCTCCGCTCCAGCCAAGTAATCAAGAGAGGATAATATGCGATACCCACACTTTAAATCACGAGTAATAATAATAATAATAATAATAATAATAATAATAATAATAATAAATATGCGATCCCCACACTTTAAATCATGAGTAATAATAATAATAATAATAATAATAATAACGACTTTATTTTACGACGGTGACTAAAACCCCTGTCACACCAGGGTCGCGTTCTCACGGCGTTCCCACGGCGTTCAAGAACGCCGAGGTGTGCGCACTACGATCGCAAACATCGCTGCAGCAACGCAGTGGCATCGCCAGTAAGCGCAGTGGGATCGCATAGAACGCCTAGTCACGGCGCTCGCTTTGAGCATGCACAAAATAAACGCCGTCGCTCGGCGTTCTGATAAGAGCGCAGTGGGACCGCTGTATGGCCGCCGTAGCAGCGCAGTAATGTCTCCTACAACGCCACTGGAGCTCCGCGGGCGCGCACAGAGGTCGCAGTGCGAACGCTGTGGTAATCGGTGGCGCTTGCACGGAAATTGCACGGCGTTGTCGGAGATGTCACTGCGTCTTTACAGCACTTTATGACGCGTCTACGGCGTTTATACGGAGTTTTAATTCTTTCACTGCGCTCTTTCAACGACTGTACGGAGCTATCACGGCGATCATTGCGCTCCCAATGCGCTTCTACCGCGTTGTCACGGCGATCATTGCGCTCTTAATGCGCTTCTACCGCGTTGTCACAGCGGTCATTGCGCTCCCAATGCGGTTCTACTGCGTGTTGATTGACGTTTGTATCACAAACACAAAATTATATAAATGTACAGATTAGCAAATAAACATTCATTTCACCATGACTGAAGTACAGCAGCAAGTCGAGCTATTGCTAACATACAAGCATGTCAAGCAAATACGACGTAGGAGAGCTCAAGTGCGCAGGAGGGTCTGGGTTCGACCATAGCTGGACGAAGGCAGACGGTCATAGCATGGCCATTATCATCGGCTCATGCCTGAGCTGCGATAAGAGGACCCTGCTAGCTACTTCAACCATCTCCGAGTGCCGCCCGCCTTGTTTGATGAGCTTCTAGAGAGACTGCGTCCTCGAATCACTAAACAAGACACCCGGGAAGCATTCGAACCAGGAATAAAACGAATTATAACAATGCGTCATTTTGCATCTTGTGACAGACATGCAAGCATGAAATTCGAGTGCTTCACAATACAATGTCATTGTGTGTACGTGAAGCATTCCAGGCTATTATTGATGATTACAAAAACGAGTGCAGTCAGTGTCCTACCACCGAAGCAGAATGGAGAGCAATTTCAGCTGAATTTGAACGCAGATGGAACGTTCCCCATGCATGCACACTTCGTTATATAGGTAGAACGTCATCAACACTCCGTCAGCGCAGCGTGAGCGCCGTGAAGGCGCCGTGCACGCAGGGGAAGCGCCGCCATTCTTGAACGCAGTGCACGCAGCGAAGGCGCAGTAAGAGCACAGACAATCGCCCACAAGAACTCCGTAGAGCAACATGTAAACTCCGAAGCAACGCGACGGTCGCAGTAAGGACGCCGTGCAGTCTCCATCTTCACGATAAAAGTCAGATTTTTCTTGCGATCTCACGGCCTTCTGGAAAATTAAACAACGACGTGGCAACGCAGTGAAAACGCGCTGTATTGTGACAGGGCCTTTATTTGACAACGTCAATTTTCAATAAGGCCCTCAATGTATGTACATGTTCATAGACATCTGACAAAGACGAACAGTATAATATGGTAACTAAAACAAATTACAAAAGTAACAAAACTTCAAAACTAGTTGCAATGGAACTACATTTTATGACAAGGCGAATGCTTTCTTCCAGCTGATGTAACTCGCTTTGAACAGCATTCGTTACTCGCTGACAAATATAGCTGTAGCTGATCGCAAACTATATGCCCCCTATTCACTTTCAATGTGTCTTTTTTGTTTCTAATGCTTTGCCATTTATTTATCGATTTCTTCGAATGGGTGAAAGGTTTTAATATTTTAAAGAGCAAAACATTAAGATAGAAACAATTTTAGAGGAGACAATATAAGGTTAACGGATCAAATTCACAAACACGGGGTCAAACCAAACATAGCGTTGTCGTCTCGACGTTTTTGGATGCTTTACTACTCGTGTATTATTATCATTTTATATCATATACCCTATGAATTTAAAGCATTCTGATTGGTCGAGAGCTCCGTACTCCCGAGTCCGAAAAAAGTGATAACTACCCCGGGAATTAATAACTACCTTTGCAATCATCATCATCTCATCATCATCATATCATCATCATATAATCATCATCATCATCATCATCATCATATCATCATCATCATAAAATCATCATCATCATCATATTGTCATCATCATCATCATATCATCATCATCATCATATCATCATCATCATCATCATCATCATATCATCATCTTATCATCATCATCATCAAATCATCATCATATCATCATCATCATCATCATATCATCATCATCACCATCATCATCATCATCATCATCATATCATCATCATCATCATCATCATCAGAATGCTTTAAATTCATAGGGTATATGATATAACAAGTAAATACTAATGTTGAGGTCGATATGTAGTTTTGCGGACCTGGGTAGTGTGATATCGACCTCGGACTTCGTCCTCGGTCGATATCACACTACCCAGGTCCGCAAAACTACATATCGACCTCAACATTAGTATTTATTTGTATATTAATACATCTGACTTTAGAAATTACATATTAGCGCTCCTAATTTTCTTACGTGCAATAGATTTGGACAATCATCGCAACAATTTATACTTTAAGCAAAAAGAAACGCAACAATTCAAATAAAACATACTTTTATACCATTATTTCATTGTATCAGGCAATCACGCTTAGCATTGTTAGTGGTCAGTGAATGGTGGCATGCACGTGAACAATCGTGAACACCAAACGTACGTCACAACTGATATATAAGACGTTTTCGCTATGTTTGAATCACATTCGTGTCATAGCGATCATTGCGATCTCATAGAGTTCATAGCGTTCATTGATTTGCGATCTGATTTGGATTTGTTTCGTGATTTAGTTGTGTTACGTGCGTGTGTTGAATCAGTGACACAATAAGGAGGCTGTGTGTTGGTGAGCAGCTTTTGTATAATAAATTTTGTAACCAAGTTTAATCGAATATAGGAAATACCATCATCTTGCTGTAGAATTGGCAGAGAACTCGTATACAAGGAAAAAACCCATTAAAAACGCCCTATTTGCTTTTAAGGTCAAACGTGTTGATACTGTGAAGCATCCATGTAAGCCGAGGCTTCTCAGTATGGCGGAGATGGCCAGATGCCCAGCTGGCTCATCTTTCTAATGAACCAATCTAACATTATTTTATTTTATTGTGTATTATTTTAAAATAATAAGTGTACTTGTATCATAATATTTGCATGTTCCTTTTAATGTGTCATATATGCTTCTGCTAAATAACTAAATGCTTGTTATTGTTTCTTGTTAATATGATGTCGGTCAATAGCTATGCATAGCTAATATCTGGGTTAAAGTATACGGTAATATTAACCTTTATTTACAATACCGACTATAAATAAAATTTTGTATCTTGTATCTTGTATGTAACAAGTGTTACATACAAGATACAATTACATCTATTCAAAAACACACAGCAAATGGGGGGTTAACTTACTTGTAAGAAAATTACTGATCTCTAACCGAACAGACCCTATTTTAAACGCGGTATCGCAAATACGGTGCCTATATCTCGTGTGGTAGAGGCGTACTAGTTCCGGAAGTGCGGATGTATATCGACCTGTTTGTGACTTGTTTGCAGGAATAACATGTCAGGAAAATAAATGAAAGCAATTTCATGCCTATATCTCGTGTGGTAGAGGCGTACTAGTACAAGTAAGTTAACCCCCATTTGCTGTGTGTTTTTTCAGAAATATACTGGAAATTTTGACGATTTTTTCATATATGGGCGGGCTTCATTGAACCCTTTTAAGTCGAGTTTTAGAGCAGATATCAAGTTGAAATTTCTACAGTGTATTACAAATACACAACACAATGAAATAATATCATAATCATTACATTTGGAAACTCAAGTTTTTCTTATAGGTTGTATTAAGGTAAATAACTGAGTATTCCTCCGTGGTCCATTCGAATGAAGTCCGTTTCAATATATGCAATCTTTTTCTCTTCATCTGGGGGCCTCTTAGAAATCGACCTGTTTGTGACTTGTTTGCAGGAATAACATGTCAGGAAAATAAATGAAAGCAATTTCATGCCTATATCTCGTGTGGTAGAGGCGTACTAGTTCCGGAAGTGCGGATGTATATCGACCTGTTTGTGACTTGTTTGCAGGAATAACATGTCAGGAAAATAAATGAAAGCAATTTCATGCCTATATCTCGTGTGGTAGAGGCGTACTAGTTCCGGAAGTGCGGATGTATATTTTTGTAGATCCTGATTAGAGGGCACCGATGTGAACAGTGTAGATCCTGATCAGAGGGCACAGATATGAACAGTGTAGATCCTGATCAGAGGGCACAGATATGAACAGTGTAGATCCTGATCAGAGGGCACAGATGTGAACAGTGTAGATCCTGATCAGAGGGCACAGATGTGAACAGTGTAGATCCTGATCAGAGGGCACAGATGTGCTGTCTTGTCTGGATCTACACTGTGCACACAATATCAATAAAATTATGGAGTAGAGGGTTCTAATAGCTAAACCACTACAAACAACAAAGCTTAAAGGGACATTACTTCAATTTTACCCGCTCTTTGTATGAAATATTACATGTATTTGGAACTATAGGCACAAATTTGCAGCATAAGTTCGGTCTAATAAAATTTTAATTTACTAAAATAAATTTGGTCCACGCGACTATAAGCGAAAGTAGGATTTCCGAAACGTCACAAAAATCGAGATTGCGCATGAAGTGGTCTCTTCGTTAAAAATAGTTGCTAAACTAGAACTGCTTTTGGGAAAAGCACATGTCTCCCACAAAGGCATCATCTTTGATGATGCACAGGATAAAACTGGTGAAGTGAATATAAAGATGGCAATTTATTTAAAGGGCATACGGAAGTTCTGTGCAATATTAGTCATAAACAATGTCACAAATTTTTGGAGGATCAGGAAAAACATAAGTTTCAATTTCTGATGGGCCATAATCCTGAAGTGCCAGGGTCAATGTGGCTGGTTGTCAAACTTGTTGTCATTAACATTTTGATATATCAGTGAAGATGCACTGAAAAAAGACCATGAGAGTGAGTGTACAAGGCTATCAAGGCCAATTGTAAATAAATAAATGGGCCATAAGTCTTATGTGCCGGGGTCAAAGCGGCTGTTTTTTTATTACACAGATAATTATAGCATTTGGTGAACATCATATAATAAAAATAGCAGAAAATGAGAGAAGAACCAAATCATGAGATGAACCAGGTTAGTGACATGTTTAAAAGGCTAATTTCGGATAAATCAAAGGGCCATAAATCTGATATGCCTGGTGCAAAGTGGCTGGTTTTCGAACTTGGCCAAGATATTAAGGCCACACACATTATCATAATGTTTATTGAAAATCAGTTGATGAATATTTCAGTTACATAGCAGACAAGGCTTAAACAGCCAATTTTGGATAATTCAAGGGCCATAAATCCGACATGACTGGGGCAATACGGCTGGTTATCGAACTTGGCCGAGATATTATGGCCACAAACATTTTCATAAAGTATGGTGAAGATCAGATGATAACTGTTCAAGTTACAGAGTGGACAAGCCTCAAACAACTTATTTTTGATAATTCAAGGGCCATAATTCTGAGATTCCTTGGGCAATATGGCTGGTTATCGAACTTGATCGAGATATTATGGCCACTAACATTTTGATGAAGTTTGGTGATGATCCGATGAAAACTGTTTGACTTAGAGAGCGGACAAGTGTGACAGACAGACGGACAGACGGACAGACAGACGGACAGACAGGAGCAAATCAAAATGTCTCCCACACCACTACGTGGTGGGAGACCTTTGGTGAAGATACAATGAAAACTATTTGACTTTGAGAGATGAACCAGGTTAGTGACATGTTTAAAAGGCTAATTTCGGATAAATCAAAGGGCCATAAATCTGATATGCCTGGTGCAAAGTGGCTGGTTTTCGAACTTGGCCAAGATATTAAGGCCACACACATTATCATAATGTTTATTGAAAATCAGTTGATGAAAATTTCAGTTACATAGCAGACAAGGCTTAAACAGCCAATTTTGGATAATTCAAGGGCCATAAATCCGACATGACTGGGGCAATACGGCTGGTTATCGAACTTGGCCGAGATATTATGGCCACAAACATTTTCATAAAGTATGGTGAAGATCAGATGATAACTGTTCAAGTTACAGAGTGGACAAGCCTCAAACAACTTATTTTTGATAATTCAAGGGCCATAATTCTGAGATTCCTTGGGCAATATGGCTGGTTATCGAACTTGATCGAGATATTATGGCCACTAACATTTTGATGAAGTTTGGTGATGATCCGATGAAAACTGTTTGACTTAGAGAGCAGACAAGTGTGACAGACAGACGGACAGACAGACGGACAGACAGGAGCAAATCAAAATGTCTCCCACACCACTACGTGGTGGGAGACCTTTGGTGAAGATACAATGAAAACTATCTGACTTTGAGAGATGAACCAGGTTAGTGACATGTTTAAAAGGCTAATTTCGGATAAATCAAAGGGCCATAAATCTGATATGCCTGGTGCAAAGTGGCTGGTTTTCGAACTTGGCCAAGATATTAAGGCCACACACATTATCATAATGTTTATTGAAAATCAGTTGATGAATATTTCAGTTACATAGCAGACAAGGCTTAAACAGCCAATTTTGGATAATTCAAGGGCCATAAATCCGACATGACTGGGGCAATACGGCTGGTTATCGAACTTGGCCGAGATATTATGGCCACAAACATTTTCATAAAGTATGGTGAAGATCAGATGATAACTGTTCAAGTTACAGAGTGGACAAGCCTCAAACAACTTATTTTTGATAATTCAAGGGCCATAATTCTGAGATTCCTTGGGCAATATGGCTGGTTATCGAACTTGATCGAGATATTATGGCCACTAACATTTTGATGAAGTTTGGTGATGATCCGATGAAAACTGTTTGACTTAGAGAGCGGACAAGTGTGAAAGACAGACGGACAGACAGACGGACGGACAGGAGCAAATCAAAATGTCTCCCACACCACTACGTGGTGGGAGACATAATAATACCTCCACTATATTTAGCTTCTTAAAAGTTCGTTAACTATAATTTAACAATATCATTGAAAATCCCATTTTTAAGAGAGAATTCGATCGGACCTTTTGTGTTCTGTTAGAGGGTTTATATATTGGAGTCTATACGGACAAATATGATTTTTCAGAAGACTTTGTATAATTGTTACTTAAGTTTAGGACTGGGTCTTTAAATGAGCTTCTCTTGAGTCGTCAGATTGTTGGTTTGTTTTTTTTCTGTCCATCAGTTCCACAAAGTTTGTGACAGTTACTGTATAACCCTCTTCTTCATATATACAATTCAAAGTTCGAAGTTAAAACCAAACATACAGGCAATAACATTGGAAATTGTTTAGTGTCAGATGCATCAAGAAGAGTGTCAGATGCATCAAGAAGAGTGTCAGATGCATCAAGAAGAGTGTCAGATGCATCAAGAAGAGTGCCAGATGCATCAAGAAGAGTGCCAGATCTATGCATCAAGAAGGTCTTCAGTGTACACATAACCATGACTGACGGTCAATCAAATGAGATGACCCTGTATTTTCACAGTATTGTAGATCTATATACACGGTGTCAAGGGTATAGGCATCATTTTTCCGCATAGCGCCAATATTTTATCATCCTGAGTGTTATCACAGTATCATGTTAGACAAAACAAACCATGAGTAAGTCCATCAATTATTGAAACATAAAAAAGTGACTGTATTAACCAAAGTATTTCTACCGAATATTATGATCACTGAAGGTTAGGTTTTTACCTAGTTTTTTATCCAGGACTTACAGGGTTTCTTTGTTTTAGTGAAAACAGCTAGAGCAGGCTTGAATAAAATGACCATTTGGAATACATTTACAATTAAAATTTTCTGTTTTTCAATCAAAATATTCATTTGATATTGCTGTGAGCATCAATAATATTTAATGTAATAAATATTGCACATACACATATGCTGGTTTAATCTTTTAATTATTTCATACAAGCATGAATACTGACCCATTTCTTCGTATCATATCATGGGTCCGCACTCAAAATTGTACCACCGAATACATTCGACCAGACATGCACCACATTCTAATGCTTAACCTAATGCTGCATTTACTGTCTTTGTATTTATTTATTTTTGCCTAACTTTTCAAGGCCTCTGGGAGACTTTTTTAGTTGGGAGAGTCTACGATAGGGAAGATGCCTCAGTTTGCGAAGCATTATTGGTTCTTTTCCTTAGGATGCCTAAGGTAAAACTCCAACACACCTGACCCTGGTCTTACACATAAAAAAAGTAAATAAATAGAAAGGAAGAGTTAAGGATCGTTCTCATTCTCTTCACCACTAAATTAAAACTTGACTGAACAAAGCAACTGCACTTCAGATTTGAGTTTATCAACAATAAGCTGTACCATGGTTCTACATGATGCGGTGACCCCGTATGTCAAAGTTTTCTTGATTTTACAAGGTAATTCGTATAACTTTATTTTTGAAAAAAAAGGAGATAAAAATATTTGCATGTAGAATATAAACCTATCACATGTATAAAAGTGTTTTCATTAGTTTAAATTTTATAACAGCCAAAAAAACTGTTTGTAAATGAGTTGCACACACAGATATGGAAACCCATAGGGTCCCGCCTGATAATCTAGATCGCGATAATTGTTATCAAGTCAAAAAGCCTTATTTTTTAAACAGTTCGCAATATATTTTACCATTTATCTGTAATATTTTATTGGTAAAAGACAGATATTTAACAAGAGAAAATGGATATGTTTGGCGTAATTTTGTGTTTTACGCAATATTTTTTGCGCAAAACTTCTTTCAATATTATGTGATCATGTTCTATGAAAGTGGTGAAATGGCGGCTAGTTCTATTATTTTGAAAGTTTGAACAGCCAATAGAGAGATTTAAATCTCGCAAATTAATACTTGTTATCATTACACAGATGCCCCTACAACCCCTTTCCGTGCTTTAAGATTTGATTCACTAAGTTTTCTGAGGGAGTGGAGGCCAATACACTCCCACCACCAAGAACCACCTAACCCTAATGAAATGGCTACCGATGTGACTCCAGGAATTAAAAAAACTGTACTTTGTTTGGTAGGGAAATGTGGTTCTACCTTTCATCCCTCCCCGAAAGAAACTTTTGTCAGTTTGAGTGTAAAAATTATTAAAAAATTGAAAAGAAAAACGTGGAGATGGGGGGCATGGGGGCAGGGTAGGGTAGACATGGGAACCACCACCTGCCCCAAACCTGAAGAATAATTTTGTCAGTCAGGTACCCACACCCTACCCTCCCCACCCTGGGAGAATTTTTTACTAAGCCTGTCAACTTCTTATCATTCTATAGATCTCCATCCCCACTACAATTCCTTTACCCACATTAAGATTTTATTCACACCCTTTATATATTACATACATGTGTCTATATAACAAATTGCTTTATCAACCCTGTTGAGATAAAAGGCATGTTATAATACGATATCCAATATATTTTTTAAACAATACTAACAGGTGTTAGGTTATTTATCTCCAGAAGCATGTACTTTACATATCAATCTGCAGAACACCACCTACACTAACATGGACAACTGTGTTTTTCTCATTATGAATAAAATGTTGATGGAACATTAACAACTAACTTTTGATATTTCACAAGAAGGTCAGCAGTCACTAACAATGTTCACTGGTGTTTTTTTTTACAACATGCTGCAGGTCAGATGACCTACTTTATTCCACAGTACGGGACATGCAAATTAAATATGTTTCATTCTTTGTAATGATAAATTGTTAAAATTTATATGCAACTTCTTTTAAATTATAAAGTTTAACAATGCAAAGTTCTAGATTCCTGCAATACATTTGTTTAGTTCTTAATCGCACAATACAAAATGGCGTTCATGACAGATGAATAACTGAGTCATGTGCTGCAGTCACGTGACCATAGTTAATGCTATAAATATTATTCCTTAGCCTGGATTCCAGGCGATGAAGTATTTTGTTTTCATTAATTTTCCAACTAATTATCTGGAGCCAGTCTACATCTCTATCTGAACTTCATACAGACATCTCTCTCAATGCAGTATGATAGAAAATAGACTGGCTACAATAAAAGTTTGTTATGATATATAAAATATAAATAAAGACAAAGCAAACTTATTATCAGACTAGTGGCTAGTATAATTATTCCTATATTGAGCTGGTTTTTAACGTTCGCTAACAACCTATATATGAAGCTGGGCCACACGGCACATGGAACTCAACATTCGCTGTAATCGTCTATATGAAACCGGGCCCATTATTCTTTTGGATCAGAATAGATGTACGTTGTAAAGGTCATTAAGTAATAATTAAATAGTACTTATAAGTTATGACCCATACTTCGTCCAGAAAAACAGTAAATTCCTGCAATGTTTTTCAAGATATTAAAACACTATTGCTTGGGAATTATTATCATCAGGGTTACACAGGATATGAAATTTTTTGAAAAATTAGTTAATAATATCTTCAGAGGTTATGATAGTACTAGAGATAAACTCTATAATAAACAGATAAACAGAATTAGGATATAATTCAGAAATGATGGAATATGTTCACATTGTTAATTGTTTAATAATTATTTTCAATTCACAGAGTTTATGTCTTATAACCTGAATTTTCATTCACACAGAGTTAATGTCATAATATATGCTGAGTTTTTCATGTTGCATGAGGTTTTGACAGCAATGTTTGTAATAAATTAACATAACCTGGCAACAGATTCTAACAACTACTCATGAAAGTAGTAATGTTTTTGATCTTATTAAGTTCGATTTTTTGAAAAGATATTATTCATGTTGCAGAAACATCTTCTTTACAGAACATGTTGTTTAATCTACTTCATTAAAATCATTCATTTCCAATAATTATCAAAGAAAACAAGAGCCAGTCGGAAGCGACAGCACGCTCGACAATTCGAAGTCAGACATATTTAAGCACATTTAAAACTGGGCTTCATTTAAACTGGGGAGTGATTCAGGAGTTTATGACACCCAACACACACACATGAACAAAAGTTTCTTAATCCAAGTTAGGAAATCAATAAATTATAGTAAGGTATGGTATTGTTGTTGGTGGTGTTGTTGACGGTGTTGTTGGTGGTGTTGTTGTTGGTGGTGGTGTTGGTGTTGTTGTTGTTATTAGGGTTTTTGTTGGTTGTGTTGTTGGTGTTGTTGTTGTTGGTGGTGGTGGTGTTGTCAGTGTTGTTGCTGTTGGTGGTGGTTGTTGATGCTATTGTTGGTGTTGATGTTGTTGTTGGTGGTGGTGGGGGTGCTGGTGTGGTGTGGTGTGGTTTTGATCAAAATGAAAGTTAGAGTTATGGTTCTTGGCATACACACTCGGGACATGATGATGAACAAGTGTGCCAAGTGTGCCAGTGGGTCGGGGGTGGGTGGGGGGGTGGTGGTGGGGGGTGGGTGTGGGTGGGGGGTGGGTGGTGGTGGTGGGTTGTGGTGTGGTGTGGTGTGGTGTGGTGGGTGGTGGTGGGTGGGTGGTGGTGGGTGGGTGGGTGTAGGGTGGGTGGGTGTGGGGTGGGTGGTGGTGGTGGAAGGTGGTGGTGGGAGGTGGGTGTGGGGTGGGTGGGTGTGGGGTGGTGGTGGGTGGGTGGGTGGGATGGGTGGGTGTGGGGTGGGTGATGGTGATGGGGGGTGCTGGTGGGTGGGTGTGGTGTGGTGTGGTGTGGTGTGGTGTGGTGTGGTGTGGTGTGGTGTGGTGTGGTATGGTATGGTATGGTATAGTATAGGTATAGTATAGTATAGTAAAGTATAGTATAGTATAGTATAGTATAGTATAGTATAGTATAGTATAGTATAGTATAGTATAGTATAGTATAGTATAACCACTCAACACTTTCAACCAAAGTATGTTAGGTACATCTGTTTTAAACCTTTTCTATAGCATTACCTATGAAAAGCACTAACATTGAAACTTTAACCATAATTTCTAAGTCTTAATTCTAATTTCTAAGCGAAAAAGGGCAAAAATAAAATAAAAAAAGCAAGGATGAGTTATGGGCCTTTGAAAATCAACCTGATGTATGATAAAATAAAGGTATACAAAGTTTTAAAGTTGTCATTTTAATAGAATGAAAGATATGAGGTTTCACCACCTTGCACGCAAACTTTAACCTTAATTTCTAAGTCTAAAAAGGGCAATAATTTGATATAAATCAAAGAAAGAGTTATGGTTCTTGGCATACATAGTCATGGTCATGATAGTGAACAAGTTTCAAAGCTATAGTACAAGAAGTATGAAAGTAACTAGCTTGCACGCAAACTTTAACCTGAAATTCTAAGTTGAAAAAGGGCCATAATTTGAACAAAACGGAAGTTAGAGTTATGCTTCTTGGCATACCCACTCGGGATATGATAATGAACAAGTGCTGAAAGTTTCAAAGCTGTAGTATAAGTAGTATGGAAGTTACGGGTTTGTACACTAGCTTGCACGCAAACTTTAACCTGAAGTCCAAAAAGGGCTATAATTTTAATAAAATGAAAGTTAAGAGTTTTGGTTCTTGGCATACACACTTGGGAGATGATGATGAACAAGTGTGCCAAGTTTCAAAGTTGTAGTTTAAGTAGTATTGAAGTTATGTGTTTGTACAGTAGCTTGCACGCAAACTTTAACCTGAAATTCTAAGTCGAAAAAAGGGCCATAATTTGATGAAAATGAAAGTTAGAGTTATGGTTCTTGGCATACACACTCGGGACATGATGATGAACAAGTGTGCCAAGTTTCAAAGCTGTAGTATAAGTTGTATTGAAGTTATGTGTCTGTACATTAGCTTGCAGCCAAAATTTAACCTGAAATTCTAAGTCGAAAAAGGGCCATAATTTGATCAAAATGAAAGTTAGAGTTATGGTTCTTGGCATACATACTCGGGACATGATGATGAACAAGTGTGCCAAGTTTTAAAGCTGTAGCTATAGTAGTTTTTAAGATATCAGTAGGTTGCACGCAAACTTTAACCAAAGCGGGATGCCGACGCCAACGCCGACGCCCAAGTGAGTACAATAGCTCGACATATTCTTCGAATAGTCGAGCTAAAAAACTTGTTTTAACCAGCAAAACTTATCTTTTTTCCAGCGAGAAGTAAGGTTATCATGCTAAAGTTACTTCCCCTGAACCAGTCTGCAACAAGTGGTACTGAGTTTGTACTTACTTGGGTCTGTCCTGTAAGACTGTCTCTCTGGGTAGTACTTGGCATCTGAAGTTCAAAATAAATTTTTTCAATATCCTTGTAAAGACTGCATTTAAATGTTAGCGTAAAAAACTGATCAACAAGAAATAAGTACAGTGGAATTGCAAAAAAATCCAAATGTTTTCATACCATAATGAAAGAAATTGATTCCATTCTTGTATTTATATTCACAGAAAGTCATATTCGATCAAAATCTATTTGTTATTATTTGTGACAAAAATACTTTTTAATATGGCAGTGAGAAGAGTATTACATACAACTGTATACATCCAATAATGAGAACCAATGCCCAGACTTAATGTTTTTCTTAATAAAATAAAATAACTCAAAAATAGATTTGTGACAAGTGTACATATTAAAAAAAATGTTTGCAGTTTTTTTTTATTTAACCCTTTACTTTATATATATGCCTTTATCACATGGGCAAAAAGTATAGATCCAGATCAGCCAGCACACCCCTGCCATCCTATCAGTATCTACACTGTTAGCTTTGTGATTTATTAGTTGATTTCTGGATAAGATGCACCTAGTGCAGATCCAGAACAGATGCGTCTGCTAATCTGGATCTGGTTGCACACATTGCTTCTGTGTTTTAATATTTTTTATTCCATGTTTTTACATTTATGTTGAAATAAATCTATCTATCATCACAACGCTTAACCCTTTCCTCCATAGACACATTTTAAATGCATGGGCAAACAGTGTATATCCAGATGAGCCGGCACATCTGTGACATCTGATCAGATTCTACACTGTTTGCTTTTTTGATTCATTAGGTTAATGTGACCAGTGCAGATCTTGATCAGATGTCACGCAAGTGCCCACTGATCTGGATCTACACTGGTTGCACACACATAAAAATGTGTATAATTATTTAGAGGAAAGGGTTAAATATGGAGTAATTGGTTAAAGGCTGAGATTGGTTGTACTGGACAACTTTTTCTTAATTGAGGTTGAGAGGGGACTACTTGGTATCTGTCTAGCAATGATTCTGTCAAAAATGAATGTTATCAGAAACAACTTGAAAGATTATAATTCATGATAATTGTCCATTTAAACCATAAAATAAAAAGAAAATTTGTTTTTTACCAGTGAAAGATAGAAATATCCTCTATATTTCATAGTTTATTTGAATAATTGATTAATTATGTATGTATATTGCAAAAGGCATGTAATACTATGTGTGGGTGTAATTTCATTGTAATGTAGAATGTCCTGTGTCTTTTAAATTTAATTAATTTCCTCAAAAATTATAACTTGATTTTAATAAAATTAATGTTATTCACATTTCAAGTACATTGTTGTTTTAGCAGAACAGAACAGAACAGAACAGAACACATCTTTTATTTCTCCCAGGTACTTTACATGTACAACATGGGGATATAACAAAATTATAATGTAAATTTTACATATAATGGAGAAATTTTAGAAATTGTAAACGAATATAAACACCTGGGCATATACCTCATGATATATACATCAAGAATTGGAAACTATTGAAAGCCAATCCATATAGCAAGTCAAGCAAATAAAGCAATGTTTATGCTTCACAAAAAAATACGAGCACTAGATTTACCATATGATATTCAAGTCGAGTTATTCTCAAAAACTATTAAACCTATTCTACTTTACGGCAGTGAATTATGGGGCTTTGCCAATCTATACATTCTAGAAAAAGTTCAGCTTAATTTTTCAAAAATAAACTTCATTTAAAAAACAGTCGACACCTTCTCATATGATATATGGAGAATTCGGAATAATACCTTTACAAGAAGAAGCGAAAATTAGAATGATATCCTTTTGGAGCAGAGTATCGGATCAAACCCAAAATAAATTATCAAACCAAATCTACTCAGTTATACTATCACTACAAACCCAAGGTTTACTACATTCATGCTGGTTAGATTATATCAGAAGCATAATTCAGAGTATTATGTATGGCTTAATCAAACAACCATAAACAAAAAATGGTTTAGTCTAACATTCAAACAAAAGATTTAAGACCAGTTATTTTCAAACATGGAATGACTCAGTCCAAATTAATCATCAAGTAGCATTAATTATAGATTGATAAAAACTGAACTCAAATCAATACTTCCAAGTCCTTTCAAATCACTATAGTAGAATACTAACCAAATTCAGAACAAGAAATCATAGATTACACATTGAAGTCGGCAGGTGGCACAACCCACCTTTATATAACAGAATATGTCCATACTACAGGTGGCACAACCCACCTTTATATAACAGAATATATTTACATTCCAATTGATTTCTTCGTTTAAAAAAATTCGGTTCATTTTGCATGAACCGCATGACCCGTCAGTAACGTCATGGCTGTTACTATTGAAAACTCCCACGTATTACTCCCCCTTTTCACTTAATACTAATTTTTGAAAGCGTTCGACTTAACGATTATTTAAAGAAAAAAAATGCATAAAATGTAAATATAAGTAATGATTCTTATTTTGGTGCGGTTCATGCAGATTGGACGTGCACGCGAGAGCTGGCAAATTTACCATAAAGCGCTAGCGCGCTTTATGGATTTGCCAGCTCTCGCGTGCACGTCCAATCTGCATGAACCGCACCAAAATAAGAATCATTCCTTAAATGTCCATACTACAGGTGGCACAACCCACCATTATATAACAGAATATGTCCATACTACAGGTGGCACAACCCACCTTTATATAACAGAATATGTCCATACTACAGGTGGCACAACCCACCTTTATATAACAGAATACATGTATGTCCATACTACAGGTGGCACAACCCACCATTATATAACAGAATATGTCCATTCTGCCAGAACAACTCTTCTATTGGTGACCAAATACACTTTGTACTGGAATGTAATCATTTTGAATAAGATCGAAAAAGCCTTATTAAAACATATTATTACAAACGACCAAACACATTAAAATTTAGTCAACTATTTAACTCCACAAATAAGAAAGAATTAACTAACTTGGCAAAGTTTGTTGAAATAATCATAAATCATTTCAAAACATTACCTGTGTTCCAAACCGAATCAAACTCAAATGTTAAAATAGTCCCAAAAGTTTCACTAAAATTTTAATAGGGTACTATTCTTAATGATCAAATACGTTAACATTGTTTTTTCTCTTTGTTTTTGTTTATTACCAATACTCTTATGCGGTAGCCTGTTTCTTACTCGACGAGTATAATTTTCCTTACACTCTGCTGCCATTGTAAACTTTTTGCTAAATGGTGTTCTTGATGTTGTTGTTTGTTTTTTACTCTTTTCTTTTATTTAAGGAAAAGAGAAAAAGGCCAATCATGTACAACATTTATATTTGCCAACACACAAAACATGTACAATGTATATCCTTTCTGCGCCCGACCCTGTTTTCCGGACGGACATCCGTAACGTATTTAAACGTGACAAAATTTTGACTTCCCAAAACGCGACCCTGTTTTACTGGAGGTCGCCCGAAACATATTTAAACGTGTGCGTTTTTCACGATTTTAAAAACCATAATGTAAATCTGCGTAAATTTTATTTTAATGCCCGTTGAAAAGTGTATGTTTGAATAAAGCATATACGCTTTTGTCCGTTACCGGTATTCTACCTTTTAAAGAAATTCGGAATTTTCAACATGGTAAGAGACCCGTGTAAAACACTTTATCTAACGTTACGGTCTTTCTTCTGTAAAAAAAGGTGGAAAAATGCATATCAAGAATAGTGCATTAAAATCCCGAATTTCAACGCTCTTTTACGTAATTGGTGAAAAATTCGGTTTATCGCAGGAAGACTGTAACATAAAATTCCGTAAATTACTTAATCTAACAGTAATTAATTTTTATGCCATTGCAAAAAATGTCATTTTTAAGTAATTACTAGGTAGACATAGGATTTTTTTAAAATAATGAAATTCAATAACTGTTTTGGAGCAACTTTTTTATTTTGACAATGGAAGATGAAGAAACAGCAAAACATGTAATTAGATTTTTTTTCTTAAAATTGAACTTTTTAAAATTACTAATTTTCTTATCAGATTCTCTAGGTCAAATGTATTCAATTTCTTACTAAATTATATTTGAGAGAAAATATGCGATGCATTCAAAGGACTAATAGCTTTAAAATACCGATTGATGATTCCGCGTTCTTTTAAATAGCCACCAAAGTAAGGACTTTTTTAAAATGAAAAATAAATCGAAGGGTTTCCAACGAAAAAACAGGGTCGGGTTTTGAAAAGCGATTTTTTTTCGGGCGTCTTCCCGTAAAACAGGGTCGGGTTTTGGGAAGTCAAAATTTTGTCACGTTTAAATACGTTATGGTCGTGGAAAGGATATGGTTATATTGGGTTAACTATGTGTGTGCCCTTATTATTCTGGGCTAAAACAAACACTCTCAAACTTCTATATACTGTACATATTGTTTAATATTATCATAATATTATATTGTAATGTTTGTAGTTTTCTTTACTGTTTTGTTTTTACTTTTTGTTAAAATATTTGTTGTCCTCTTTGTTGAACAGGGCCATTATCACGTTGACCGCCAAACTATTAATATTGTAAATAATTGTAATACTGAGTATTTACTAATAATATATAATCCATATCGTTTACAAAAATGAAAATGATTGACTGAATGACTGACTGACTGACTGAATGAATGAATGCGTGAGTGAATGAATGAATGAACGAACGAACGAACGAATGAATGAATGAATCTGATTGGAACAACTCGGATAGGATCGATAGAAATTGAATAAATGAAATTATTCTCATGTTTATGTGTATATACATACTGAGAAAAATTGTAAATAAACTTTGAACTTGGAAACTTTGAAAATTCAATATAAGGCCTAAAAAAAAAATAGGTTTGTTTCTGGTTACCTGACCGACCGTCTCTTTTTAGCGCTGACCGTAACTTTTTTTCAGCCCTCCCAAAAAAATTGTATGAAAAGCCGACCGGGTTTTTGACCGACGAAAAATACTATTATTGTCGGACACAATGTCCGGTGCAAAATAACAGCCAGCACCGTTTCATTTTTGGAAAATTTACTTTCACTTTCTTCTCCGGTGCTTTATTTTAACTGCTAAACGCGTGGTTTTTGTCCATGTATCACTATATGTAAACCCCGTTGCGTGTGCTTTTGGGTCAAGGTTGCTAATTCCATAATTGAATTCGCCAAGGCTGTCAACGTTCGGCGAGCCAGTAAAAATATTCTTTTTGATCCATCGACGACTTCATTGAAGTTCAAGTTCAATTAAGGAAGCAAATAGATTAAGATTTCTATTCGAAGTGCATACGTGATACGGCGTTAATGCAGAATCGTTGAATAATGGCTTTATGAGTGAACAATTATGTACTGATATTTATATCGTAAAATGAGTGAAAGAAACAGCACTGATCAAATTATTAACCCTGCTTTGGTGGTGGTGATAGAACTTTTACCATCATTGACGGGATATGTATATATTTGATTATGTGTTAATTGCAACAATATCACGAATGTAAAGCGAAAAAAACGACTTAATACGATTTGAAAGTGAGGCACAGTGGTTGTAAGAAGTGGTAGGTATTAAGGTAAGTATATCCAACATATTTTTTTACAATAATAGCCATGAACAAATCAACAATATCCATGCATTAAACCACATTACGGCATTACGCATGGCGGATGTAACGTTACCCTGGATAAGCATTATAATACATGTACAAAGTTATTTATCATTACGTTTTATCGGTATTTTGTCTAAGTCTTCGGACACCAAAATTATTTAGCCAAAATAATTTCTTTCAGCCTCTTAAAAATGGGACACCGAAAACAACATTTCTTCTTCCAGTAATACGCAGAGCATTGTCGCATTAAATAACACAGACATAGGAACGACGTAAATTTCTGACCGTGCATTTTAATTTGCGATGTTTAAGTCTGATGTTCATAATTTTATTACGAGAAATAAAGTATACGACGTACATTTTTAATCGTGCTAAAACTTGCCCATAAATTATCCGAGAAATTATAAATGTACATTGACTAAAATCAAATTTAGAACTGCTATGAAAACCTGTTCAACACCTGTTAATTGACCGTTTTGATCTAAAATGTCAGCGATGCTTGTGTATTTAACATCAAAGACCCCGACGTCAACTTGAAATGATGCGCACCGCTCAAAAATCGATCGACGCAATTGTACACAAGAATTTCAACCCGTTAATAAACTAGGATGATTTCATTTCTAAATCAGCTGATTGTTTGAATGACATCGTATCTAGTATAATTATTGCTAATTTCTGATTAAGTGCATTACCGCCCTTGCGCCGGCAGTTTGCACCCCTATTTGCGAAGCCATCACATTTTTTGTTGATTATACAACAATAGAATGTTTAAGTATGGAGTTAATTGCTTGACAAAGGTAAGCAGAAATTTCAAAGGAAGAAACGTCTCACAGGTGTTTACTTATTCTCGGCTTACGTTTACGGATGTGTTACCGGTAATTAATGTACATGTATCTAAATGTTTGGACAATCTTTCTATAAATAAAACTTCTCGTCTCTAAATATTCGTTCAGCCAGAATAATAATTTTTTTTCCGTCCGAAGACTTAGACAAAATACAGGTATCATTTAATGGGGAAAAACGGGGTCGGCGGATCGGCCGCGTTATATTGGAGTTCGCGATATAGCGGATCGCGATATAGCGGAGCTCCACTGTATAAAATGCAGTGAGTTTTCCCTTTTCTACACTTTAATACCTTAAAAGATACATCGAAAAAAGATAGATACTAATTTAACAATTTTAATCTTTGATTTACTTACTTACACCCAAGATGTTATATACCTGGACTTTGGTTCCTTCCTCTAAAAAAAAAAAATAAAAAAAAAAATAAGCCGACCTACCGACCCATTGTTTTTTCAAGGATGTAACCAGAAACAAACCTATTTTTTTTTTAGGCCTAATGAAACAATAATTAGATTTCAGGTCAAGATACAAACAAACAGAAATAAATCAAACATACACACAGAAGAGCAACAATTACTTAACAAAAAAGACAAACAATCGAAAATGATAATATGAAGAAGAATGGTTGAGTAGACATGTGGGGTAGCAATCCATATACTTACTTTATTAATATTAATGTACTTTTTGTCACGACTGTATCGTGTAAAATAATGCTTTGCGTTATGTTATTATTATGTGCTTATATACCAATTGATGTCTTTATCATGTTAATTATTGCTTTGTGTTATTGTTGTTTGCTTAAATTCTATTTGTTCTGTCTTTGCCATATCTGTTATATTGTAAATGGCCAAAGGCAAGATTTTGCCGATTTGCCAGTAAAGATGAATGAAAGATGAAATGAATATTAATAATGAATTTTGACATTGGATTAAGACAACAACAACTTTTAGAAACATGCCAGGGGGAAAGTATGAAATCAACATCATTACCCAGTCATTGCAGTGGTAAATTATTTAAAATGGAAACTTGTAAAGAGTACTAAAATGCAACGAATCAAGTCATATCAAATAATTATGTTCAACTGGATATGTTAATGACTCTAATAATCTTTTTTAAATCTCAATAGAAATAGGTGCCTTCCCCTCAGAAATTTTCCTTCAAATTATTAAGTTTTCCCCCCAAAAAGTAACTTAACACTAATTTTTTTGTTGTTCCTATCTATAGAAAAAAAATATTATTCTCCCCAAAATTGAAGGGAAGGGCCCCTTGCCCCTGGCAGTGATAGAAGCCATAAAAATCATAAATTAATGTGTAACAAATTCAAATTTTTCTCAGTTTTTCATGTAAACATAGTTATTCCATTTTTTTATTTATAAAATGATAATAAGAAAGAATAAGTGTAAACAGTTAATGACGTTGTATGTTTTATATTTTCAGTCTAGATGGGGCACAACAATGTTCCGACAGTCTTGAGAGGCTCATTTAAACATCTGAACTATGTTACACCCCTAGACCAAATGGTACGTTCATTAAACCCTTTCCTTCACAGACATGCCTTTATTCCGAGGGTGAACAGTTTAGATCCTGATCAGCTGGCACATCCTTGCCGTCTGATCAGGATCTGCACTGTTTGCTTTTTTTTCCTTTAGATTACCCGGTATTTCTGACCCAAATGTGACCAGTGCAGATCATGATCAGACGGCAAGGATGTGCTGGCTGATCTGGATCTAAACTGGTCACACATGCATAAAATAAGTATTTATGGAGGACAGGGTTAACATGATCTTTAACCCTTTTCTTCATACATACACATTTTACATGCATGAAACCAGTGCAGATTTAGATCCAGATCAGCAAGCATACCATATATTCCCTATTAAACGCCCCTCTCCTAATAAACGCCCCCCCCCCCCCAGTCTTTTTTCAAAAGTAAACAAGTGACTTACAATGACATGACAATCTTTAATCTCTCAGCATTAATCCAAATGAATACATTTCATCATTTCGGTGTGAAAAATTTCATTTCAGGTTAAGTTTTTTAAAAATAAGTTATAGGAAAATGACAAAATTGTTTCCTACGGTTATTTTTTAAAAAATAACACAATTATTGAAAACTACATTTTGTCAATAGTTGGTCTCTATTAAAAGCCCCCCCTTTGCAAAATGTAACGCCCCTGGGGGCGTTTAATAGGGAATATACGGTATATGTCCTATCTGATTCATTAAGGATAATTTAAGAGGAAAAAAGCAAATAATTCTTTAAGAGGTGTTTCAATAGTGTGGTATTTTAGATAAAATTGAATACAATCATCTTGCTGTTCTGCTTTTGATGTCTTTAACCCTTTCCTCCAAAGATACACCTTAATAGCATGGAAAAACAGTGTAGATCCAGATCAGCCAGCACATCAGTGTCATCTGGTCAGGATCTGCACTGTTCGCATTTTGATTTGTTAGGTTATAACTGTCCAAAATGCGACCAGTGAAGATCCTGATCAGGCTGCACAAATGTGCCGACTGATCTGGATCTACACTGGTCACACATGCGAAAAAATGAGAATATACGGAGGAAAGGGTTAATCAACTCAGCAGTTAGTTAACTGGCATTGTAATATGTTAACTCTACTTCATATATGCACTTTATTGCATGTGCTGCTGGTTTAGATCCAGATCACCCAGTACATCCATGCTGTCTTATCAGGATCTACACTGTTGGCTTTATGTTCACAAATAGCGTGATCTATTGAAAGTGAATAGATTCTGAATAGACAGCATGGATGTGTCAACTAACGGCTATTCCATTTAAACATACACCCCTTCCCAGGAAGGCACTTTTAAAATAGACCGTCTCCCATTAGAAGCAGATAAAATGCAAAACAGTCTCCCTTCTGGATTTGTTTTTCTTCAATGTTGGAAGAGATTTTTGTTTAATAATTGGAAGTTTTTTTAATATTGAACATCATTCATAAATGCATGTTTCATGCCTGGCGAGTTCATATTTATCTGCCACATTAGTAATATATCTACCATATTCTCAAATCCCCCATGCTAAAGAAACAAGACTTGTAGTCTGATTTCCGAAAGGCAGGCCTACTGCAAAGTCCACACACATCGGTCACTAAGCATAACTTTTAAACCTTTGAATTGTAAAAGCTAGTTAATAATACAATGCATCATGACAGAGTTTTATACATTTTATAACCTTTGACTTTTTGCATGACTGCCATATGTATGTTATAATGTGCTTATATTGCCACATGGGTCTCAGACCTATTGGTTTTAATGAAATAAAACTTGTAAACTTGTAAAACTTGTAAACTTGTCATACAATGGCAACAAGTTCAACAGCACATTCTGCATTCAAGTAACAATAAAAGGAAATTGTCTATTGAACCAATTAAGTGTATTCCATTACAAACTGTAGATAAAACATTTGGGATATCCACAGTGGTTCATGCTATTTACCTTTGGTCCTACTATCAAACTGCTAAAATAAAAATGTATTAGAAATTAACTCACTACTCAATATAGTGCAGTCAAACCTGTCTTTAGCAGCCACCCAAGGGAGTGACAAAAAGTGGCTGCTGAACACAGGTCGCTGTTAAAGACAGTAAAAAAAACAACAAAATGTCAGTTTGTGTCATATTCAAACTGTTTAAGAGAGGTGGTTGCTATTTGCAGGTGGCTGCTAAGGCAGGTTTCACTGCATATGCAATATATATGTGTTGTATTGCACAAGGAAATAGTTAAGATCCAGATCATCCAGCACATCTGATCAGAATCTAGACTGGTCCTTTCTTGTCAGTAATAACGTTATGAATAAAAAACAAACAATGTTATGAATAAAAAAACAAACAATATAGATCCTGATTGGATGGCAAAGATTAGATCTGGATCTACACTGTTTACCAATTTATACAGCCATATCTCATGGAGTAAAGAAATTAACAGTTATTGTAACTTTGACGGTGTGCGTTCAGACTGTGTATTATATAAAACAAGAGCTATACTAGATTAAAGAACATTTTAATATTTTTAATATTTCGAAAAACTCAGAAACTGCATCTTGAACTTTACTGAGGTTAAACAATAAATGCTTGACACATTCAACTTCTGTGTAATAAGAAATGCCAGGTCAGCAACTTGACTATAAGGATGAATGGATAACAAAATATTTTTTAAAATATTTTTAAAATCCAGATAAAATGTAAACCTTTAAAGATCATTAACTTAACCCTTTCCTCCATATATACGCATTTTTACCCATGGGTGACCAATGTGGATCCAGATCAGCTGGCACATCCATGCCGTCTGATCAGGATCTGCACTGGCCGCATTTTAGTCAGAAATAACCTAACAAATAAAAAGCAGACAGTTTAGATCTAGTCCTATAAATATGATGTCGTAAATGCTTATTTATCTTTTTTTATGGCAATTACAATGTCATATCGCCGAACGCAGTTTTCCTGTCGCATGTTCCGACAGATTTTCAGTCAGGAAAGTAATATCTTAGTTTTCTGCAATTTTAAAACATGACCGGCCTAAATGTAGCAATATTTGATTAATATTACTCTTATTCTTGCTTCAGACACAAAATTTACTTACATTATCCAGTTATAAACTGGATAATCCATTTCAATTTCCACCACAGTGTTTTTGTCTATGCAGAGCTCAGCCGTGTAGACATTGCGCGATTCTGATTGGCTCATGCATTAATCAACCAACCGCCTCATGTTATACAGTACCAATTGGACGAATTATATATAAATAGATGTTTTTTATAATATAAATCATACATCCCCATAAAATCGGACAGAAGTATATTTAAAATTTGTAACAATTTCAATATTTTCAGTTGCATACTGAATTTTATGCCCTTGAAGAGACGCATATGAAAATTGAACTGTCTGTCCATCCTTTTAGTCCATGCCAAATTTACTTAGTGTCCAGGCTGTAACTTGCCATTATGTTTTCTTCATATCAACATGACATGTTATGTGCAAGACATGTTATTCTTGTCAAGAAATATCTTTATTGAGTTGAGGGTTTCAAAACAACTTGGCACATGTGATCACCTTAACAAAACAATATGTTGTGTATTGTCCAACAATAATGACCTGGCACTTCATTAATGTTCGTAAAGGTCATTGGATAAACTGGTTATATACATTCATATCGATTTAAAAGATGATTGTAACGTTTACGAAATTCGCCGACTATAGGTTCAAATGCAAGAGTGCCATGTCAATATTGTTGGACAATATAAGACCTAGCCTCCTTTCTCTATGGTCTCTGTTACTAAAACTAGACATTTCTTTATAGTATAAATTAAATTATTTATATAATGCATTTTTAATGAAGTTGTCAACCTGATGGAGGCACAGTGGTTAGATTTCAAACAAAACGTTTAATACATGTAGCAGAGTCAAAATATTACCAGTAAATTTCAAATATTCCAATGACTAACAAATGATATTGTTGGAAGCAAACCCATACCGAATGGCAACAGCGCCTAGCCATTCAATTCCAATCACACTACCGAAGCCAAAGACAGGGATGTTAGTGTAAATATAATCACACTGAAAGTTTCAACTCGAATCTATGGAAAACAGCAACACAGATGACATTTAAAGCTGTACTTGAGTGATGTAGGAACATATCAAAAATTGGACTTAATCAGACAATGGACAATTGTCAATTCAATTTGCAATTTAACTTATCAGAAAAAGTTGAAGAAAAATCAAATCACGGGCTGTATAATATTAATAAGATATATATTAATCTAAGATGATATTTTTAATAGGGTAAAATTCTCATCCCAAACCAACTTAAACAATTTATTTTAATGATGCAAAACTATTGATTTAAATAAAAACAGGGATTTTTCCAACAAGATCAATACTTGTGTCTTATTACCCTACCCAGTCTACACTGCTGTTTAAAAAAGAAAATTAACAAATTTCATTATTTAAAGTTTATCTGTATATTTTCCTAAAAATTGAAGTCAAATCCATAATGTATAACAACTCACTTTTAACCTTGTAACGGTTAAAAAGGTCATTTGGTTAACTATTTAATAAAAGTTTCATATAAAAGCTAACTAATTTCAGTGTATGTCTAAAAGGAAACTTGAAACAAAGAAAACAGCAATTGGATGAGCTTGCACGACTGATTGTTTTCATGAATTGCACTGAGAACAAATACAGCCAGAGAAAAAAATATTTTAGATTCTCATCCCCGCCCGCCCCTGTCCAAAACCACCCGCCCCAAAAAAATTTATTGGTAAAAAATTCAAAACATATTCTGTTCCATACAGAACAGGTATTAGACCATCCCGAAATACCTTCTTTTGGTATTTCGTTTATAAAAAATAAAATTAAAAAGTGCCCACCTGCCCCTTTTTTCCCAAAATCTGGATGAGAATCTAATAATTTATTTTCACTGGCCTAATTTCATGTTTTTATTATTTTATTTTTTAATTTTGTGATACTTTAAATCAGATTGTTTAAAGCTACAGTGTACTTTGACTAATGCAATATATTTTAAGAAGCGTAATTTTATGCCGAGTGTATTTTACAGATTTTTAGGAACTTACGTAACCAATGACAGCAAAATATTATGCCACCCACAGGTCTAACAGTTAAACTACCTCCAAGTATTCAGGGTTCATATACTTTAGCACACATGCCACTATGGTCTTCTGCTAGGGTTCTTAAAAGAAATGTGTCTACAGAATGTTTAACCCTTTCCTCAATAGAAACACCTTTATTGCAAAGACAAACAGTTTAGACCCAGATCAGATGCCACATCAGTGCTGTCTGATCTGGATCTAAACTGTTCACTTTTTTATTCATTAGGTTACTTCTGACTAAAGTGCGACCAGTGTGTGCTGATCCTTATCAAACAGCATGGATGATCTGGATCTACACTGGTTGCACATGCGTAAAAATGTGTATATATGGAGGAAAGGGTTAAGACAACGTTGACTTCTAAATATGAACCTTCAATGGGTTTTGCTTTTGTGACAGGGCGATGGCTCTGAACCTTTAGTGTATTTTACTGATTAATCTATCAAACCATATTTACTGGATACATAATTTTATATATTGAAATAAAAGTAAAAGGAAATTCAATTTGTGGTCATCTTTTATGGTAGTACAATTAGATCACTGCAAGGATGAGCCTTTCATGATGAGCGTACAGTGTAAATCCAGATTGGCTGGCACATCTAAAAGCGAACAGTGTAGATCCTGATCAGACTGCAAAGATGTGCCAGATAATCTGGAGCTTCACTGCTTTTCCATGTCATTGAAGATGCATCAACAGAGTAAATGGTTAATTACTCATTACTTTCAGTTAAATCCAAAAAGGGTTCCGTTTTCCTATACAAGATAATTCTGCCCCTATCACTGTATTGCTTCATCCTTCAAAATGAATGGGGTAAGATTTTGGTTGCCAATTAAAAAGCGGTAGGTCCGAGAATGGTTTTCAAATTCAGTTTTATAACCTTGGGGCATAGATGTATGTATATGTCACATACACAGATGTTCTTTTTTTGCTATCAAGCTTCTTGAAGTGTTAAAAGAATCCTGATAATCTATTCATTTGTACTTCTTTATTAATTTAATACTACTGAATTTCCAGTTGGTTTCATTAAAGTTGACATAATGATGAAAATACAGTCCACACTCGTTGTGTCGAAGTCGTAGGGACCGTACATTTTAATTCGAGATATCCGAAGTTCGACACATCCGAATTGGCGCCAATGCACGAATATCATACCTATATGTTTCAAATGGTGACATGATTGTGAGTGCTAGTACTCGTTTATGAAAGGGTTAAAATTTAGAGCAACAGACTATTGATCCAGATATCAAAGACAGGCCGAGGGTAGGGATGCTGCTCTTCTATGATATTTCTCTACAAGCTATGTGAGACATTTAGATTTTAACTTACTGAACATTTTAAAGAGATAATTACCAGTATGTTTTCTGGTCCACGATGACTTGCTATCTCCATCTCTGATTGTTGTCCTACAGAGTAACATCATTTCCAGGATTAAATGAATAGTCTATACTTGTAGTAGATGGTGGGTTAATGATTACATTTCACTGTATTCAATATTCATGTAGCTGGTTGGTTAACTGGCATCAAATCTGGTGGCTAGTACTATGCCAATGGTCTTCTCCAACAAGCGTTTAAACTGAAGAACATCTTTAATACTATTATTCTAACAAGTAAATTGTTCCACACATCAATTATTCTGGCACAAAATGATTTGAGTCGAAATGATTTTATGTTCTATAATTTCTAGTATCCCGGATAGAAGAGATTCTACTCGGACTGTGCTTTTTTAACATTGTGATTTTTTCAAAGTTAATTTCTTCTTAAGGTTTTTAAAAGAGATATAACTTAACGAAGAAGTTAACAGTTTTCAGCGTCCATTTCCAATAAGCCAACCGCGTGTTTAAAACAAATGAATGTCATAAAAACAGTTATCTTTTAGTTCCAAAACGAACGCACCATTTTCCAGTAAAACGTCAGCTTCCAATCTCCGCTGTGAAGAGTTAGGGTTTACAGCAGATAGACTCTCGGACTGCTTTGTAGCTCTGCGATCCAAATCTGTTTTATCAGTTTAGATTACATATTGACTGCTTATCATTCTGGATGAATCTTTATTTCTATAATGGTAAACGTGTGCAAACAGGGAAAGGTACAGCCTATTCAATTTATACCGTATAATTATAAGCCTTCACGCTTTCCACGTGCGACTGTACTTATAACAGTACATCTAGCTCGTGCACTAGGCATGTTTTTATGAGGCCAATATATGTTTGTTAAACCGCATAGATGCACAAACGCCAGACTAGGTTTTCATGTGAGAAACAGAATGCCGGTTTCATATATTATTACAGATTTAGTAGTTGGACCTCAATTTCAAAACTTGTGCGAATAAAAGTTTTACAGTTACTCGTCTTGCTTTCCTCGTGCATAATCCCGAGCATACCATTGACCGTCAGTCAAAATTACCGATGTGTTTAAAGAGGCTAGATGGCGCGGGCTGTTGAATGGCATAGACATTAATTTGCATTTCTAGTCTATGAACTGGCAAAAATTATTTCAGAGATTACTGTTTGTGTATCTCAGTTTTTACTGGAAATTTATTATTCACACATTATGATAACATTTTAATGCTGTTTAACAGACTAATAAATTTCATGCACTGTAATGATTATTACTTTACCAACATATCACAAATTATTCTGTACATAACGTACCAAAAACTGTAAGTAAAACAATGCTATTTCCGAAGCCTTTAAACTGAAACTACAATCTGATTAAAAAAAAAAAGATTTTAACAATAACTTGCACCTGCATGGCCCTCGTAAAATTGATAATTTCTGGCCATTTTTTCATTAAAATTAAAATTTTCATGTCAAAGACATCTTAAGAAATCAAAATATCTGTAACCGCCCTCTCTCCCCCCCCCCCCCCCCCACTCCAACACACACACACACTCACACAAACAGTAAGCTTTACAAAAAATATGCATGATTAAATCTTACATGTGTTTATGATGTTGGAAATTTGTAAATATACACTGGTATATATCAGCCACACTGGGTTTTAAAACATATTTTAGGTATTACTTCGTTTGTCGTTGCACTGTCATGGATAAACATTATTAAAAATCGCTGTAACGGCAAAATGCAGATCAATAATACTTTGTCCATATAAATATTTTAATGTATCTTTATTTTACCTAAGTTAAGAAATTTGAGAAGAGTAAGAAAAATAACTTGACCGAAAAATTCCTTACAATTCTATTGGCATTCAAATCATATCAATACCTATCAAAATCAGTGGCGGATCCAGGGGGTTTCGAGGGGGTTCGGACGAACCCCCATAATTTCCCCGATTTTCTTGTCCCGGGTGGTTCGAGGTTCGAAGTTTGTGGATTCGAATCAATATTAATGTTTTCCAGAAAAAAAAGGACAAAAAGTTGGGTGCAAAATTGTTCCATTTGGAGACAAACAAGCGGCATATGGGATGGTCTTGAGTGTCAAAACTTGGACTTAATTCATATTACTTGCTCTCAATTCTAACCTGTGTATTGCCAATGAACAACTTCGCACCCCTGCATACTTGCCACTGTATGTGACGAATCTGCTTCTTTTAATCAAACCAACAAAGTTATCAATTGTTAATCAACGAAAAACTTAGTATCGCATGTTTCTTGCGTCAACCAATTTATCGTCATGGGCATTTGATAAATCACAAGACCTTTTGCAACTTATTAAATTTCGCAGTTAGATTCTGTGGAATAAAATGTAACATTCATTCTTATGCTTATATTTGCAATACAAGAAAGAAACGAAGTTTGAATAAACAAATTATACATGTATTTTCTATATCACGTCTGGCGGCGAGTCATCAAAGACAAAAAGTAATGACCACAAGCACAACTGCTGTAAGTTCGCATAGAGTAACTTACTGAGGTATAGTCGTGCACAAATCATAGAAAATAAAATAAAATCCTAAAAAATATGCCAGGCGCACAATATCGTTCCAGGATTTTAGTAATTTCACGCTGTTCATGAAAATAAAGCATTTAAAGTAAAAAAAATCCACGCCCTTAACATACTTTATATCCTACGAAGAAAGTTTTTTGGCACCGCTCATAATGAGCTTTTCTGTCTTTTCAGGCACTGGCGTTTATACATGTAATTGTTTTCGTACTGCTTACCATATTTCATTCATTTATGTTCATTGACATTTGTATCAAAAGAGATGCCTTCCTTACTTAATATGCTCATTTTGAATGATTTCAGTGCTTGGTTTATATTTTCAGAATATAATCATCTTATCTCTTCTGATAGGGTGTGACATTCATTTGGACAGTTCGAGATAGACGTTCATTTCTGGCCTCAAGATTATGAAAGTGAGATTGGACACCAGTCTAAAATATCAAGCATCTGATTGCCTGAAGTGGAGGTCAGTCTCCTTTTTAGCCAATTAGATGCTAGAGATTTGGGACTGGTTTCCATTGTCAATTACATAACCTTGGGTCCTGACCTCAACTTACTCTTGAGATGCCGCCGTGCGAGCATTCGCAGCTTAAGATAATCATGTTTTACTTGCATCCGTAAACTCCAACTCCACTGCACACCTCCGCCAAAGATCATAAAAATAAATCTGGAGACCAGTCTCAAATCTCAAGCATCTTAATTGCTGAATCTCAAGCATCTTATTAGCTAAAATGGTGACAGTGGTGGATATTTTCAACCAAGCATATGCTTGAGATGTGAGACTGGTCTTCAATCTTAGTTTTATGATCATGGGTCCATAATATTGTCATGATAGCTGAGATTGCATCAGTTGTAGAATCTCGGTTGTTTTACACCAACAAGTACGAGAGTTAGTCTTCATCTTTAATCGCATTTTTGTGAAATTTTAAGTTATAACACATTAAAGTATTCCTTGCGTAAAATTGAAATTCAAAAAGCCTGACTAATGGAACACTTAAATTGTTGTGAAGTTTTAAGCAACACCAATAGTATTTGGTTTTCGGTTCTTAAAACGGCGACCGATCACAATTTCAGCCAATCAGATGCTTGAGATTTGAGACTGGTCTCCAGATTTAGTTTTATGATCTTGGGCACAGACGTTTGAGATATGATACTGGTCTACAGTTTAAGGGTTATGATGTTCAGCACAGGACCGTCGTCATTGTCGCATGTTCACATGCTGAAATGTAAATTATCCCAAGTCTTTATCCAAATACTGCAGACGTTTTCATGAACAGAAACTGTTGAAGTACGAGTCAGGTTTGTTTTTTGTTTCAGGCAAGTGTAGACTAATTCAGGGTCCAAGATCATAAGCATGAATTGGAGACCAGTCTCAAATCTCAAGCATCTGATTGACTGAAATGGCGATCAGATCTGGTCTCAAGATTTAGTTATATGATTTTGGGCATTGCTCTCAACGTCGGCAACAATGCGTCTGCTGAAATTGGTTAACAATAATTGACTCTCCGATCCTTTTGAAAGATCTGGAAACATTTTTGAAAACGTCTTCCAGGGTCTTCTCTTAAAACGTTTATCATGAATGATGCTCTACATAGTCCAATAACAACTCTGGAGCTTATTTCGGAATTTCGACACGACGGTCTTTATAAAAAGGGTCCTTAATTTTTCGATGTGACTCGACATTATCGATTTAGGGCAATACATTTCAGATTTACATGTGTTCGTGTATTGAGTGTTTGAATACTTGAAATATCGAAATCTTGAACAAATGTTGCGACTTCTCCGGGAATCTAACAGTCTTGAAAACGTACCATGGCACAAGACTTGTTTAAAATTGGACCGGTTCATGTATACGTCAAATGACGATGGCATAGAGACTGCCACTTCCTTACGAACAGGTGTAGACCTATGACAATACATTTTGTAAAATAAATTCATTATAATTATCATAATGTACGTATTCGAGGTCTATTATAATAAATACGTTTTGTAATACATTCCCGAAAACCTTTGAACACCCCTCGTACAAATCAACATGCCCGGACGAGTAAGTTTCCTTATTGAAAAAGGACAAAGAAGAGCGATATTAACATCATGAACATCTTGCATTTTGTAGCTCACCTAATCAGCTTCAGCAGATATCGGCCGATTTCGCCACAATTCGGGTAACAGTAACACACATATATAAAATACGAGGGGTGATCCAGAAATAACAGGATTGAGCGCAATACTGGCAAGGAGAAAACCCTGACAAGGAGAAAACCCCGAAAAAGATCTGTCATACATTTCAATCTTTAATACACAATTCCTGAAATTTTTAAAGCATTCTGACAATAAACAACACAAATATACAAATTACTAATTTAGAAAACAAAGAAAAATTAGTTTATTTGATAAATATGCAAGCAAGGAAAGTGTTCAACTATATTGCATCGGGGTATTTCAGAAGAAGGCGTATTATTTATAACTGATGTTTGCATGTTTGATTTTAATTGTATTTTGTTTATATCCATTTTTGTCATTTCGTAAATTAATAATCTGTTTGATCACTGAAATGTTTCATTACTTGTATATATATATTTAAGGTGAATTATAGGCCCATTAGACCGGGTGTTGACATAATTTTACATGTATTGCATGTATATGTGTACATTTATTAACTCATGTCACTATAATAAACAATTTACTTACTTATACGTGAACACACTCCATATGTACTGTGTGTGCCGGGGCGGTCAAATTATGACGTCGTTGACGCCACGGTAAAGTTATTTAAGCGGTCACTTTTCACCATTAACATTCACACACTTTTCATTTCGTCTTAACAGTTGTCAGATACCAGTGTGGCTTTAATTTAGACAAAACATAATGAATAGCCGTTGTTCGAATCTGTGGCCTTACCACGGGGAAGACTTGAAAATCCACGGGGGCTAAGTTAGGTGAATACGCAGGGTGCACTTAAAAGGATGTTCTATCCACCGGTCAAACAAGTTTGCATACCAATTTCCGTGCTTTTAATCTTGATCAAAAAAGTACGACCAAGTCTCGGCAACGGTTATAAGACGCTCCAGAAACTCTACACCCTCCCATCGAAACCGACTAACGACGTCCTTCACCGTTGTTATCGACGTCGCATCCAACGATAACCGGCGACCAGGGAAGTTTTGTAAATTCTGCCGCTTTTCATTTGTTAAATACGTATCAAAATAAAACTTCCGCGCCCAACAACTTCTAGTCACCGGCCCAACAAGACACCACGCTTTAACTCGCTTACTTAATGATTAAAGGGAAATAAACCTTAAAATCTATTCAGTAATATAGACAACATTTACTTATCTTGCATTTCATATTCCTTATATGACAATGAGAAATATTTCGACAAATGCTTCGAACTTTTGTGATGGTGGTCAATGAAAGTAATAGGGACTGAAAAATTGTTTTCTAAAATAGTAGTATTTTGGAAATATAAGTAAAAGATGATATTCATTTTCTATTAAGTTCACGTGACAACTTGTGCAAATTCTATTTTCTACTGGAATATTTCTGTGTCGACCTATTTCAAAAGCTAATTCATTGGATGATCTGAATCTAGCTAACGTTGTTTTATATTCATTTGGTAATTTTACATTTATGATATTTTTCACATTCGAACTCATGTTTATATAGACTATATGTTGCAAATCTCCTCGAATTATTTATACTAGAATACCATCCTTGTTTATAAATATCTAATATTCCTTTCTTATGATACAAAAAATGGATTTGACAGTAGTTATTATCTTGATTAGCCAAATATTTAACATTCCAATACAATTTAAAATTGTTTATATTTGGTGTGTATTCCTTATATACACATATACAAGGTGGTCGCCCTTCTATAAAAAGTCAGTATGATAATGGGGCTGTGCTTGCAGTCGAGTTATCGAGACTAAGCACCGGCTTGAACGCAACTCAATATTTACAAACAAAAAAAAAAAACAGTACAAAGGCTAAAGGAAAAATGTTGTACCAAAATGTAATAATAATAATTATTATAAAAATAATAATAGCGAATCCGGAAAAATATTGAATTTAGACTTTGCAGAAAAATCAGTTTTATTCAATAAATTATATGATATAATTTACCTTAACAATTAATTAATCATAAAAGTTACTTTGAACGTGACAAGATTATTTTAAAAAGGGATTTTTCCACACAAGTCCCACTTGATCGCCAATTTTACGTACATTTTCATGCTGAAAACGCTGTGAAATCGCTAATTTTTGACATCAAAGACACAACACAGAATTTTCTTGTCTATTTTTATTGATGTAACATAAAGAAAGTAGTGTAAAGAACATTTATCGAGACAGATCCGTTAAATATCTAAGAACGTTCTTAAGAAGTCAATCTTTCTAAAACTGAATTCTTAAAAACAGAAGAACATTACTGAGAAATTAAATGTACGGAATCTAAGAACGTTCTTATGAAACCAAACATTTTAACAGAACTAAAGAAATGGAATCTTAGAACGTTTTTTTCAAAACCAAATCTAAGAACGTTCTCAGAAAACCAAACATTTTAAAAATACTTAACGTATTGAATCTAATAACGTTCTTACAAATCCAACTGAAAGAACGTTCTTAGAAAACCAAACAAATTTTTACAAGACTAAATTTAGAAATTAAGAACGTTCTTACAAAACCAAATCTAAGAACGTTTTAACCATTTCCTCCATATATAAGCATTTTTACCCATGTGATCAGGATCTGCACTGGTCACAACAAATCAAAAAGAGTACTGTGCAGATCCTGATCTGACGGCATAGATGTGCTGGCTGATCTGGATCTACACTGTTCGCCCACGCAATAAAGGTGTGTCTGTGGAGGAAAGGGTCTAGAATACAATAAAACAATAAATAATGTATATGTTAAAACAATTAATAAATAATGTAAACTATACACTTATTGCTCTTAAATGGCAAGTGTCTGTGAATAGAAATCATAAGAAAATTTTATATTAATATCTCAAAATCACAAATGTCATACTTCAGAAATATATTTACACCATAGCCAAGTAAACAAATCATACTGGAGTTTCAAAATTGCTTATATCCATCACACAAAACCAGAATTTGGAGTTCTAAGTGCACATTTGTCACAAGGTTTCAACAGGTCTTGTATAATTTATGTTTATCTCATTCTGTTCAACACTCCCAATCAGATTTAAAGTGTTGTTTACAAGATGTACAGAGTAAGTTGACTGGAATCGGAACATAGATCTATACATGTTTGTTTTATGATACATGGCTCAAATCCCATGGGCAACCAGTGTAGATCGAGATCTGTCTGCACCGAGGTATATCATGATCAAGATCAACACTGATTGTCCCTCTGATAAATGGCATATCCGTTGAGTTGAAAATAAATCAACATTTGTACTGGTTTTCATACACTGAAATTGCAGATTAATAGATTCAAAAACTTAATTCCTATAGTAATATTCAATTATTTAATTGTAAACAAAACATTATTTCATTTTAAAAACTAATAATCAAGATTTACACAAACCATGAAAGTTTGTCATAAGTCATGAACTTACATGACAGTACAATACCTAAAAACATGAAATTGACAAAAGAAATGATAATGCAGCAGAAGCAGACCGCTAATCGAATTTGGGTAAGAGCACAATAGGAACAGAATTGTATTTGAGTCGGAATGGAATTGAAACGAATCGATATCAGCAGTTTGCTAACTTGGAAGTGTAAAGACTGTAGCATTATGTCAAGACCCGTGCAGATCGCCACTATTAATAGTAAATTTTAAGCTACAGGATATTAAATCCTTCTGTTATGTTTTTTTTTCCAGTTTCAAGTTAATTCAAGTTATTCCAAATCACAATGTTAACCTGTTTCTTCATTCTTTTGTTTGACCTGTTCCCTGCAAAGCATTTTCTTCTTCTTGTCCATAACATACTGGACATGGTAAACTGAAAAACAGAAACACAGTTTCTGATACAAAGAATCACATAGCAGCAGATATTCACAATATACCACCAAGTCAAAGTAAGTCTTAATATCTTAATATTTATGAATAATTAGAGTACCTAATATTAGTATGTTAACTTGTCAAATGCTCCAAATTAAACATATTTTAACATACTTTTCAGTCCTCCTGTTATAGTGACACATGGTTTCAGGCATAGTTCAAGTTACTTAAACTTCAACAATTAGCAGCATTTAATAGGTTTTGAGTCACATGCAAGATAACTAAATATAAGTTTCTGTCATATGGTTAGCTTGATAAAAATCTGAATTTTTGTGTATCTTTTTTACTGCTATAATCAAAAGGTAATAATTGTTCTTGGCATACTTGTGAGGAAAATAATAGAACACAGTATTGAGACTTTATTGGTTCTAACTGAAGTATTGCATGATAGACACCAAGTTGTAAGATTGCAAAGATGGCTAGAAAGCTATTGATTAATTGTAAATTTGAACAATAAATAAAGTTTTAAGAAGAAAGTCATTTATTAATATAAAGTTATAGGCTGAACAAAACTATGCAATACATGCATTAATTCATTCACACATTTTAATGCATGCACACAGAAATGCATGAACATTCACCAAACAGCCAATGTGACAACTAAGTAGAGCTCAATGCAAGCGGGCTCAGCAAAAATGATTACTTATCAGATGCATTCTATTTTCCTTTCATATGTTTACAATACATTAAAGTACATTTTGCTGCATGCTGGCGGATTCTGGCTCTTGTCAATAGTGAGTTTGTACTACTGGATAAAATAAAATTAATGTAATTGAAGTATACCTGTGTTTCGATATTCAGTATTACAGCATCATACAGCTCTCCATCATTCCAGCTTGCAATTGTCCCCAACTGTGAACTGAAAAGAAAGAAAACAGTTTGTACTGTTTTTATACATCCTTGATAAACTGCATTTATGCCCAATACAGTATTTGTAGTTTTTCCAACAATTATCTCAGCTTTTATAACAAGAAAGAATAAAACATGTATACTGATTCTTGTGTTTACCAATTAACCTGATTTTCGCATCCTTAGAAATAACCCAATTAATCTAAAATTGTGATTAATGTAGATCATGATCAGATAGAACAAAATGCCAACTGATCTGGATCTACACTTGGCCCATGTGATAACAGACACACTTCAAAAGATGAGGTGTATTAAATACTCTCAGTTTTGCTTAACAATCAGAAATTCAAGAATGTCCACGTGTACAAAAGTTAGTTGCGCCATGGTTTGTTGAGCTTTTATCTCAAGACAAAAAATACTTTTATTTAATGCCACATTGATACTCTCAAGATTTATCTCTCGACAATTACCATATTGTAACTGAAAATCATGATATAAATACAGCCTCAAGTGGCATGTCAATAATGTCTTCTTTCATTGAGAATAAAATTATGCATGGCCTCAAAAAGTAAATTCTTATTCCATTTCTTTTCAGTCATTTCCTTTTAGACAATCAACTTGAAAATAGGATATTAACTGTTTATTTGATGATTTCTCTTTTCCCAAGTTATTTTTAAACTGTAAATAATGTAGCGTTATGCTACCGCATAGAAGAGACTAACAAGGTGTAAGTCTGTTACGGACAGGAGCCCTCGTCGTGGTCGCTCGGACGAGCTACTAAGACTGCCACGCTGGAGAGCTTTGCTCGCCCAGTATTTATATAGAACCCTAGCTACCGTTAATAACAAGTTAACGATAATGTCGCTAGGGTTATATAACGATTGTAATAATAAATAGTCTGCAACCACAGCGATACACCGGTTGACCCTATCCGCAGGCCGTGTGTCCAGTGCAACCTTGCACTGACACACCGACCTTCTTACAGGTTCACCGAGTACGAACTAATATCGCTGTAGTTGCTTATTATATTACAAATAAAAGAATGAAATTAGGGAGACCAAGATTAAGTACCTCATCATCGTCATCTGTTCTTCTTCCTTTTGATGAATGTACCTCAGCTGCTTCTGCTGAAAAAGATACAACTATTTGAAAGATCAGCATGTATTGCCATGTTTAAATAATTGCACTGCTGACAATAGACATACTGAATAACCAAGAAATGAAACAGGACATGACATATGACCCCTAAGAAATTTTCATGGAAGCAAAATTTATGTAGGATAAAGATGGTGATGAGATAGAGACCTGTGAACATGTGTAAAGAAATAGATAATATTTTTCACAGATTTATTTCTTACGAGTACCTGTTAATGAGTGGATGCAATTTTGAGGCCTGTTACTTCGGAAGCCAAAGTGGGACCTTCACTTGAAAATGGTCAACTAAACTGTACCATCAACCGATTTTGTTGTTATGCAAACATTTCTATCAAATAATTTTTAAAAGTGGTTCAAGAGTTGCAGAGCACACAATTTTTGGGGCCTCTGATTTGGAAGCCCATGTGTGACCTTGAAGAAGGTCAGGATATATTTACATTGTTCATTTATATTATGATGTAATTGATGATGTCACATTAGACAAAATGGTAAAAAAAAGATACCCCCTGAATATGTTATATGCAATAGCATAACTAAACCTGAAAATACCAATAAAAACTGTGTATTCATATTGTAAATTAGAATGACACAAAAGATGTGTATGAAGGACTCAGATTCCCCCATTATCAGTTGCCATTGTCAAAAAAGCCAATATTCTAATTTCTAGTCACAGTACACTTAACTTCAGATTTACAAAATAGAGATGAGTGTGGTTGTGCTAAAATCAATGTTAAGCATCCTTTCAAGTTGAAGTACCTTCTTATCGTTGGATAAAGATCAAATTATACAATCAAAATTTCAAAAAGAAAATCAACAAAAAAATAAGCAAAGGGAGATAATCCAATTGAGTTACCTCACACTTATGTACTACTATTGGTACACATGATGGTCAACAAACATAAATTTTCATAACTTTGGCTAATATAGTTCAGGAATTATGTGCAACACAATATTACATAAAGATTGTATTGTATTGAAATACTAATCTGCCCTTAACTCTGGTTCAAATGGATATGGTCAGAAACAAAACCCTAGATGCACAACTACACATAATATTTAACAAAGCTGTTAAGTTTTATAATCATATACCTGTAGATTTATGGGAGACACACCATTACATGGTAAATGTATTATAACACAAAAAATACACAAAAGGGCCATAACTCTACTCTTAATAGGTCTGGACCGAAACAAAACCCCAGGTCAACAACTAAACATGATGGTCAACATGCCTGTAATGTTTATGATTGTTGAGTTCTGCACAACACAAGATTACAATGTTTTATACTGAAATACATACAGAACAGTTACTCTGGTTTTAATTTGTGTGGCCAAAAACAAAACCCCAGGTGAACAACTACACATGATGGTCAGCATTACAATAGAGTTTAGGATTGTGGCTCTTATACTTTTAAGTTATGCATGACATTATGTTTCAAACAAGAGGGATGGATAAAGAAGGATTGACGGGCAGGCAAATCTACTTGCCCCCATCTTTCAGAGTAGGGGCATTAACATATGACCTGTGTAACTCAAGAATCATTGCGATTTTCATCATAAATAAATACCTTCATGTCTCCTTAGTTCCTTTGTCACTCTCTCCAATTCGTCTTTAAATCATTCAATCTCAGCCAGATTTCTAGATTGCTGGAATGGAATTATTTCATAAATAAGTGCCTCTATTATTCTAAGGTACAATTTTTTATCACCCTAACTTGGTCCATTGCTTTAAGTTTATAAACTGTCCTCAGCAGTAACATTTTGATACAAAATTATCAGCATTAAGGATGTTCGCCTGGTTTGCTAAATTAACAAGCTGCCTTGCTCCCTAAAGTTAGTCATGTTCAATTGGCTCAGATTTGCTGGCATATTTCTATTGCAACAGTGTAAGTATTAACATCAGAACACAATCAATTACTTTGTTTATAAAGAAATATCAATTAATATTAACGCAATGAAAGCCAAAGATGCATTTTCGCCAAAAACAAGTCACATTTTTACTTTCAATCCGTCTTTGTACCTCTTTATCATGGATATGGCATCATCACATGTGCAACCAGTGTAAATCCAGATCAGCTTGCATCCTATGCAGTCTGATCAGTATCTATAATACAGTGAACCCCTCTATAACAGACACCTTATGGACTGAGGGAAAGTGTCCTTAACCCTTTCCTGTATAGATACATCTTTATTGCTAGGGCGTCTGATCAGGATCTAAACTGTTTGCTTTTTGATTCATTAAGTTATTTCTGACCAAAATGCGACCAGTGCAGATCCTGATCAGACGGCACGGATGTGCTGGCTGACCTGGATCTACACTGGTCGCACATGCATAAAAATGTGTATATATCAAGGAAAGGGTTAATAGCGGGTTGTCCTTAATTGTGGGTTTAAATCAAGAAGAGTTACATGTCTGTTCTTTACAAAATCGCCCATGATACCGTGGTGCCCGTAGTATTGAGTGTCCATAATAATGGGTTTTACTGTATTCACTGATAAAATGAATTATTTCTGACCAATAAGTGGTCATTTGAGATCCAGATCATATTGCAATGATGAACCTGGTGATCAAAGTATCCAATTACCAAGACTTCATTGATTACAATACTCTACATGCTGCATTGATTACAATACTCTACATGCTGCATTGATTACAATACTCTACATGCTGCATTGATTACAATACTCTACATGCTGCACTGATTACAATACTCTACATGCTGCATTGATTACAATACTCTACATGCTGCATTGATTACAATACTCTACATGCTGCATTGATTACAATACTCTACATGCTGCATAAATCTTGTCCACTTGCTCTTACAGTCATGTTTAATGAAACCGTTTTTTTTCTACATGGCTTTAAAGCTTCTCATATGCAGATTAATAATTACATTAATGCCAGAATTTCCTCCAATTGATTTATTCCATATATTTTTTTAATGTGACAACATAACATAGAAGGAAAAAAAGTCTGGTCTGAGTCTTAGAGGCTATAAGAAGCTGTTGATTTGGTTTGAAGGCTAGCAGTACTTTGTAACTGCTCTGCTCAAAGTGAAATAAAGTTAAATTTAATTTCTACATGAATCCTAATTTTTTCAGGTAACAATGACAGAAATGTTTAATACCAACATACCTTCACCTGTTCATCATTAGCAGATATCTTTGCCTGGCTCTTCTTCTTTGGAAGCATCTTTCTATACTTATTCCTAAGATAAAACATAGGGAAAATAAATGTCTAAGAAAAGCAAAATCCTAGCATTAAACTATCACATCACCAAATAAATGGTAAACCATTTACCCTAAATTCAACGACATTTGTGGGTATTTAAATATAAAAAAGTGTTGGTATTTAAATTGTGTATGCAAGAATCACTAAAATATGTGTAACAAAACACATGAATACTGAACAGGAGAAATATGAACCTGGAATTAACATCAAAACTTTGTCCATACTCATTTCATAAACTGTTACAATAGCTGTCAATGTATGTTTTATGTTTTACAGCCCCATTAATCACTGTTTGATAAAAATGATGAATAGTTCTGAGTTAGTGAAAGCTTAATCCTATATTTTAATGCAAGTGTGAAATGTGTAAAGCGAGGTGAAAATTAAAACTATGGCAGCTACTTACACCTTCAGTTTAAAAGCATTTGCTACTAAATGTTCTACACACTCAAAATGGGCAGGCTCTGGAAGTGATGCCATATTCCTGAATAATGTCTGCTGTATGACGTCTCCATACATCTTATGGGCCTGCAAAACCTTGTCATACACTCTGTTGCTAAACCTTGACACTGCTAGATGGTTCTGAAGACGTCCCTCCAGGTGTTGTATATCCTAAGACAACAACATAATATATTATTTGAACAAAAAAACTCTCCCTGGCCCAGTCCAAATACATTGTTGTATTCAAATATTGTTATCCCTGTCATATCAAATGTACATTTCATATAAATTACAAATTAATGGTTAACAATTCAATGGTAAGTAACCTGATGATCCCAGAGCATGACTGATTTAGCAGGGTTAAATTTGCAAGTGGTGTGGTGTCATTTTTAAATTTTATAGTAAACCTGCACTCTCTTATTTCATGATTATTTGTTTGATGAGGTTCTGTTTTTCAATGTTTTCCTTTAAGTGTAAGTGTCACATCTCATTTAACTGATAATTTTAGCAATTCTTGTTCATGAAGAAAAAGTCGGACAGTACTTCTTGTCGTTAGAATTTTGGCAATGCATGGAAATCTGAAACAAGTTTAAACATTTTTTTTTATTTAGAGTTGTATAACTAAGTTTTATATCATGTTAAGCAGACTTACTCTGAATCCAAATATGACCTGAAGGTTTCTCTTCCATGCTTTGATCTGGCTCTTGGACATTTCGTGTGATGGCTGCCTCTCTTGAAGTAAACGCACAGTTTCCATGAAAGTAAACTGCCTACTTCTTTCATGCAAGAGGTTATGATGGACTCCAACCTTGAGGGTCAAGAGTGTATCTAGGTTCTGGTAGATATTCACCATCACAAAAGGGTCATCTAAGCCTTTCCCATATAACGACCTTAAGGCAAGTAGGGTGTGGTGACCTCCCAGAACTTCTACTTTTGCACTACCTGAAAGATATAACAATTATGGGGATTCCAGTACAGACAGGTCAGAGTACAGAGTTTCTAGTAGAAGGTTTTTTTTCAAAGTTATATTTTCCAAGTCTGTAGATCTGTCAATGTCTTTTTATCTAAGAACAGAGTTCATTAAGTAAATCAAGCATAATTCTGCAAATACTAAACTGCAATTATGGTTTATTGCACAGTGCAACTCTTCTTATTGCCCTACATTATCATTAAGTTTCATATGATTCATCTGTAGTAGAGGTATGTTCTAAAAATATAAAATCATCAATACCATTAGCTAAGTTCTGAAAGAAAAAATGGGCATAACTGAGATTAAATGCATACACAAGTTAAAGTTTTTTTTCCTTTCTCATAGCCAATATGTTACTAAATGATGACTGAAAAAAAATGTGGGATAAGTAAAATGAAAGCATAAATGTAATAAAAGCAGAAACATTATTTGATTTGTTTATGTTTGCTTGCTATTACTGATGTAGAAAAGTAATGGAAACTAGTCAAGCTTATGGGCTTACAGAAAGCTTCACTGCACCCATGTGTAAAATGACAGACACTGGGCATTAGATCAGCTATCTTAAACAAACTAAGAAATCATATGATTTTTTCAGCTGTGGGTTTACACACTTCTTTGGTATCATTTGAACTTGTTCTCAAGTCCTAGTTTTCTTTAGTTTATTACACATCATTTTCAAATTTTTTCCATATAACAATGGAAAATGTAGTAGTCTGTGTCCAATTATAATGTATCCATATCTCTCATATACTACAAATCAGTTAGATTTTGTCTTGCAACTAAAACATCGAACATCGTGTGCGGCGACTGATATTTTCATTGAGAATAAGCATGGGAAAGTATAATTGACAGAACGTTGCTCATTGTTTATCATGCCAAGGTTGCTTTACTTTAACCCACACATTCTGTTATTGTTTCAACATCCACAAGGGGAATGAATCAACAGTGACAAAAAGTTTATTGACCGCGAAACCTAATTTTGAAGTAAAATAGAGCATCTTGATTGCAGCGGCAGTTCTAACAGTCATTGCATGATAAAAAATCGTGGTCGGCGTTTAGTGAAGTGCTTCGTTGCAACAGGTGTTTACGGAGGTTGCTCCCAGGGTCAAAATCTAATTGAAATCGAAATTTGTAGAAAGCTAGTTATTGAGATCATAAAGATAAAAAAGTTACCTGGTGTCTTAAAATTGTCAGCAGAAACTTCTTTTTCTAGAGTCATCCCCGCTAATGTTGTTATCTGTCCCAGGTTTTCTGTAAGGAAGGACTTCTCCAAAGAGGTAACATGGTTGAAGTTAACTGCTCGCACTTCTCTGTCCTTGTGGGGGCTACTTAGGTTGTTGATGTGCCCCGTAAATGCACCTAAATGAAGAAAGTCAATTTGTAAGCAAAACAAGTTATTTAAAATTGAAATTTGACATTTCTTTACACAACCTGAATGTAGATTAAATGTTAAGTATCATAAAAGAAATTTCCTTTAAAATTTCACTACCCTGTTCTTTTGAAAAGTTTCAGTATGCTGCAAAAGTAACTTCTCTATTTTTCTGAATACTTGTGGTGCAAATGAATGATTTATATAACTTCCAGAGCACTTTGCTTTATTAACTTACTTAAAATGAAGAAGTATTTCAATAACATGTAATTTTGTAAATATGGGTCCCACTTGTTGAACTGTCCGATCATGAACAATAACAGCAGTGCTCTGTTGTGAGAGCTCTGTTGTAAGAGGCTTTAAGTCCAACCTCTTCAGCAAGTTGCGAAGTATAACTGTCCCAAGGCAGAAAAGTCTCACTTTAGTTAATTGTTAAAAACATAAACATTGATTATTTTTTAACAAACTGTAACAACATCTTACCCAGCAACTTCTTCTTCAACAGGTACGTGTTCACATCTGTAAATACAAAAGTTAAAGAGGTCTTAACTGTATTCATGTACATGTAATCACATAATGAACTATGCATTCATTTGCACTAAAACTGGTTGATTTTATGCCTCTAATTATTCAGAATTTATCACTTAAGAACCAGTTGTCTCAAATTCAATCCTGCAATGTGTTGTATTAGAACTATGCTAACTATAATGTCTATATGACGGTCAGTTTTACTACATTTAACAGTTTTACTAGTTACTGGTCCTCTGTAGGACAGTTTTACTGTAGTTTTTGGTTTGAAGAGCTGGGTAATACAGCACACAGATTCATCTGAAGATCTGTACTAATGTTAAACTTTTTTTCTAACCAAATACAAGCATTTTAATAAAACTAATGACATTTAATAATGATATTTTTACAGCTATATTTCTTTAATTTTAACACAATGTTGTTTGAATTTGTAAGGACGCTGTGTGTTTCCAAAAGTGTTTTTACCTGTGGGCTGTGGGCGAACAGTGTAAATCCTGATCAGCCATCTGTTCTCTTTTTGAATTATAAGGTTACTTCTGACCAATAAGTGAACAGTGTAGATTCTGATAAGGCAGCAAGGATGTGTTGTCTGACGTTGATCTTCTCTGTTGGAACATGCAATAATAGGTTTAATCATGAATTAGAGTGTTAATTGTCTGACGCTTCTTTATTTTATAGGGCTTACATTTCAGATTTGTATTTCCACTAAATCCAAGAAAGTAGGTGTACACTGTTACAAGTAATCAACTTGCAGTACAAATCCAATTACTCCCTAGATATGACTGTTATGATAGGGGCCAACATTGTAGATCCAGATAAGTCATCACATCTTTGCTGTCTGATCAGGATCTTCCCTGTTGACTATTAGATTCATTTGGTAATTTTGTCCAAGGATCACACAGTGTAGATCCAGATCATCATTTCATTAACTTTCATCCAAAGGTTTTGTTTCCTGCTTAATATAGACTAATTTCAACATTTTTCCTATTCAAAGCTTGTCTGAAATAACTAAAAATAATATACCACATACCATAGGTAGCATTATGTGACATTGGCCATTATTTTAGGCAGATATTCTTTGGGTAAACTTATGTATTTTTTCTTAAACTTGTTATCTCAAAACCGGTAGGCTCACAACAGGATAACAGGATAATGATCTTGTAATATAATAAGCAACTACAGCAATATCAAATCGTACTCGATGAACCTTTCAGAGGGTCAGCGGGTACGGCCTGTTATTGCTATGGTTGCAGATTGTTTATTATTACAATAGTTATATAAACTGGCCTATATATACTGGACTAGCATGTTGCTATCCAGAGTGCGGTATTCTAAGTGCGCATTCTAGCAGCTAGTGCAGGTCCGAGCGACCTACGATGAGGGCTCCTAGGCCGAAACTCGTTTAAGTGTTTTTCCTGTTGTTCTGTAATGCGGTAATTCCGCTAAAAACGCCTTTTAAAGCAAAAACATACATTCTAACTTTGAGACATAAGGACTCTGTTACAACACAGTTAGAAGTTCAAACTATTCTTTACAAGAGCCATGTTACACATGGTAAATTCCCCCGCTGGAATAAAGTTACCTGAAGGTTATACTTTCGTATAATTTACCTGGAGAGGAAATCCTTTTAAGTTTTGGAGTTAAGCTACTGACAAAATTTATCAAGTAAATCTGATAAGGGGAATAACTCTAAAAATAGGCAAGGTAGAGTTATTAATCTTGCACACTGCACTATCTACTAATGTGCTCTGTCAGTATATGAAATTTGAATAAAATCCCTCCAGTAGTTTTGGACTTATGCTCCGGACAAAAGTTATCAAGTAAGTATGATAAAGAGGAATAACTCTAAAAATAGGCAAGGTAGAGTTATTGTTCTTGCACATTGCACTACCTACTAATGTGCTCTGCACTACCTACTAATGTGCTCTGTCAGTGTATGAAGTTTGAATAAAATCCCTCCAGTAGTTTTGGACTTATGCTCCGGACAAAATTTATCAAGTGAATATGATAAAGAGGAATAACTCTAAAAATAGGCAAGATAGAATTATTGTTCTTGTACTCTGCACTACCTACTAATGTGCTCTGTCAGTGTATGAAGTTTGAATAAAATCCCACAAGTAGTTTTGGACTTATTGCTCCGGACAAAATTTATCAAGTAAATATGATAAAGGGGAATAACTCTAAAAATAGGCAAGAAAGAGTTATTGTTCTTTCACAATGCACTACCTACCAATGTGCTCTGTCAGTGTATGAAGTTTGAATAAAATCCCTCAAGTAGTTTTGGACTTATGCTCCGGACAAAATTGTTTCGGACGGACGCAAGGACGAAGGGCATTTCTAATATCCCCCTTGCCTTTGGCGGAGGGATAAAAAAGTGAACCAAGAACATATTATGATCTGAAGATTAAACAAAAAAACTGAGTATCATGATACTCAGGTTTTTTCCCATGAGTACAAATATTCTGAGACAATTTGTACTCGTAAAAAACCTATTATCTAACATGAAATCCTTCCCAAATCCACCAGTATATGTATTTTCCCTCACAAGAACAAAATTCTCACACAAGAACATGCCTTTTTTATTATCACTGTCAATTTTGAATGCCTTAAAGGAAATATCTAATGACCTGTCTCAAATCTAAAGCATCTGATTGGCTGAAATGGCGACTGGTCACCATTTCAGCCAATCAGGTGCTTGAGATTTGAGAGTGGTTTCCAATCTCCGTTTTATAAACTTAGGCAATTGAAACTCAAGATCACTGCATGTTATAAACAACATGCAACATATTTAGTTATCATATTTATCAACCATCTACCTGATACCACCGTATGTTCATCCAGACTCTCTCTGCATGTCCCACCATTTGCTGTGTCTGTGCTGATCTTCTCCTTACCAACTGAAAAGTAATAATAATGGCTGAAATTATTTTGAGCCAACAACATTGCAGTATTTGTTCAAATATTTTGTAACATTGCACATCTGAAATGTGTTTATTATATGTTGATTTACTCATTATTATTGTTTGAACATTTAATGATGAACATGTTTAGTTTCTTAATGATCCTTAAAATTGTGTAAGTAGGCATGACATGCAGAGGCTAATGAAATGATTCAAACCAATAAACCATTTTATATTTTATAAACAGTCCTATTCAGGTATGAATTAAAGTTGATAAAACATAGCTGAAAGGAAGCATGGTGTGATATTCTGTTCTTTGTTGTTTACCCAGATATGGGTACATTATGTTTCCTGTGTGCAAATTATCATGTGCTGGCCCTGCACATTAATGTTTTATCCTCCTAATCTTGTTCAAAAGTTTGCATGTGACAGTGTTTTACAAGGTTCTGAAATATTACTGCTTTAAAAAGCTACAATCATTATGCCAAAGCTACAATCTTATGTCAATCTGCTATGCAGATTAGGTATTCAATGTATTAAAGTTGTGCTTCAAAACTTAGTTTGTATCAGATAATAACAATTCTATATCCTTTCCGCGCCCGACCCTGTTTTCTGGACGGACGTCCGTAACGTATTTAAACGTGACAAAATTTTGACTTCCCAAAACCTGACCCTGTTTTACTGGAGGTCACCCGAAACGTATTTAAACGTTACCTTTTTTCACGATTTTAAAAACCATAATGTAAATCTGCGTAAATTTTATTTTAATGCCCGTTGAAAAGAGTATGTTTGAATAAAGCATATACGCTTTTGTCCTTTACCGGCATTCTACCTTTTAAAGAAATTCGGAATTTTCAACATGGTAAGAAACCCATGTAAAACACGTTATCTAACGTTACAGTCTTTCTTCTGTAAAAAAGGTGGAAAAATGCATATCAAGAATAGTGCGTTAAAATCCCGAATTTCAACGCTCTTTTACGTAATTGGTGAAAAAATCGGTTTATCGCAGGAAGACTGTAACGTAAAATTCCGTAAATTAATTAATCTAATTAACAGTAATTAATTTTTATGCCATTGCAAAAAATGTCATTTTTAAGTAATTACTAGGTTGATATAGGATTTTTTAACAATAATGAATAACTGTTTTGGAGCCACTTTTTTATTTTGACAATGACAGATGAAGAAACAGCAACACATGTAATTAGATTTTTTTTCTTAAAATTGAACTTTTTAAAATTACTAATTTTCTTATCAGATTTTCTTCGTCAAATGTATTCAATTTCTTACTAAATTATATTTGAGAGAAAATGTGTGATGCATTCAAAGGACTAATAGTTTTAAAATTCTGATCGATGATTCCGCGTTCTTTTAAATAGCCACCAAAGTAAAGACTTTTTTAAAAATGAAAAATAAATTGACGGGTTTCCGCCGAAAAAACAGGGTCGGGTTTTGAAAAGCGATTTTTTTGATACGTTTAAAAACGTTTCGGGCGTCTTCCCGTAAAACAGGGTCGGGTTTTGGAAAGTCAAAATTTTGTCACGTTTAAATACGTTATGGTCGTGGAAAGGATATCTGTTTTTTTTTTCAATACAGCCATTTTAAATAAAAATCATCATATCATCACAAGACATTGTTGTTGCCTTTTGCTCTCTGGGGAAGGCCCTGTTATCGATATAAATAAACTTACCTATCTCAGCCCATCTCTGAACAAACAGTTTTCTGCTCTTCAAAACATCTCTAAACCTCTTGCTGATGGAATTCGCTCCCACATCGAAGTCATTCAAGTTGACAATCATCATAGGAATACTTGCCAAGATAACCTGAAATTTACGACCTAAGTATAAACAAATTATAAGTTCTCACTGGGAATTAAACCCCTACAGTTATAGGACACAGTCAGTTTAAACGCAAAAGACTGAATGCTAGCCAGGTCAATTCAAATAACCGGATGAGCAGATAATCCCAAAAACTTCTCCACTATTATTTTTGACACGTGTAATCAATTTTTTTTATAACCGTACTGACTTACTTGCACAATCATGGAGACTTCCTATGACCACAAAATGACAAGGTAACAACACATCAGAACTACTTAGCTTATTATTATGTACAAGTACATATTTTGATGTTGATTGATCTAAAAGCTATTTATCATAACAATTTTGAATATTATGCTTTCTAGCTTCTTGGTCAGAAAAAAAACATAATGAAAGGAAAATGATGCGTAAACCATTGACACTGTGTTTCATGTATTGTGTTTTGATTTCAAATTCTATGGAAATTAAACTGTCAGGACCATCTCAGCTGGGTGAATGCTATATACAAAATAAAGATACATTGAAAACATTCATTTGTGCAAAGTTTCATTGAACAGCATTTTGCATTTTTTTATAATTTTCTTATTATGGATGGAAGTGCAAGAAGAAGTGTACTAGTGGACCCTTAATTCAGTTCCAATGGTATTGATTTTTATTTGATAAACCCCTGAACATGTTTCAGTACATGCCATAATAAAATACAATATTAGGGTTGGTTTGAGAAGCCCCGTCTATGACGTTCACTACGTACCCTTATACTCCCTGAAGAAGCTATCTGCTACTGTCTTGTATATCCAAGTCAATGGACAGATTACTTCAACAAACTACTTAACACTGACCAAAGAAATAATTATGATGAAACTGATAATGATGTAGAATGTAAATATGTAAATATTAGTACTGAATCCTTGAATACGAAAATTACTACTGAAGAAGTATTAAAAGTAGCTAAATCAATTAAATGCAAAACTTCATGTGGGATTGATGAAATTACAAATAATATGTTAAAGGTGTCTTGCTTGTCTTATCCTGAAATTTATGTTAAACTCTTTAACCTCATACTTGAAACTGGTATTTACCCCACCATATGGACAGAAAACATTATAAAGCCTTTGTTCAAAGGTGGAAATTTTAATGATCCTTCCAACTACAGAGGAATTGCCTTATCCAGTTGTTTTGCAAAATTCTTCTCAAAGATCCTTTGCAATAGACTAGATATGTATCTCGAAGACAATGACATCATATGTAAAGAACAGATAGGCTTTAAAAAAGGATGTCGCACAAGTGATCATGTGCTTACTCTCAAAACCCTAGTTGATAAAGCCTCTAAAAAGTCGTCAAAGCTGTATTGCTGTTTTGTTGATATGAAAAAGGCATTCGATCTCGTTAACAGAAATGCACTTTTTCATAAATTAAACAAATACAACGTTACGGGAAATTTCATCAGAATTCTAAAGAATATGTACAACAATGTCTCGTACTCTGTAAAAATTAAAGGAGGACTGACAAGTTAACTTGATTCAAAAGTTGGAGTAAAACAAGGCTGTATCTTAAGCCCGACCCTTTTCTCAGTATACTTAAATGATTTAGTTAACATCTTTGATGATTCTTGTGACCCTGTAGAATTCCAAGACATTAAACTATCTTGTCTTCTGTATGCTGATGACATTGTCATACTATCAGAAACCAGTTCAGGTCTTCAATCATGCCTTGATAAACTAAATGTGTATAGTAATAAGTGGAACTTAACAGTTTACCATGAAAAAACAAATATAATGATTTTCAAGAAAGCAGGCCGCACTATTAAAAACGTAAAGTTTATGTATGCTGGAACAGAACTTTGTATTACTGATGAATATAAGTATCTTGGCATAATATTTAAACCTTCTGGTGTTTTTACCCAGAGTACTAAACATTTGTGTAACAAAGCATTAAAAGCTTTATTTTGCATAAGAAAACAGTTACTTTCTGACTACAATAATGTTCGACCACATTTAAAACTATTTGAAGCTTGTATTAAACCAATTCTGTTATACTGTAGTGAAGTATGTACTTTAGATTCTATGGTGCACACAAATTATGAGATTGAAAGAAGATTTCATTTATATGAACCTGAAAAAATTCAGATCAAATTTTGCAAAATGCTTCTTGGTGTAAGTAAAGCTGCAGTCAATATGGCAGTATTAAGTGAACTAGGTGCTTTTCCTATTTACATTCAGGGTCTTAACAACTCAGTTGGCTTTTGGCACCATATTTTAGAAAGTAAGAGCAGTTCAATTGTTCATAAAGCATATCATACCAGTATTGGATTAACTAGAGGTTTTGGTTCTAACATTAAAACAATGTTAACCAAAATAGGTTTTCAACACATATGGCAAAATCAGAGCATAATTTATATCAATTAAGACTGTCAAAGTTATCATAGGGTTATGTTTATAGTTTAACAAGCAAGCATTGTTACGGAATGGAAATCCACATACTGGATTAACAATCTCCGCTTGTTGTATATTTCTCTTTTTATTACTTTTGATTATAAGTACATTAATATGCATTGTATGTTTGTATTGTTTTTGTACTGTTGTGGTAACAATCCTGTTTGTTTGGATTTAAACCAATAAAATGATTTGATTTGATTTGATTTGTATATCTTGTCCTATATAATATACAAAACCTCAAGCAGAAAAGTTGTCATAAAAGTTTAAAAAGAGTGATGTTTTCAACACAGAAAACTTTTTGTCTGTTGAATATGAATTATGATATTGATTAGTTTGTAGAATTTCTACTTTTAAGGACCAGTAGAACGGTATTCTGTTTAACTATAGGCCTAATCCCCTACTACCTTAACAGCTGATTCTGAGTGATCTTATTCATAATAGCACAAAATCAGAGTATGGTAGTCATGTCTCCAGTCCAAATCAATCATACCTCTATCTTGCATAATGACCGATAAAAGGAATACCTACATAAAGATGATATCTTTCACAATCATTTACTGTTTTCATCAGCTAAGTGCAAATGGGGCAATAGATTAAAGGGATGTAACTCAGAGAAATGGTTAACAATAAAGACACACTGTGCTGCAGCACATTACACATGTACATCAACTAGTGCATTGTAAATCAACTAGTGCATATATTAATATTATTAATAAATTGAATTCTTTATCAGTGGGTTATTTGATTAAGTTTGACTTGATGATACAGGATTTTTCAGCAAATTATAAGTTCCTTTGATGCTGACAACACATTCTTATTTCTGCTCTTAAAATTTCCATTGACATGTAGGGGAGACCGGGGATAGTTGTTACACTTTTAGCATTTTTCAGAATTGTGACTGTTTCATTTGTGCGACAGTAATGTAAATATTGGCAATTAAATCCATAGGAAGTTAAGTCTAATATAAAACAAGTTTTAGCTTTCCAAAAAGCTAGTCGGTCATTAGCACAACCTTTTAAGAAGACGGCACAAAAGTTTAAACTTTAAGCCACTTGAAATTAAAGCGCTTTATATTTATTGGATGTCATACAAAAATGTAAGTTTATTTATAGGTATTTCATCTTTCGAAGGAGATGTATTTAAGCAGGTGATAAAACTAACCCTGTTTGCAAACAAAATTATTCACCTGAAGGTAAACCGAAATTGAAAAGTTCACACAGTCTGACTAGGACTCACTGGTATGATAACATTGCTCTTTCTGATCTAGAACAATTTCGTTAGAATGTTGGTATTTACTTAGAATGTCTTATGACTTCCAATAACAACCAAACGCGTTAATTTCAAATTTGCCTAAAGTAAGCACTTCATCAACGTCTTTGATTGTTAAATGGTTATGCTAATGACCGACTAGCTCTTTGGAAAGCATAATTTTATTATGTTTTTTATTGACAGTTTCATGACTCGATTTGAAAATTCCGCAAAAATATGTGTTTTCGCATGTTCCAAAGATTATTTTGTAGATT